>VZTU01001645.1:0-61040 GCA_013400835.1 Zapornia atra
CTATGATTCTATGATTCCTCTCTGCTGCTGTAGGGATGTGGAAGTATCAGAGACAGCCCACCATGTGGGGTTCTCCAGGGAGACTGCCAGCGAGATAGGCAGCCTGGTTTTCCCAAGTCACATTTCCTTACTGAGAAAGAACAGTAGGGCGTTTGTACATTGAGGGATTCTGTTTTAAATGCCAAAATCCTGGGCCAGACACTGAAGAGTGCTGCCTGACCTTTGACCATTCTTGAATAAATGTGCCAGACACCGACCTTCCCAGTGCCACTCATCCTCTTTCTTCCAGGAAATTCTGCAGCCACAGAAACGTCTCTGGTCTGATCAGTTTTACTGCCATTAAAGAGAGTAATGTTCTAGGAATGTATGACAATTTAATTATAAATTGTAATTGAAAAGCAGTTGAAGTAGAAAAAAACAAAGCTCGACAGTAATTAGGAAAAGATTTAGATCTCCTTTGTCTTACCCAGCACATTTACAGACAATTAGAGTTGCCTGTTCATATAAAAGGAAAACATTAGGAAACATAAAACAGATGTTTCTTTTTGCAAAGCAGATTGTGTCTTATACATATATAACGTGACTGTTAGTCAGTGGTAACAGACCTTTGTGGAAAGGTCCTTCATTTTCCATCACCTTGCTATCAATTAAGAGATGGAACTAATGATGTCTTAGGAAGAAAGAAATTAATTCTTTGGTATGATAAACCATGTCCTCTGCCATAGGCAGTCCCCTCTGTTATAAACAGGGATACATCATCTGAGAAGTATCTCACTGTCAGTTGCACACCAGACCTACATGTCACCAAAAATTCTACTGACTTTGAGTCAGTACTCAAAGAGTACTGAAGAGTCTCGTCTTCAGTGTACAGCGTTAAACTACTGGAAGCTGTAATGCAGGTGGCTTTTGTATATAATGCATTTTATTTTTTCTTTAAGGTTACACACCACCTAACTATCTTTTTTTTTTTTTAGGATATCACTTAGGACCCTCTAAATAATTAATCACCTCCCTTTATGTTAACTTGTACTGAGAAAAAAAAGACACTAAATAAAGAAAAATATATATTTATTGTTTGTTAAATACAGAAAACAATGAAACACATATTTCTGTGACATTCGAAAACGACACACAAAAGAACGGTCACAACATAGTCAAAATCTTCCTGATATGAGAGAAATTTTTTTTCACAAACTCTTACCTTTTCTTTCTAAACAGTCCCAACAAAGAAATAGAAAATCAATTATGTTTTCTGTAACACCATACAGATTATTCCAGCATTTCTTTATCCCATAGGAAGGGTAGAAAATCTACATATATGTATCTATTAATCAGCTAATTCATTACTTGAAAAAACCCCAAACCCAAAAACCTCCACTTTGTATAACGTACTTCTTGATGAAAATTAAAAGCAGGCAATACATTTTAAAATCACTATGAATATAGAACTATTTCCATATAGTTTAAGCATCTGAGAAAACCTTCAGTGCAAGTGGACACTGATGGTCATAATCATAGAATCACAGAGTAGTCTGGATTGGAAGGGACCTGAAGGATCATAGAGCTCCAACCCCCCTGCCACAGGCAGGGCCACCAACCTCCAGGCCTGGATCTAGACGAGGTTACCCAGGGCCCCATCCAACCTGGCCTTGAACACCTCCAGGGACGGGGAATCCACCACCTCTCTGGGCAGCCTGTTCCAGCACCTCACCACTCTTTCTGTAAAAAACTTCCCCCTAAAATCTAATCTAAACCTTCCTTCCTTTAGTTTTAATCCATTCCCCCTTGTCCTGCCATTACCTACCCTTTTAAAAAGTTGAATCCCCTCCTGTTTGTATGCTCCCTTCAGGTACTGGAAGGCTGCAATGAGGTCCCCCCGCAGCCTTCTCTAGGGTGAACCAGCCCAGCTCCCTCAGCCTCTCTTCTTAGGGCAGGTGCTCCAGTACTAATCATCTTCATGAACCCTCTCCAACAGTTCCACATCTTTCTTGTATTAGGGCCCCCAGATCTATATCATATATCTATTTCATTTCTATAATGAAAGCAGATAAATTATTTTTCCATTATAGAAAGATGCAAGTTCTAATTGCATTTAATGGCTAGAAAGAAACAAAGGTCACAAGTTCTTTTATCCTCTAAAGTAAATCCACAAAGTAGTCATAATGCGCTTCAGTTAGCTATGCATTAAAAACTAATTTAGGAATTAAAGTATTACTTTATTCTTACAGTGAAAGTCAGAGCATCCAAAGAGTTTCCTCATGCACTGCATTTGCAGTCAACATTTCAGAACCCCACTAAAATCCCCCTTCCATTTCACCACACTCCAAAGTGGCTGGGGTGATGTGTAGGTAATTCAGGCAAGCCATTTAATTTCCATGACTCTTTTGGTGTATTTTAAGAAATGACTGGTAGTAAGAAATGACCTTTCTGCAAAAAAGATGTGGTTCATCAGTCAAATGCATATGTATATTAATCCTTATTAGTCATGGCCTCATCAGGTCTATCAGTGAATGCTGAACAGATTTTATTTTAGTCCTTGGAAGAACTAAGCATGTGTGAATACTGCCCATAAAAACTGAATCAAAGCCACATTTAGTTTCACAGCGATACACTCAGGAAATGTAATGATTAGCTTTTGCTTTCTTGCTGACAAGAATATGCCCTGTCTCTCTGCAGGTATGAAACATGAGTATCCTCCATGTATGCATGGCTTGAGTAAGGCTTGAGTAGGGCTCAAGAATAACAGACACGGGCTTATCAATGCTAGGAGCTTTCAGCTGTAAAACTCTATAAATAAATACAGCTACAGGGGAATTGTAATTTGCCAGGCTTGCCAGTAGGCATATGTGAGGACGTGAAAACCCTATGCCCCAAAATCCAAAGCCTTGCTCCAAAGAGTGGCTGTGCCAGAACTTTCCAAAGCTTTTTNTTTTTTTTTTCTCATTTGGGTCAAACATTTTTCTGTATTGCCTTACTTTCACAAGTCAACAAACCATTAAATAAAGCAATCAGCCTGAAACAAGTGTCCACCTTAGGTACTTAAACTGTGGATAGTTATGCTGTGAGATTACACTGACACTGGGGCTGGGTGTTGGTGTGGCACAGAGATGACATCTGATCTAGTAAAAGGCTACTGGTACAAAGACAGTGTTCCAAAAAACATGTAACAAATCTGAGCTAGCAATATTTTCAAAAAAGAGGTTTCAGAGGATTATACTTTTGTGGTCCAACGGTAGTGACCATAAAGTAGAATTTACTGTATAACCAAGCTATTGCCATGAACAACTTTAAAAGCTAAGAAATCAAACATCATACTGCAGGAGCTGCTGGCTTTTCAGACTCATTGCAGTTCTCCTGCAGAATATGACTCCATCTGTAAGTGCACTGGTTTCTGTGGTAGAGAAGTATGCGCTCAAATTATTTGTTGTGCTGCAGGAGGAACTTGGCAGCCTGAAACAGTCATATTTATATGCCTGTTCCCTTGCAGAGTGCCATCAGCCCCAGATTAACGTGATTGCTATGGTTCTCACGGGGAGAGCACAGAACAGGTGAATACCTATTCATAGAAGTAAACTACAGGTTAAAAATGTCCTTAGCCTGATGCATTCCTGATGGTCAGAGAGAAGTGGAACAGAAGCTGTGAAGTTAACATCCTTGATAGTGCTGCCTATTCTTTCTCCATAGGTTTTTGACTGTCACTTCCTTCCTAATGAAGTCAAATATACCCACAACGGCTGTCCGATTTTAGACGAAGACACGGTCATGCTTAGACTATACAGGTAAGCAGCAGCAGCAGGAGATCACACTCTGTCGTTACTAGGAGAACAGCTGCCCTCAGGAAGAGCAGGTAGTCCATTTTTCATGTTTTCAAGGTAAAAACATATTCTTCTGTGCATTTCTTAACCCCTTAGATGCAGCAGCAGCATCCTTAGTCAAAAAGTGACCATCTGGTTAAGGAAACTTTTCTCACAATACATTTCAGATACGCTCCAATAATGTTTGATAGTATTAAGAAATAATGCACGTTGCTTGTTTATTGCAGAAAACAAGTGATTTTTCTTTTTATTATTGAAAGTGACAACAGTCGATTCAGAGCCTGGTATGTTCTGTGGTATCCTGCTGGCAGGGACACAGACCCTTCCATATACACAGACAGTAAGCTCTTCCTTCGCCCAGACACTGTTTTTACAAGGAGAAGGAGGTGGACAGCAGTGTCTGGCACCTCATGGTCTCTGCCAGTCTGGGGTTTGAGGGCACACAAGAAAAAGGGGTTCAAGTAATTCAGTGTAGAAGGTGAGGCTGACGCCAAAGTCACAGAGTGATAGTAGATAGGAGGAAGCATAATTAACTTCTTTCTGTTACCTATAGGTTTACAGAAACAGAAACATTTGTAGAAATCTTCACCCTCCACGTGCAGTTACTTGAGCCAGACTGTAACATCATCAAAATGCGTTCCCGTGCCCTGGAGGTCCCTGAGTACTATGGTCTGTCCAGGGCGATTGACAAGAACGTCCTTACTTTTGACTATGACAGGAAGATAAATCTGGATTGCACCATCTCCATAGCCTCTTCAGAAACCCACTTGCCTGCTCACGGCCAGGTCATCACTGGGGAAGCACATTCAGAGCATCTTCGTGGAGATCAGCCACAGAGCTTCTTCCCCGGCCGCAGTATGATATGCTTTAGTTGTTTGCATTATCAGGTTCAAAGACATCAGCAGATTAAGTCTGCAGAAGTGGGTTGCTTCAGACTTGCTGGGTAAGAGTAGGTCATGTGAAGTTGAATGAACAGCTTGAGCTATCATGAGAACTGAAAGGGGCATGAAGTTTGTGTGGGTCACAATGCAGATCACAGATCTGGGTCAGTAATTCCCCGGTTGGAGTCTGGCTTTGGCTCCAAGGTGTGTGGACCAGTGTGACGGCCTTGGGAGTGCCAGGCCTCAGTAGAAACTGCACTGTGAGTTGCTGGAGGCAACATCTACCCAAGAGACCAAGGGAGGTTGGAAAATTCTGTAGGAAAAGCTAAGTCAGGAAAGGAGTCCTAATCATCATCACACTGGCCTTTAATCAGGGTTAATTTAGCTGTGCAGACAAACTTCCCATGTTGATTTCTGCTCCAGTACCTGTTTCACTATTGCTTCTGTTGGTTACAGACCACAGCCTGGGCCAGCAGTGCAGAAACGGGAGCTGCGTGCTGGGACCTGGAGCTGTTCACAACTTAAAAATGGGCTGTGAAGAATTTCTGAGGATGGGGATCCGGTACCAGCACCTTGACCCTCCCTCGCCTGACACCGATTATATTCCTGTGAGGCTGGATCTCACAGACAGCAGGAGCAAAACTCTGCACAAGGTAGGCTTCTATGCAATCTTGCAACCTCTGACTGTCTTCCTGGTTAAAAAAAACAAAACTCTGTCACTTCCTTTCAAGTTTGAAGAGAGATTGCAATCCTGAAAGTATATGCAGTTCTTCACAACACTGCCAGCTGGGCAAATGAAATGAATCGTCACCATGCTCCTATGCTTAGACCATTGTGGCTACAGAGAAACACCTCTGCTTTTTTACTGGCAGGCATAAGTAGTTTAGCCTGAAAGCAAAATTAATTCTGGCATAATTCCACCATTTTTATAGAGTACTAACTGCACTGACTTCAACATATATAGTAGTTAATAAGTTAAAAGCTCTGTGAACATATTCAGTTAATAATTAAAGGGTCCTGCATGTTTCTGTCAGGCAACATTATTCATTTAATTCACATCAAATTAAGTAAGCTGTTTCAGCCCAAAATTAAGGACACAAATAAGACCAGTGAACCTGCAAGACCTTTTCCTAAATTCTAAATATTTACTGTAGGCATTTTCTTATTAAAATGTTTCAATTTTTATTTTCAAAAGTATTGCTTTAACATGTACCCCAAGTAGCTATGTGAAGGTAACAGAAATTGACTTTTGTTTGTTTGCTTCATTTTATTCTTTCATTTGTTTCATTTTTTCCTGTTGTAGACTGAGTATGCATGGATCCCTGTTCAGATTAAAGGTGCTATCCCCAATCAAATACCCAAGGCTGTCCCAACCGCAAAGTTCATCCTGGAAGTAGATCAATTTATTTTAACCCACATTACAACCACAACTGTTGATGCTGAAGACAACGAAACTCCAAAGTCCCTGCTAGTCTTCAACATTACCATGCCACCTCTGCAGGGCTTCATCACTCATCTATCCGACCATACAAAAGCTGTTGGTTCCTTCACATGGAAAGATCTCAATGACATGCTCATTGCTTATCAGCCTCCAAATAACAGCCATACAGAGAGGAGGAATTATGAGGTGACCATGTAATGTATTTTATGAAGGGAACAGGGAAATAGGACCTAACCAAGGGCCTTTGGAAGGATCAGTAGTGCCTTTTTCACAGAGCTTTTCTCTGTATGTGAGACTCCTGATCCCTATGACCTGTGGACAGGTGACATATCTAAAACCATGAGAGACAAAGCAGCTAAATGTCAGGATTGCAATTTGATCTTGCACCCTACCTACTGTGGCAGTGGTGGCACAGGGATAACAAACAGGGAGTCCCAACAGATCCTACTGGGAGGAGTAAAAACATGTTGCTAGCATAGAGAAGATGATGGAAATGATGAGAGCAGGCTGGTATCTCCAGGATCTGGAGGTAAGGGAGTAAAGAAACAGTGTCAATCTGTGAGATGAAGGCTGCAGGAATGTGTTTGTGTTTTATGGGAGCCATCAGAGCATCACTTCTACCTTTTCTGTGTTAGCTGCTAGTGATGTTTCTCCCTCCAGATCTGCCACAGAGAATGTCTACTACTTTGGGTATAGTGCTACTTAATTTTTTCAGTAACCTGTGTTGATAGATATTTTGTGTAATTCAACAGTCTGCCAGCACTCTGAGAAAAGAGCAATAGTCTTAAAAAGGAGGTATAAGAGGAAGAGAAATTAATTAAAGGTATATATATGTATATATGCTAATAGTTACAAAATAGCTATCTGATAAGATAGTTAAGCAATAACACACACACACACAGACAACCAAAATGGTTGGTACTAAAGTAATGAAACCAAAGAGAGAAAAATCAGAGCAAGGTAAGCTGGGGAAAAGGTATAATGGAAAAGAGAGGAACGGTAACTTTGGCACCTAATGCTAATAAGTCTTAGGGGTTTTTTTAACCTTGCCCCAAACAACCACAAAAATACTTCTTCTCCATTAATTTTCACACAGTGAAAACTAACTTCCTGAGCATTCACTGTGGAGACCACAGAAGGCAGATTCTTAATTTAGTGCAGAACCTCAGGACCTTTTTTTAGAAGCTAAATTGAGTTTATTTGTCAACATATCATTAGAATACTTTTAAATCTCTCAGGTAAGAACATGCCATATGTGTTTTGAGGTATAGCTGGTTTTCAATTCAATAAATTTTTTGTCTGTTTTTACAACAGGTGGAGTTTGAGGTTCATGACTTCTACTTTGCAAAGAGTTTACCAATCACTGTTCATCTTTCTATCAGAACAACAGATACAAATGCTCCCCGGGTTTCATGGAATACAGGTGAGATATCCTTTCCTTGGTTTATTTTGCTATAGATTTTATAACGCTTTGGCATTAGACATTCAACAAAGCTCTAAAATTCAAATTTACACGTGATGCTTAAAGATCAATAAACTGAGGGAGTGTAAATCTATTTTCCCCTTTATCCTTTTTGGGGAAACATGTCACAACAACTTGAAAAAATATTAAGTTTTAACTGGAATGAAAAATAAAGAATAAAAAGGAGTTACAGAAAAATAAGAATTTATATATATAGCAGTTTCTTCAAGAATGAAAATTTTTGAAGTGTAAATAGTAAAGACAAGTATGCGAGCAGTAGCGTAGTGTGTGGAGAAGACTGAGTCTTGTTGGTGGTGTGCAAATGGAAGTCTGCAAAAATAAACAACTGGAAAAAAAAAAAGGGTAAGATATGCCACCAGCCATATGAATCACAGAATCATGGAATTATAGGGGTTGGAAGATCATCAAGTTCAACCCCCCCGACAAAGCAGGTTCCCTAGGACAGGTCTCACAGGGAGGGCATCCAGATAGGTCATGAATATCTCCAGAGAAGGAGACTCCACACCCACCCCAAGCAGCCTGTTCCAGTGCTCTGTCACACTTACTGTAAAAGAAGGGAATGATGCCTGGAAGCCTTACAGGGTCAAGGCTAATTCATACAGATGTCTAATACCTGCACTGGAGACAGGGCAGATGCTCCCATTAGCGTGAAATTTACATTGATATTTAATCATTAAAAGGCAAAAGTAATATTGAGGGTAACACCAGAGAAACAGCAGTAGAAAGGGGAAGGAGCTGGGAAGTAGAGGTCTCATCTTCCAGAGTCATTTCACCCCAAAATGACTGAGTAAAAAGGAGAGATACTGTCCTCTGTAATGAAGATCTATATATATTTTTAAATGCGTACTCACAAGGAAGTTGAGTGCCCAGTTTCAGACACTGTGATTGCAAGTGCAATGCTCCAGTTTGTGCAGACGTCCAGAAATGTCCCTGTTTAGTCTACCAGATCACTACAATCCAGAATACATAATTTCTCTGAAAAAAAATTCATTAAAGACAGTTAGCTGAGGCAAGTGTGTCAGATTAAAGACAGCATCACAGAATCAAAGAACATTAGTAGTTGGAAGGAACCTAGAACATCTAGTCCAACCCTCCCGCCAGAGCAGGATCACCTAGACTAAATGACACAGGAACGCATTCAGGTTCGTTTTGAATGTCTCCAGGGAAGGAGACTCCACAACCTCTCTGGGCAACCTGTCCCAGTGCTCTGTCACCCTCACACTGACAAAGTTCCTCCTCATATTCACATAGAACTTCCTGTGCTCCAGCTTGCACCTGTTGCCCCTTGTCCTATCACTGGCCATCACTGAGAAGAGCCTGGCTTCGTCCTCCTGACTCTTATCCTTTACATATTTATAAATATTAATGAAGTCACCCCTCAGTCTCTTCTCCAAGCTAAAGAGGCCCAGCTCCCTCAGGCTCTCCTCATAAGGAAGATGTTCCACTCCCTCAGTCATCTTAGTGGCCCTGTGCTGGACTCTTTCAAGGAGTTCTATGTCCTTCAAGCTTTTAAGTTGGCTTTGAAATATCGGTCACAGGTAGGTATGTACATGGAATTAAACATGACCTTTTTCCTGACTGCAAAAACTTTTAGGAAAGTCAGATGCTGACAGCCTTGCATGTTGCAGACATGTTGGTAAAATAGCACTCTGCTTGTTGCAGGCCTCAACCTCCTGGAAGGGCAATCCCGACCGATCACATGGCAACACTTCCAAATCGTTGACAATGATGACATACAAAATGTTCGCCTGGTCACAGTTGATGGCTTACAGCATGGGCGGCTCACAGTGAGAGGTAAATCACTTCAACTTGAGGGCCTGGAAACACGATCTCTAGTGACAACTGGCTACCATAATGTGACAGACAATGAGATGGTGATCAAGTCAGTAATAACGTCACTCCCTGCTGTGGGCTGCCAGCATAGGACTTATTTACAAGGGAAGAAAGTGTGGAAGGAGATACCTGGATGCGCAGTGAGAAATTAAAAAAACTGTGAGCTCAGAAAGAAAGTCATTTGTGTAGCTTGGGCACTTTTGCAATTAGTGTATTTATGCATGGTGGCTACTTGCAAGCCTGGCATTTCGCCCACACACTGCTTTCATTAGGAAAATAAATTGGCTCTCATTTCCTTCACCAGAGGTGGATTCAGCCCAAGCTGGTGCTAATGCAGCTAGCAATATCACGCAGCATGCCTGATGCTGCCCTGTCTCACCACGGCTAAATGAGGATGGGCAATGCCATGCTGCGATGCCGCTGCGAGAGAAACGTCAGCACAGATGCCTCTCGCTCTGCGTTGCTCAAAGGAAGCGAGAAGAACCGAGGCATGAGAATACCCCTTCTGCAGGTTTCCCCTTTGGAGCGAAGGGCCGGAGCCGATAGAAGCGGGCACGGCCTTGCCCCGACGGGCAGCAGCCGCCACCCAGCCCGGTCCTGCTCCGGCTGTCCCGGGCAGAGAGAGGCGGCCGCTGCTGCGGGAGCCAGGCTTGCCAGCGAGCTCAGCTCCCTCTGCTGACCGGCTTCCCCTGATACAACCGCGGTAGACACGGGGATTTAACCGAAGTGCTGTAAAATGCAGCGTTTAAACCTGTACTTTCTCAACGTATGCTTGCGTCCCAAAGCTGAGGTTTTCAGGACATCAGCTGGGCTTTCACCGAGCTGGATGTACCTAGGGGAAATGCAGCCACTGCTTTTTTACTTCTTGCTCAAAGATGCTAAGGAATGATGAGCTATTTTGATTCATTGGCAAATGCAAACAACATTTGGATATGGTTGTTATTTACTGGCAGCTTTAAGGTTTATTTCAAAAAGCTACTAATTCACTAGTCTTCTGCATTGTCAGTATTACTAATTTTGCTTTGCAGTCTCATGTGTCAGCACAGTGCTGGTCTCCTTGGGAAAATGATTAGTTAGAAAAAAATCACTCTGCTGTTGGTAGGGTGGAAAGATGCTGCCACTGTCAACGCTGGATTTTTGGTAGTTAAATGTAATCATGTAAAATGCGTAGCTCAGAGACATAAAACAAGTGCTTAAAGGAAAGGGAAAGGTGATGTTAGGAATTTAATGGAAACGGTAACTACTGACAATTATATTTCACCTCAGGAAACCACTGCCAAGGAGTTCAGTGTCTGCACAATCATCCTCTTCTAATGCTACAGGCAGAAACAGTGGGGTCAGCAGTGTTAGCTAGGCTCAGCCCTAGAGATGGTGCTGCAGGGGGGCTGCTGTGCAGCCAGCCACGGTGGGGGCTGCAGGCCATAAAGCAGCAGACCAGCTGTATCTGACGGAGCATGCAGACCTCAAGGTCCATCTTGTGGTGACAGTCCCAACCTTCCATGCAGCCCCCTGGGGTTTCTTAGCCTCCCGTGGGACCCCCAGAGGTGGATATTTCATCTCCAGTAAGATCACAGAGTCACAGAATCACAGAATTGTGGGGGTTGGAAGGGACCTCGAGAGATCATCGGGTCCACCCCCCCTGCCAAAGCAGGCTTCCTAGCTCATATTGCACAGACAGGCGTCCAGATGAGTCTTGAATATCTCCAGAGAAGGAGACTCCACCACCTCCCTGGGCAGCCTGTCCCAGGGCTCTGTCACCCTCACTGGGGAAAAGTTCTTCTGCATGTTGGTGCGGAACTTCCTGTGCTCCAACTTGCAGCCATTGCCCCTAGTCCTGTCCCCACAGACCACTGAAAAGGGGCTGGCCAATTCCCCCCACGGCATCCCATGCCTAGGATAGTTATAAACACTAATTAGGTCCCCCCAAAGTCTTCTTTGCTCCAGACTAAACAGTCCCAGCTCACTCAGCCTATGCTCATAGGAGAGATGCTCCAGGCCCCTAATCATCTTCGTAGCCCTTCTCTGGACTGTCTCCAGGAGGTCCCTGTCTTTTTTATCCCAGGGAGCCCAGAACTGGACACAGTACTCCAGGTGGGGCCTGACCAAGGCAGAGTAGAGGGGGAGGATCACCTCCTTCGACCTGCTGGCCACACTCCTCCTGATGCATTCCAGATCCCATTTGCCCTCTTAGCCACCAGGGCACACTGCTGGCTCATAGCCAACCTGTCATCAACCAGGACCCCCAGATCCTTCTCCACAGAGCTCTTCTTCAGCAGGTCATCCCCCAGCCTGTACTGATACAGTCGGTTATTCCTCCCCAGGTGCAAGACTTGACATTTGCTCCTGTTGATTTTAATTAGGTTTCTCCCTGCCCAGCTCTCCAGCCTGTCCAGGTCTCTCTGGATGGCAGCGCAGTGTTCCTGCGTGTCAGCCACCCCTCCCAGCTTTGTATCATCGGCACATGCTGAGGGTGGATGCTATTCCCTCATCAAGGTCGTAAATGAAGATATTAAACAGGAATCATGCCTTTTTTATGTGTCTGCATGGGTGCATGTAAAGGAAATTATCATCACATTTTTGGCAACTGCCTTTCTTTTGACTAGCACACACCAACTGATGTTCAAACTTTGAAAGAATGCTCTTTTGTTGGGTTTGGTAATGCCAGTCCTAGAGCTAAAGAAAAACCCAGAAAGAAAGAGTTATGCATGGTGCTGTTCCCTGGCATCTGTCACCTGTGTCAGGTTTTTGCTTGGCATTATGTCTCCATTTTGCTCCGTTTTGTTTCCTTCAAGTAAGGAGCAAAAGGAGTAGGTGGGTGGCTCTGCAGACATTACTCAGCATAGAATGCAAAAAAGATATTTTCCTTGGAGGCCCATGGGGAGATCATCACTTCCAGCACCAGCTTGTAATTCTCAAAACATTTAACCCACTTGAATATTTGTGCATGTGCATAACATGCCTAATGAAGCAGAGGTATAAACTGCCTTAGAGTAGAGAGTAACCTGAATACACAGAAGAAACAAGGCTCACAAATGTTATTTCTTACTTGCAATGAAACGCTAAGCTGTAATATTAAAGCATATTCTCTTCGATGCTTAAAATACATGTAAAATGTTCTGATAAGAGATTTGAAGTTAAAATTCAAGTAGCAACAGTTGCAGTTAAAAATCTTTGATACTGGAAGATATATTTCGTGCAATGGACATTTGGAGGATTTGTCTCTGCAGCCATAATTACAAATTCTGCATTCTTTTTAACTATTCCAAATCCCACAACCTTGTTTCCAGTGGGTGAAATTACACGTGATTTTTCTAGTTTGAAATGAATTATCCTTCTCTCTCCCTTAATAAAATTCGTATTGGTGGAAGGTTTCTCCTCTGGGCTGAACTGCATGTTTCTGATGTGATTTCTTCCACTGTTTTGACAGGAGGGAAAGGATTCATGTTCACAGTCTCTGACATTCAGGCTGGAGTTGTTCACTACCATCATGATGACAGTGATTCTACTAAGGACTTTGTGGTATTTAGGATTTTTGATGGCCCCCACAGTATTCGCCATAAGTTTCCAATCAACATCCTCCCTAAAGATGACAGCCCTCCATTTCTTATCAGCAATGTTGTAATTGAAGTTTATGAGGGACAGACGATCCTGATTCAGGGCTCCATGCTCCGTGCCTCTGACATGGACTCCAGCGATGATTACATACTATTCAATATTACCAAGCCACCACAGGCTGGAGAAATCATGAAGAAACTAGGACCAAACTTGATAGGTAATACATCCACGATAGCATGATTTTCTTCATCCCCTACTTTTTAAACTTAATTAAATGCTATAAATAGACAACTTATTTTGACCCAGGACAAATCATGGCAAATTTGAACTTTTCTCATTATAGTGTAAATCCCCATCATTAATTAATGTTGGTCTCTGCACCCGGATAACTATACCTGTGAACACAATTTATCCCATATTTCTTCCATTCTAAGTCCAGTTCCCTACTGTACTTTCATCCTCCAGAAAAGTTGGGCTAGTTGGGAGTTATTTCATCTGGGAGGATCCTGACAAGTTCAAAACTATTAGGTGACGCTAATGATGCTAAAAAAAAGTAAGCAACCTCTTGTTCTATTTGCGATTCATTTCTGAAATCAGAAATTGCTGTGCTGGACTGCAGATGCTGCAGTTTGGAAGTTCTCCTCTGTCCTCTGGGGAGATATTTAGGCCCATTTTCTGGATTCCTTCATTTTTCGAATTACCTTTAAGTGGCATAGAAAAGAAGTTGGTGATCTTCAGGAAATATGGAAGACAATGAGATAATATTTCAAAAGGCTTGCCCAAGTTAGGTTGAGAAAGAGGACGTTATGCTTCACCCGTTACTTGCACAGGTAATGGATAGTTTTTATGAATTATTAAAATCAAGAACTGTTCAATAGAAGGCATATTCTTCAATTCAATAGGATATTCTGTCAGCAGTTTTCTTCAGAAGGACCTATTTAATGGAATAATTTATTATCATCATTTGGGAGGAGAAATATTTGAAGATTCCCTCGAATTTGTGCTGTGTGATAGCCACGACCCTCCCAATCTCTCAGAGCCACAGGTATGAAACGGAAATATCTTTGGCAGACCCCTGTCTGCTTGTTTGGTTTGGGTTTTTTTTGAAATGTTGGATGATTTTGCACCTTCTGACAGACTTTCAAATCAAACTGGTATCGATCTTTTCTGTTTGCCATCACCAAGGTTATCACCACCAGTGATGTTCTTCAGTGCTAGCTCTTTAGTTCTTGTTCTTTCTTTCCATGGGGTAATTCTCTCTGCCCAGTTGCAGAGAGAGAAGTCTGTTGCAAAGACTTTTTCCTAGTGTAAAAAGAAATGTTAAAAAGAAATTAGATTTGTAGATGGTACAAACAAGCTAAATAGCCCTCCTTAAGTCAACTGAGAAGAGACTGTTTATTTCATCTGGGAGTCCAACACACTGAATTTAACTTTGTTTTTAATTTAAAGGGAAGTTGCTACCATTCATAGGCTTTGCATTTAACTGTTGCATATCTCCATCGCTCATGTGTTCATGCTATGGCATGACAGCCACATCCTGTATGTCACGTTCCAGGGGTCCATTTAATTCTGTGTGTGCATGTTCGTAAACAGCTGTTTGGACACTCTCTTACTGAGATGAATGGGTAATGATTTTAATGTCTTCTTGATTTCAGGTGATGATGATGCACATCATCCCTGTGGATGATCAGCTACCCCAAGAAGCCCCAGGAGTGACCCGTCACCTGGTTGTTAAGGAGACTGAGATTGCTCACCTAACTAAGAAACACCTCCACTTTATAGACGTGGAAGAGCGAGACAGAGAGCTCACATACACCATAACCACTTCCCCATTTTTCTCTTGCACTCACAGGTAGGTCTGACCTATCAAAATCTTGCAGGTGGGACAGGGCAATGACCCATGTAAGAGGAGCAGCCTCAGTTCAGCAGAATGTTTGTGTCTCGGGTTCTTCATGCTTGTTTAAAGTACAAGAGGCTATAGTTGGGTGCAGCTCTCCCGTTGATGAATAAGGGTGAACTACAGCTGAAAGCAACAGAGTAATACATAATTTAAAAAAATCCCAAACATAACCCACATATATTTTAGAAAGAAGTAATAATAAGGAAAGCACTTAAAATCTTTTCTTTCCTTTTGCTGGACTTTTATTTTACACTAGCCTGTAGGATCTTGCATAGCCATAAACACAACTCCCAGCACCTCTCTCAACTGATAGAGTGGGGCTGATCTGGACTTGTCCCACACTGAGAAGATGAGGTGCTACAGCCTTTTCTAAGATATGTTATATCACCATGGCACCGTGAAGGACTCCTGGTCCTGGACCAGGAACGTGGTGGAGCAGAATGCAGGCAGAAGAGGTTGTTGGGGGCAATAGGGCTATGAGACGAACAGGTGTAGTCACTGATGATCTTTCACCATTTAGTAAACTCATGACAGCATTGGCAACAATCTGCTAAACAGAAAAGTTTAAAATCCAGCCATTGTAGGGTTTAAGCTGATGATCAACACTTTCAATTTTGACCTGAAGAAAAAGAGGATCAGCAGGCAGCTGGGGGAAAAAGATGTTGGGGCTGTTCCCCTCTTCAGTGAAATAGCCACAGTTGGTTGTTTACTGTGGTTGGAAAGCTGGATTGCTGGAAACTGGTTCATTTCAGGAGTTTCTAAGATGCACAAAACCAATACATTATTAATTTTTCTACATAAAGATAACTGTGGGTATGTAAGCAATAAGAATGTGATGGATTAGAATTGCAGGTGGTGTAAATGGTATCTGGGGTGTGCAGAGGCATACTTGTAGCAAACCCGGAGCTTTCTTGCAAGGTATGCAATGATTTCTCATGATGGTCCTGAAAAATATTCCATGTGACCAGTAGTGTGTGATAACATTTAAATGAATAACAGGGATAGTGGAAAGAAAAGGGGTTTTACTTCAATGAAGGTGGGAGTGGGAATTTAATCTGAAATGCAAGACTGAAATATGTCACTGTTGTTTTTCGTGTTCTTTGGTATTGCTAACCAGGGTGTGACATGCATATTTTTGTATACAGCCATTCAGACGCTGGGAAGCTGTTTATGGTGGACACCATTCCCAAGCTGGTCAAGGATCCTGCTGCTCTTGCGCTGCGGTCATTTACTCAGGTTTGTTATGTTATCTGACATCATAAGCAGCTCTAAATGTTTTTTAAAAGCTACAAGCTTGTGGCTCCTTTTTGACAGGAAAACAGGTGAAAAATAAAGAGCAGTACTATCACAAGCTCTGCTTAAGAAGCTCAAAACTTTGCTAATTCAGCTCCAGCTTTTAAAATAAATTTCCATCATGCTTCAGTTCTGCAGTATGTAAACACATCTCTCCTGAACTCAGCAGAGGCTGTGATTGCATATGGTAGTCTGAATTTGGCTCCAGCATGATGTTAAGAGGAAGGAAAAAATACACAAAATGAGGAAATGAGGCATTGACAGTTTGGGGCTTCTTCTCAGTGTCTCCACCTACAGATGCCGTACAGGCTGGAACAGGCCTTTTTCAGCATTTTGTTGTTCAGTTTTCATGCTTCTGTAGATTGAGAGGTGTCTTACAAATATTCATAAAGTCCCCGTTTTATATCCTGCTGTATGGTTAAGTTTGCATAATGGTGATCACTGCAGTACCATAATGAGAGCTTTGAGCCTACAAATCCTTAACCACATGTCTAAAATGGGTGCTTGGATGCAAGATTTTTGGTGAATATTTTAGCCTTGTTCACCAGCCTGCCCTCACCTGGGCAGGCAGAGGGTGCAGCTTATTCATACTGGTAAGGGCAAATTCACCAGCTATGTGAGATGGTACATCAAAAGCTATGTTTTGATTGACTGTTTTAAAACCATAGTTAGAAAAGGCCCTGGGACCAGTGTTCTTAAAAGGCTTCATCAAGGCAACAAAGCTGTTGCCTCTGTTATCACTTATACACCATGTCAGTATTGTTTTGCTACAGGTTTCAGTATTTCAACTTGTACTTACCTGATCGGTAGCTAAAGATGCATTTAATCAAGGTATTGCCAGTACCCAAACAGCATGTGCAAAGTTTCCGGAATTAATTTTCTGGAATTAATTTTGACAGTTCAGATAACATCTAATCAGGGGATGAGGGTGCCCTACATTGTGAAGACCAGCATTACCTCTTCTTACATGCCCCCCTCTTCTTTTTGGCAGCATGCTGTGAACTATTTGAAAGTTGCCTACATGCCGCCGCTGCAGGACATTGGGCCTGATCCTCAGCAAGTTCAATTTGTTTTTTCCATCAGCAATCAGCATGGTGGCACTTTGTATGGGATCTGCTTCAATATTACAGTTCTACCTGTGGACAATCAAGCCCCAGAGGTAGGGTGGTGGTGAAGGCAAGAGGTGAAGGACCCGGAAATGGCTTTGGGTAGAATCAGAAATGCAGAAATTTCCTGATCTGACTGAAATAAACAATAAATTTTCCATGGGATCAAGGTTTCTGTATCTTGCATGTAGCCTGCATTGGGACTGAGGCAAAGTTTGGTGAGTGTGAAAGGTGATTTCTTTGTGCTAAATAAGCTGAGGGCTACCTTCAGTGTCTGAGTGGCTGTACAAAAATACTGATGTCACATCCTGGTGCGGTGCACATCACTACATTCAGAGAATCATAGAATCACAGAATTACCCTGAGTTGGAAGGGACCCATAAGGATCATCAAGTCCAACTCCTGTCTCTACACAGGGTCAGCCAAGTCAGAGTATGGGACTGAGCACATCGTCCAGATGCTTCTCAGGGCTCACAGCTGTGACCACTTCAGTCAAGCTCAGGGCTGTGACTGCGTCCCTGCAGAGCCTGTGCCAGTGCCTAACCACCCTCTCTGTAAAGAACCTCTTCTTAACACCCAACCTAAACCTCCCCTGTTGCAGCTTCATGCTGTTCCCTCAGGCTCTATTGCTGGTTGACAAAGAGAGAAGATGACAATGATGGTGATGATGTTGGCTGGGGAAATTGGAAGCCCTGTGTGCTGCCACGATTACTTGTCACATGTGCCGTGGGGCAGAATAGGCCTGCACAAGGCAACCTTCCTGCACAGCCCTCCTCTTTGTGTTCCCTATTGCCTATGAAGGCCAGGATCCTCAGTGAATGGAATCAGAACAGGGCTGCATGTATTGGGGCCTGCTGTTAGTAAATTTGTAGGTTTTCCTAGCACAGCAGAAAAGAGTACAGGCTTAGGCGTTTTGTTTTTTGAAGTGTCGCACCTTCTCGTGCCAGAGTGAATTGAAACTACTCTGTTCAGTGGATGTTTGGAGGTGCAGTAGAAAAAAGAATTCATCATTTTTCATTTCTTTTCCATGCAGGTTTTTGCAAGGCATTTGAGAGTGGAAGAAGGTGGCCTGAGCCCTGTCACAGAGGGACACATTCTCATCTCCGATGTGGACACAAAACGGGAGCATCTCCTCCTCCTTGTGCAGAGACAGCCTCAGCATGGGGCGGTAGAGCTGGATGGCATTCCCTTGAATGAAGGTGACAGGCTATCCTGGTGGCACCTGCACACCCTGGCAGTCAGGTAAGAAGAGTGGCTGTCCTTTTTTCTTGCAGTGTCTGAGTCTCCCAGTCAGATGAGTGAAAACCTTGCAGTGAAGCGGTGAGAGGTGCAGAGGCTACAGCTAGCCACAGTCACAGCTAGCAGGGCTCTGGCAGAGCTGCTCCAGGCCAAGATGGCTGTCTGAACCTCAGCACTGCAATGGTCAGAGTGGAAATTGAGCAGTTGTGTGGCCAGGAAGCGGGAGCTAGTGACTATGTCTGATCTATATAGGTTTCTTTATAAAGCAATGCCCTGTGCAGATGAAGTGGTAAATTCCGTATTGAGAATGAAAATTTTGCTGCTATATTTGTGGAAAGAACAAGATTCAACTTTGTACGTACACACAGAATCCAAGCTCCCTCACCCTGTTTCCACCTGCTAGTTAGAGAGAGCATTTACTGCAGCGAGAACATATGTGTTTAGTATAGACACCTCACAAGCAGCCAGAGTATAGATGACAAAGCCTCAGTGAAATAATTTTCCCAGCTGATGTCTGGTTTATCTTGAGGGTCTTCTTCTTGTAGGAGATCCCAAAAGCCCTCTGAAGATACTGTGATCCAGAATCACCAGGCTTACATGGACACCCTTGCACGGGGATCAGCTTTGTATACTGGGAGTTATCCACATTGTCATGACCAGAAAGCACAGCTTATTTGTCTGTGTGAAATCTGTGTAGCTTTTTCTGTTTTGTTTTTCCCACAGGTATCGGCATGATGGTTCTGAGACTCTCAATGATGATGTCCTTTTTGCAGCCACAGATGGCGTCCACTTTGTAGAGTTCATTCTGCAGATCGAGGTCAGTGTGTTGCATATTTCTGAGGGCAATTTCGCTGTGCAGAAGAGTGCAAAGCTTGGCTTCTGGAAGATTTTGCAGTCCCCTGAAAACTGGAAGATAATGAACTGGTTAGGCTTCCATTTCAACCCTATCTTTTAGGTTTATGTGGCAAATTTGAGAAGAGATTTGGCTTGTACTAGGAGAAAAGCATTTGTATTTGCTGTAGCTTGGGTTCTCTTGTCTGGAATGCTTCTTTCCGTACCTAAACATGGGAAGTGAGGGGTTTTTTGCAAGCTGTAATTAGCTAGTTTGGTTTACTTTTGTCTCTGAATTTGAAGTGACTCATTCCTCTGGTTTCATTTTTTTCATAGTGAGAGCTCAATGCACTCTGACACCGACACCATAATGCTGGTTCGGACTGGAAAGCAGTGCATTAAAACAACAGGTTTCCTCTGAGGTGAAAAATAAAAGATCTTACCTTAATTTTTCCTATTAGGTGTTGCCTGTGAATGACGAGCCACCTGTGATGCGAACAGGCCTCGTTCCTCTGCTATACTGCCTGGAGGGTGAAGAAGTGGTCCTCTCCCCAGAGCACATTTATGCCACTGACGCAGACAGTGATGACATGAAACTGGTGTTTATGCTGGCTCGCCAGCCCCACCACGGGGTAGTGAGGAAAGCTGGCATTGCTGTGGATCGTTTCTCCCAAGCTGATATCGTCTCTGGTTTAGTGACATATGAGCACACTAGTAAGTGAGTTAAGGACAGAATTAGACTAGAAGGTGGTCAGAGAACTTTTGGCAGAAGCTCTTAACCCGAATCCCCATCTTTGCAGAAGCTCAGGAGTAACTGCTGGGAAACCACATATGTGGTGATCAGGGAAAAAAGTAAGCTGGCTTCAAAAGAAGGCTGCTGATGATATACAGCTACCAAATGTTTTAACGTATTATTCTCCAATTCCCTATTTAAACAGAAAATTATACTAGAACAAGTACATTAAAACATCATGAACATGGAGGATCTCTTTCACTTTTGCTGGTAAAATTTCTTGGCAAAATTACAATTACATTAGGTACAAAATAGAGTCTTTTTATTTGTTTAGTGACATTAAAAACCCCTCTACTTTTTCCACACTCCTGTTTTGGTAAAATGATGTGGCGTTGTAGATGAGGAGGTCAAGTTTTAATAGAAAACTGCTAACAACCTGAGGTACCTCTTGCTTGTCTCTCCAACCTAGATGGATATTCACTTTTGGACAGTTTATAGTCTTTCTGTACCACATAAATGATGTTCAGATTTTCTTCAAGAGAATCACAGTGATAAAAAGATTTTTTTTTGTTTTATCTTTAAAATAAAGTTACTTTTTTTAATTACTCACAGGAATCAAGGGCTGGTTAACCCCAGTTCCTGCAATTTGGCATCTCATTAGCATTAAAGGAGTTTTCTACATCTCTGATGATGGCTTTAATCTTTTTTCTTTTATTTTCTTTTTTTTCCCTCCAAATGCTTTAGTTTTCTGTGTAATTACTCTGTAATTTTGTGCTAGCATGGAGAATATATGTGATATTTTCAGGCTTGGCACTCTCTGAAATGAACAGCTGGTATTTGAGAAGGAAGTACTTGATTATGACCACCCATAACAAACTTTTCTTCAGCATCCTAAAGATATGAGGAATATTATTTCAATGGCAGTCTTATGCAGAGGCAATGAAGGGCAGCAGATGACCTTCAAGGGTGCAGTGCCTGTGTTTTTCATTCCAAATTGAAATGTGCTGCTGCCATTGCAAGAGAGGGTGGGAGCCACTGCCTTTCGTTTTCTGGCAGCTTATTAGTAATATCTTGCAGCAATGCAATATACAGGCTGCCAGAAGTGCTGAGAACTGAAATATACTGAGACACGGATGCTTCCTGCAAGGGGTGGCAATTCCCAGTCTCGTGTCAGCCCTCATTTTGAATGTGATTAAGTACAGACATAATATGCAGTACAGTAACAAACCACAGCCTTCATTACGGTCCATTTTGTAGGGATAAGAGGTGTACATATTTCTTGGTATTCAGAAATGCCTTCTTCAGGAAAAGCATGGAGATTGACAGTTTTCATAGAGTATATATACAAATGAAAGATCTTTTCCTACATTCTTTGAGAAGGAGTGTAGAAAAAAAACCCCTCTCTTTCTGTACAAATGTACATTTTGCACAAGCCTTGGTGTGCAAAGAACAGAATAATGAGGACTTAGCAATTTTATTAGAGTTGCAATGTAATGTTTTAACATTGCAATAATAATAACTATTAGTAATACTTAGTTACATACTTTTCTACACCCTTTTATTCTAGAATATAAATAAGCTGGCAAAATTAATTGCAAACAACACAACAAATCCCTAACAAAAAAGCCCCCCTTAAAGTTCTAGTAATTCTGCAGTTGGGTTTTTTTTGTTGTTGTTGTTGTTGCTTGGAGTTTGTTTGCTTATGGTTTGTTTTTTTTTTCTTTTCTTTTAACTTTGAATACTGCAGCCTGTCCTTGCAAGATACAAAATTATCTCCTGGTATAACATTTATTCTGAACTGCAACTTTTTTTCCAGGTGGGGAAATTGGCCTGACTCCTTCCACTGAGATATTAACCTTCATTGTCTCTGATGGTGAGGCTAGCTCAGATGTGAAAGACTGCTGTTATGACAGACCTCTTCCTCCTCCAGTGCCGCTTCATGACCCATTTCCAGTATATGACCTTAACATAACTGTACTTCCAGTGGACAACCAGCCTCCGTCAATTACAACTGGTGAAAGCTTCCTCTCTCACTATAGCATTATAATGTGGGCTATACACCACCACAATGACTAAAGACTCAGGGGTTTTGTTTGTTTGGTTGGTTTTTTTTGTTTTTTAGCATCAGAAAGAGTCCACTGAGATCAGCATATGGAAGTTTTGAATCGGAATTTCCATCAATGGTTTCTTTTGCTAGTACCAAATTCAGCTGCAGGTGCAAGGATGTACCTAAAGGGGGCCTACAGGAAAGTTTGGGACTGTTTATCAGGGAGTGTAGTGATAGGACAAGGGGTGACAGGTTTAATCCGAAAGACTTTCACAGTGGGGGTGGTGAGACACTGGCACAGGCTGCCCAGAGAAGCTGTGGCTGCCCCCGCCCTGGCAGTTTTCAAGGTCAGGTTGGATGGGGGTTTGGGCAACCTGGTCTAGTGGAAGGGAAGGTGGAACTAGATTATATTAGCATAGTAAGTTCTGCACCAATATGTGGAAGAACTTTTTCACAGTGAGGGTGACAGAGCCCTGGGACAGGCTGCCCAGTGTGTAGTCCTGTAGATATTCCTTCTCTGGAGATATTCAAGACATGTCTGGACACCTGCCTGTGCAATCTGTCTTAAGGAACCTGCTTTGGCAAGGGGGTTGGACTTGGTGATCTCTGGAGGTCCCTTCCAACCCCTACAATTCTGTGAATTCTGTGAATATTTGAGGTGTTTTCCGACCCAAATCATTCCGTGACTCTATGAGTAACTTCTTGTGGCTCTTCAGCTGCAGATTTAAATTATACAGTTAGAGATGAGAGTGCTGAGGTCCTCCATCTATACATGTCCATCGCTGCATATGTAAGCTAAGTCTGAGTAAAAGCAAGCAATATGTTGTCCTTGAACTTAACTTCTGCCCAGACCATGTCAGGTTTATACAATGCAAAAAACACAAACATATGCATGTAAAGTATACAAGAGAAATTTAGACTCTGGCCCTTAAATGAAATGGAGACAACCTTTATCACCTATATTTAACTGTTAGTGAATAAAGAAAAATCTAGGCTATATATGTAACTGATGAAAACAAATACAAAGCCCCAATTTCACTAGGACTCTTCAAAAAAGCTCAGTTAAAATGCAAATAGTGTTGGTAACATACATTTAGTCCACCTGCAGCCCATTGTGTGAACATCACATTTATTTCCTGGGCTTTGGATGAGGTCTATAGTATACATGCTAAAGGTATGCTTTCTGTATGCTTGTCTTTTTCAATGTCATTTGTTTGTAAGCATCACTTATATGTTATGTATCTCAGAGAATTTTTAAGCATGTGTATGAATAGTTTCGTAATTTCCAGGCTCTCACCCAAGTAATGTTATGGAAATGAAACATTGTCCCAGCAGGAAAATTAAGCAGTGATGCATGGAAAATTGTTCATTATGAGCAATTCGTAACAGCTCTCATGTAATTAATGCTCTAACAAACAGAGGTAACAACTGATTTTGAGCAGCACATAAAACATACCTAATAACTTACTAGTAAAATAATTTCATGATCCCCTTCCTCTCTATTTACGTGATGGCAAAAGTAGAGTTGATGGTGTTAGCAGAGAAAAAAACCACCTAACCAAAAACCCATCAGTAACTTGGTATTTGTCTTCTTTTCCCCCTTAGTTATTATTTCAATTCTTGTTAACAAAAACAACAGTAAAATGAGCTAAATGAGCAATAATGCTTATCATATTGTTTGTGTGCAGGTGCAAGGTTTGTGGTGGAGGAGGGCTCCTCAGCAGCCCTTACCACTAACCATTTGTTTGCCACTGACCCTGACACCACTACAGATGACTTAGAGTTTGTTTTGGTTTCTCCTCCCCAGTTTGGTTACATTGAAAATATACTGCCTTCTCCTGGGTTTGAGAAGAGCAACATTGGTATAAGTATAGGTAAGTCTTAACGAGGTATGGTAATCAAGCAGATGACATCCGGAGGGCTTGAGGAGGGCTGTGGGGTGGGCGCCGGTGAAGGAGTTGCAGGTGTGCACATTAACATCGGCTTACTGAGGAAGGCAGGTGCTGGCAAATGAAGAGCGGTGGGACTGTGCGGGAGGAGTTCAAAGGGAGGCTGCAGATCTGGAAATGTGAAGAACTGGCACTTGAAGTAAACAAACCAATCCTTGTTTTATGCATTCCAGCTGCAATCTATTAGAAGTGGGGACTGGAGACATTAATCTGTTCTCTCTGCCTCCCCCTTCAATCTCCCATGCACGACGCAGGTGCTTCCCTTCAATGAGACATCTGTCAATTACGTGCTGTTGCTGAGAATTTGAAGAGCCTGGGTCCTGTGCTAGTTTTCCAAGGCAAAGTTACAAAAGTGATAGAGATGGTGGTTGACTTGGATCCCTTTTCTTGTCTACTTTTAAACATTGTATGGCAGATTCATCCTCAGCAGAACAGATTATGGCATGATCTATAACGCCACCAGCTTTTTACCAGTGTCTCCAGCTGGACACTCAGAATTGCTGAGCCTTTTGGTCCCCATTTTCCCAGTCTGTCAGTCAAATAACAATCAATGCCATTACTCCAACCTCAGATATTTTCCTACCTGTTATTTGGATCTTTTTATCTGTGCTCAGTTCTGCATACTGAACTGAAAAATACGAAGTCATGCAGTCCCACAAGAAGCAGAAGGATGCATTTTTGTTTCAGAGGAAGGTCATGTGTCCAGTGGTAATGTGCAGTGTAACCTTTTTAGCCAGGAAACAACTGAAAACTTATCAAATACAACTTGTGCTTTGAAGAAATACAGTTTCAGATATTTTGATGATACATAAGGCCAGAAAGCGGAAAAGATTGTGCTAACTCATTATCTCTTTAAAACCCCTAGCTTCATTTCAGCTGAAGCACCTGAAAGCCCTGAACATAAACTATGTACAAGACAGGCATGTGCGAATGGAGCCAACAGCAGATCACTTTGTGCTTTATGTCACTGATGGGCTGCATCGCTCAGCAGAGACTCCATTTTTCGTGCTGATCAACCCAACCAATGATGAAGTCCCTGAATTCATAGCAAGGAACATTACTGTAAGAAGACAAACAAAATGCCTGTAGAATTATTTTATACTGAAAAACATTCTTTAACATAAATAAGAACATTATTCTGACACCTGTTCACCTCTGTATCTTTTCCTTACTTTGTGTACTTCAGCCTAGTCCAGGAAATATCCTGGTTAAATCACATCTAAACCTGTAAGGCAGAGCTTCAGTGGGACTGGAGCAGTGCACAGCCCTGTTTGGTAACTTGCAGTTAAGTAAAAAACAGGCTCAAATCTTGAAATAAACTAAATCTCAAGAGGTTTTATAATTTTTTGTCACAGCCTCTCCATTATCTCAAGATTGCTTTTAATGTAAATAATAATTACGTGACCACCATGCTAAGGCAGTCTAAGATTATCTTCCTGTAATGTAAAATGTGCATGTGTAAGTGTAGAAATTTGTGTGTCCACATTTTAATGTTTATTTATGCTTTGAAAGGCTTTCTCGTCTGTGCATTCCTTAGCATGTAACATGAAGTTTACTCACCTAACAGCTTTTCTATGAATTGGAGCAGATATGAACTCCTTATCTCACTTTTTCACCACCAAAACTGTTTACTACTCTCTCTTAAACTGGTTGAAATCAGCAGCTAGTTCAAAAGCTAGTGGGAAAGGGGTGAAGGAAACATACACAAAAAACGCCCACTACTTAGGAAACCATGCTAAAATTCTGTAATTTCTTTGTATGTCTTGTCTTTTTATATCATTTAAGAACTGGACATTTTTATTCTTTCCTGTTTAGGTTCATGAGGGTGAGATGAAAGAGCTGGATGTCTCTGTTATCAATGCGGTTGATCTGGATGTGCCTCAAGACCGTTTGGTATTCGGGGTTGTGCAGAGGCCCTGGTACGGGTTCCTTATTAATGGAGTTCATGGCAATGATATTCTACACTATAAACAGTTAATTAACCATGACCACCACATCCATGGGTTGCTTGTTCATGAATTTTCCATGGAACGACTGAAAAATGGTAGGTACAGCATTTTTCTGACATTAATCTTTCATTCCTTTAATGAAGCAAGGTGGCACAGTGAGAAACTATCCCCATGTGTTTGGCAGGGGTTGGAAAGGACCTCTGGAGATCATCTAGTCCAACCTTCCTGCAAAAGCAGGATCACCTAGAGCAGGTCACACAGGATAGTGTCCAGGCGGGTCTTGAATATCTCCAGAGAAGGAGACTCCACAGCCTCTCTGGGCAGCCTGTCCCAGGGCTCTGTCACCCTCACTGTGAAGAAGTTTTGCCTTATATTCAGATGGAACTTCCTGTGTTCCAGTTTATGCCCACTGCCCCTAGACACCACTGGATATAGTCCATCCCCATCCACTAGATTTCCACCCTTTAGATATTTATAAGCATTGGTACATGCTCTCTGTCTTCTCCAGACTAAAGAGACTCACCTCTCTCTCAGTTTTTCCCCATACAAGAGATTCTCCAGTCCCATCATCATCCTTGTACCCTCTGCTGGACTCTCTCCAGTTGTTCCCTGTCTTTCTGGAACTGGGGTGGCCAGAACTGGACACAGTACTCCAGTTGTGGCCTCAGCAGGGCAGAGTAGAGGGGGAGAAGAACCTCCCTTCACCTGTTGGCTCTGATCTTTATAATGCACACCGGGACACCATTGGCCTTCTGGGCCACAAGGGCACACTGCTGGCTCATGGAGAGCTTGTTTCCCAGGTCCTTCTCCACAGCGCTGCTTCCCAGCAGAGAAGTACCTGTACAGGTGCCTGGGGTTGTTCTTCCCTAGGTGTAGGACCCTACACTTGTTCTTGATTTCATACCCTTTGTCCAACTCTCCAGCCTGTCCAGATCCCACTGAATGGCAGCACAGCCTTCAGGTGTGTTGGCCACTCCTCTCAGTTTTGTATCACCAGTAAACTTGCTGAGGGTCCACTCAGTCCCCTCATCCAGGTCAATGACGCATATGTTGCAAAGATCAGGCCAAGCACTGACCCCTACAGCACACCACTGGATACAGGCCTCCAGTTAGACTCTGTGCTACTTATCACAACCCTCTGGGCTCAACCACTCAGTCAGTACTCGGCCAGCCTTACTGTCCACTCATCCAACCAACATTTCCTAAGCTTGCTTACTAGGACACTATGAGAAATGGTGTCAAAAGCCTTGCTGTTGACAACAAGGTTGACAACATCCACTACTTTCCTTTCATCCACCCAGCAGGAAGGATTCCTGGTGGATATTTACTCACTGACCACCTGTGTATTTCCAAGAAAATGTTTAGGAACAGAGGTTAACCTGTTTAAAGCTACTGGCTTTAGGAACTGTCAAGAAAATGTTTCCAAGAGGCCATGTAAGAAAGGGTAATTATATGACTAGGGAAGCTACCTGTCCTGAAAAAATAAGGGGAATATTGTAATGGATCAACAGATTTTAAAATGTTTGACAGCACCTAGAATGGAGACAGAGGAAGCTATTTAAAAACACATTAACTGATTATGAGGTTAAATACTGCTCTAAATTATCACAGAATCATGGAATCACAGAATGGCTTGGGTTGGAAGGGACCCGCATCTAGGTCTAAATCCTCTGCCATGGGCAAGAATACCTTCCACTTAACCTGCTTGCTCAAAGACCCTTAACACTTCAAGGGAGGGGGCATCCACAGCTTCTCTGGGCAACCTGTACAAGTGTCTCATCACGGACTCCGCAAAATTTTTTTGTGTATTTCAAATCTAAACCCACTCTTCTTTCAGTTTAAAATCCTTGCCCCTTGTCCTGTCACTACACGCACAGGCATTGGTAAAAAAATCTCTCTCCAACATTAAAAAGTCACAACCTATATCTTCATAAACCTTACAGTAAAGATATGAACAGGGACTCTATAGTATAGCATGATCAGTTAACCTGATAGGGCAAGAAGAAATGGCTTCAAGTTGTGCCAAGGGACATTTAAAATGGATATTAGGAAAAATGTCTTCACCAAAATGATTGTCAACCACTGGAGCAGGCTGCTCAGGGAAGTGGTAGAGTCACCACCCCGTGAGGTATTTAAAAGACATGTAGCTGTGGTGCTTAGGAACTTAGCAATGCTCAGTTAATGGTTGGACTTGATGATCTTAAAGTTTTTTTTGAACCAAAACTATGATTCTATTCCATGACTCTTACCTGTTTCGAAGCAGCAAAGCTCTTCCAAGTACACATGTACATGTAATCAAAAAGTACATTTAACACTGCCAAGAATATGGTGGATTCTTCCAGACTGTAAGCATTTGGTGAATATGGGATCTATCAGTAGGTGAAGGGATGTGAATTCAATCCTTCTGTTCAGATTGCAGCTGAGCCCTCATAATCTGAGGAAAGATTTTTTTTCTTCTGTATGTCTAATATAAAACTTCATCAATACCGTGTCTTCACCCCAAATCCATTAGCCTTCCCAAATCCTGGTTTTGATTCTGTTCAAAATGCTTGAGTTTTCTCTTTTTCTGTTCACAATGGTAACCAGGCCAACTCCAGCCCAGATCTTCCAATTTTCCATGGTCAGCTGTCCTCCACAAGATTTATTTAAAGCTCCCTGAGGATTATTTAAGGCACAGGAAAGTGCTGCAGGAGAGTCTCACCTCGTTAAAATAAATTGAAATGAGGACAGTAAGAGAGGAAATATGCCTTTTTCAGACCAACAGAGACCCTTTTGTGCAGGAAGTCGCTCCTTACTCAGGCCAGCCTGGCATTTTGAGTCAATAGTAGGTTGTTAGATTAATGAACAGTGCTGGCTTGCCAAGCTCATCTTCTGGTAGCTGCAACAAGCTTGCTGTAACCAGAGCATATGGGAGGAGGAGATGGAAGAAAGGTGATGGAAGCAGAATGAAATGACGTGAGAGATTTTGCAGAAGTCGGATTTATTTGTTCTTTCCATTTCTCTCTCTCTTACCCTCTCTCTTCTCCCCCTCCCCTCTCCCATCCCCTGCATAGGAATGAAGCTGATGTACATGCACGACAATTCGGAAAACCTCACTGACAGCTTTAAAATCCAGCTATCAGATGGGAAACACAAAGTCCTCAGAACCATTTCAGTAAAGGTCATTCCAGTTAATGATGAGAAACCAGTGTTGAGCAAGTAAGCCACATGTTCCTGTCTCTATCAGAGGGATGAGTTCAGACAAAATGATCCAGAAGTGACCAAACCAGCAAACTGGTGACTGATGGGGAGAGGACGCCCTACCTAGTCACAGATTAATGTCAATACAGATGTCTCCATGTGGGTCTCTATCAGTCTTTTTAACAAATACAGTTTTATTGAAAGAAGAGCATGCTTTAATGTTGATCAGTATTAAAATAATAGAAAGAAAAGGGTGGGGGGTACATGCATGGTTTTGGTTTCACAACTTACTTCAACATGTATACCAGAGAGCCTTGATCTTTGCACAACTCTGCTGGCCACTGACCACTGACCACCATGGTATTGACTGCAGTTACTTTGCTTTTCCCTTCCCTGGGGGAACGCCCCCAAAACCACCTCTTTGAAAGCAGCTCTGGAGAATCTGCAAAGTTGATGCCCCCTTGCCTCTCAGGGGCAAACCTTTCAGCTTAATTATTCTCTTCTTTTCTAGTACAAAACTCTACTGCTCAGCTATAATTCAGCTTCTGAAAAGGTGCATGCTAACTTCCCTTACAGTTCAAAGCTAGGAGTCATAAGGGAGTTAGATGTGGTCAGAAATTGTCTGGCAGACCGTTTGCAGATAGCCAGCTGGTTGCGAGAGAGCTGAACCTCCTAGGCATTTTTACAAGGATCTTGTCCCCTGGGATCCCCATTTTTTTTTAGCTGACAACCTGCCCCAGAGCATCAGGGCCTCTGTCCTCCTGGCTGCTTTCCAGCCTCAGGCAAACAGATGGGGAGCTGGGGGACTGAAGGCTTTGGGGGGATAGCTCTGAACCTCTAAAGTTCACATTTTTTAAATGACTCACAGCCTGTTAAGCAGGCTGCCACTAAAGTGGGAATTACTGATCCCTCAGGATATTTGGCCTAGCTTCAGATCAGACCTATGTTTCCCACTGCAGAGGATTTGGAATGTTTTGTTTACCATGTAGAAGTTCCTGCATTAACAAATGTTAGTTTCACAGTTGAAAGGTTATCAAAGAGTCCATAATGCCAAGAAGTTTAATTTCTAGCTTAAATAAAGGGTATTGTTTATGTATTTATATAAAGTACAGATAATCGCTGTCAATTGCCTATTGGTTCCTCACATGGTAAAGCTTGGTATGTCATTTTCCACCCTTTCTGAAGGATAGTGATGGAGTGCAAGAAATCAAACGCTGCCCATCTGGATCCAGAAACTGTTGCTGCCTTGCCTGGTGATGCCAAATCTCACCATTTGCTATTCCTGTGATGAACAGTAGCACATAGTGAGGCATCTACTTGCAAAATAGCTATTTCATTATAAGAAGTTACTGCTTCTTGCCTGTTATTCTTCCACTGTGAAGCAGTACGCTGCCAGCAGTTCAGTAGTAGTGCTTTAAGGAAACATGTTCTGCTTGGCATTGAAGTGGTTTAGCTGCCACTTTACGTCACTACATCTTTGCTGTAGGGTAACAGCTCCCTTATGCCACTGCTGTGTTTTACAGGTGAACGTTTGACAATACTTGTAAGCTTTTTCTCATCTTTTGATCTGGGGGCACCTTTCCATCCCAGGAATTTTGAGCTCTTATCTCCATTATCTCTGGTCTGAAGAATCTGGGATGGGATGTTTTTGGCTGGCAAACAGCAGCTCTTATTCACAGTGATTGCCAAAATCTCAATCTGCCACCTCTTGGATTGCATCCTGTAGCAAGGAGTGCCCTTGGGGAATGTAAGGCCCTTGCACATTCCCCTTGAAGCTTCTTCTCAGGATGACACATGTGGGTGATAGAAGAACTTAACCAACTAACTGCTATGCAGAAATATGAGTTGGGATTAGACAGCAATCAGGGTGCAGCTAAATGTGTAAATTTTCACTTATTTTTTTGTTTGAATCTTTTTTTCCTGGCTCATAGAGTCTTTGGGCCAGACACCTGGCCTTTTGTTTGCATAGTTCCTACATGCTTATTTCTTGTCTGAGCAAATCATTAAGGTTGCTTGGTCTGTCATTACTATGTCTTGATATACTTTGTCATATGACCCCGTTTTCTTTTCTTTTCATGAAATTATCAACATGAAATTTCTATGCCTCATAACCATATCAGTTCAAATGTGAAACTAGGAAAAAAATATCCACTCTATGAATGATAAATATTTTTTTAAAAAAATCTCTAAATAATTTGGAAATCTCAGTTGTCACTCTGCTTTGGAGTGGGCACTTGCAGCTTGGCTGTTACGTGAAGAATGTGTCTTTAGCAATTCTTGCAAAAACCTAGCTGTATTTGGCCTTTGAATTAACATTGCTTGCACATGCTCAGTTGCATCCAGCCAGAGTTTAGCTGCCCATATGCCTAAGGACTCTGTCCTTTTCCAACCTTCCCCACTACCCCTGAACAGATTAGCTTGAGCAGGTCCCATCCCTGGAGTGACCGACTATGCTGAATCCTCTCCAACCTCCTTGAAATGTTTGTGTAGTCTAATAATACTGTCTGTGTGTTGTGAAAATATAACACAGCCGACAGCAAAGTGAAAAATCAGGGTGTGCAGAGGTAAACTGAAGAATGGTTGCTAGCTGAGAATGGAAGCAGAGAAGACTGAGAATCATCCTGGAGCAAGATTCTGCATGAATTTCACACACTGTGGGATATTTTTCCCTAGGGCTGCCTCAGATTTTATTCCTGGTTAGTGATGGCCATTTCTGCCAAGGGACAAGTGGTCTTAACCTGCTTTTCTGAACCAAGAACCCAGGAAAATTCTTCAGTGGGGACCACAGAGAAGAAGCCAGTTAGGTCTTTGTAGTGACAGACTAGTCATTTGAAAGACAGTCTTTTCTAGTGAACAATCAGTTCATTAGACCCAGCATTGCTATGGTCTATAGTAGCAACAACTTATAATACAGTCTATTTGTTTACATTGTTCCCTTTGTATAGATTGTATGAAGGTAAATGGAATAGGGCCCAGGGGAAGTAGACAGACGTGGTAAATCCCAGGTTGTTGTAGGTATCTGCTTTGTTGTTTTTCACCATTTTAAGAAGAAGCTGGTATATCCTGTTTTGGCTTTTGTTTTGAACTGAAACAGTCACCCTCCTTTCAATTCTTTCTGCAGCTGTCATTTCTGTCAGCATCTGGGTAATCCATATTCCTGGCAGAGAATTTATCTGTTGGAAAGGTTACTATTGCATCAATACATGACTTTTAATTATTTAATTTTTTTTGCAGGAAGGATGATATAGAGGTGAACATGGGTGAAACTCGAATAATTTCTAGTGCTGTTCTGTCAGCAGAAGATAAAGACACCCCCAGGGAGAGAATTTACTACTTATTTGAAAGACTTCCAGAAAATGGTCAGCTTCAGCTCAAGGTTAGCCTTTGTACTTCAATAAAAAGAAAACATGCAAAGAACTCTCTCTTTGTAGGGTAGAATGAAGTTCATCTTCCTTTTCTCCCAAATGTTTGTCATGTTTTGAAGTAGATGGCTGTGGCCAGTTTAATTGTTGGAAGTGTTTGAACCAAATGGTGATGCTATCCCAGAGGCTTTGGCACCAAAGGCCAGGCCCTCAAGAGGAGGAGAGGAAGGGTGAAAAGCTTGAGGTCATAATGGAGAGAGATGCTGGGACATTCAGTCCATGGGGGCGGAAAATCACGTGTCAAAGCTGTGAGGGTGTGTGCATGCAAGTCCTTGGTCAAAAAAGGGACAAACCATTACTTCAGTTACTTTAGGGTTCAGAAAGAATGGAGGAAGATGTGTGTGAAAGAGTATGTAATAAACCATGAGTCAGAAGAAAAGTTTGGGGGGAAGGGGAAAAAAGGAAGGAGATGGAAAGGATATAGCAAGTGGAAACTCAGAAAATAAGATTAGAAATGGAAGGGAAGATGACCGACAGTTGACCAGAGATAAACCACAGGAACAAAGATAGAAAAAAATGCCTCTTTTTAATTGCATGCATATACAGTGTCTGTTTCCATTTTGATGCTGGGTCCCTGCAAGAATCTGTAAATCACATGAGACTTGTGAATTAAAGGGGTCCTACACACTGGGGCAAGAGACAGCTACTGACTGGAGTCTGACAGTTTGAACATAAAGGAACGTGTACTTGAGCTCTCCATCCTTCATAGTCTCTGCTCCAAAACTAGTGACGCTTTTACTGCCAGCTAAATGTCAAATACACAGATCAGTCCAGTGTAAAGGTACTACACTATCTTCAGAAAAGCAGGACATTTTACTGGGCTGAATTGCCCATTTTTCCATCAGAGGACCTCTGGGGCTCTATACTGCTGTGCTTCCATGAAGTTCCCCATGGTTTCATTTCTGATATCCCCTTAGGTATGGTGTCGGATAGAACCAAGAACAGCTTTGTGACATAAGCTGGGTCTGGAACCATTTCATATTCATCTTGTTGGTGTCTCATTGAGAACTGTGCAGAAATGTATTTCCTGGACTAAAAGTGGCTAAACTCCATTTACTCCATTTTATTAATGATAACTGTATCTTCTCCAGTCTTACAGCTGCTTGGGAACAACTCTGGCTATTTACTGCCTTTCAAAACTTTCTATGAGGAAAGAGTCTATAGCTTAAAAGGGAAGCCAAGTAGCTGCCAGTAACAGTCTTCATAGCTGCAAAGAAAGACAATTAACTGAGAAGGATGCTTGGGACACTATTTGCTTAGTAAATGATGTTTATTCTTTGTAGGTGGGCCAAGGTTGGATGACTCTTCAAACTGGAATGAAGTGCACTCAGGAAGAACTGGATATGAACCTTGTGAGATATGTCCATACAGGAGCTATAGGGTCCAAAAAACAAGACAGCTTCACATTTTATCTGTGGGATGGGTACAACAGATCCCCAGCTACGGACTTCTATATAAATATCAAGGACATGGAAAAGGGTAAAGATGTGTCAAATGTGACATTTTGCAGTGCCTGTTTCTGAAACAGATGATTAGAGTACATGTCCTGATCCTTCCCTGAACACTCTATAGGCTCATGGCAAGCCTCCCTGTAGATCCCAAAAGTCTGTCTGCTGGCCAGAGCCTTAGTGTTCCTGCTGGTGAAGAAATAGTCCTGGGATTTGAAAAGGCTATGCCTAAGGCAATGTGGTGTACCTTGCCTCTCAGGACTCCCATGAAAATAGGGTTGAAAACATCCTTCTGGAACTAGCTCTATATCTGAGTAAATCAAAGCACACAAAAAAAAAATGTCAAGAATGTAATAAGGTAGGCAAACTGCTTTTCAAAACCAGCTGTCTCCAAGGTTTATGCTCTAGTCCTCTTTCTTCCTTTATTGCATCCCTATTAGAAATTTAAATTAGACCAAGTTAACCTGGTACTGTTAAGATTGGAACAAGGGTTCAGAGAGGTAGTGCTGTCTCCATCCTTGAAATGTTTCAAGCCCTGATGGGATAAAGCCCAGAGCAACCTGTTACAGCTGATCTCATAGATGACAGTGCTTTGAGCTGAAGGTTGAAGTCCCTTCCAGCCTGAATCTCTCTTTAATCCTACAGTTCTGTGATTTTTCTACTGGTGAAGGCTTGCTTGTGGCTAAATAATGCACGAGAGAACAACTCACACTTCAATATGACTACTTTATTTTTGGTTTTTTCTATCCCACAGGAGACATTGCTGTTTTCATAAAACCTCTCAGAGTGCCAAAAGGGGATCAGGGCTACATTACAACTGATGTTCTCCTTGCACTGGATGGTAGTGACAAGCCAGAGGAGCTTCTCTATGTGATAACCTCCCCACCCCAATATGGACAGATAGAGTACATCAGCTATCCTGGCATCCCCATTGCGAGCTTCAGTCAAATGGATGTAGCAAGACAGATTGTCTGCTATGTTCACCACACAAAGGCAGTTGTTCCTGAAGATACATTCAGGTAGGACGTAACAACCCACCATCCAAACTTTTCTGCTTGGATTTTTTGGGTATTAAAAAAAAAGAAACAACACAAAGTGAACAGAAAACCCTAAAACAAATTATTAAAAATAGTCAAAAGCTCTGTGGGAAGTCTCAATATTTATATAGCAAAGATATTTCTACTATAATACACATAGTTATGACTGCTTTGGTAACAGATGCATTTCCTAATTGATGCTGAAACTGTAGCCAGAGTCATGATCACTCAATGATGCTAGCTTCAATATTATCACAGCACCTAAACATGCATAGCTGTTAAGATTTAAGTCAGGGAGAAGGACTAAGAACACAGTTTGTGGAATTTTTCCTTTGGTTTCTTGCTATAGGTGGGTATGGTAAACCTGGTCCATCCAGGTATTAAATAACTGCTTTCTAGTCTAGTCTTATTTATCATATTCATTTAGTTACATGCTTTTTGAATCCATAAGTAGTTCTTGATATACTGAAAAACAGTCCACTTAATCTATTCTGACACCAGGACTTGTGTAGATAATTGGAATTTTGGGGTAAACCTGGTTACCTACAGGCACAGTTCAGCAGCCTAGTTACATTTAAGTTTACTTTCACCTGGTTCTGAACCTTCCCCTTCGACCAATTTAGACCAGGTACACTCCTGAAGTGGACATTTCCTTATTTTCTTCTGTAATGAACCTTCCTTGGCTGTAGAGTGGAATGATGTAATGAGTTATCATCAGGTAAAGACAGAGCAGATGTATTGTTGCTCAAAGTTGTAGGAACAGTTTTGTAAAGGAGCAAATTCAGAGAAAAAGAAGCTCAGAAAGAAGGAAAACAGTTCAGAAGGAAGAATGTTAGCTTCTTCCTAGCACTGGCAATTTCTTCTGAAAACAGCTTCTGACAGAAAATGGACATTATGTAAAATTCAATTTTCCCCCACAACAATAAAAGCTGCTTGTTTTTTAGTTTGTGACTATGAAAAAGGAAGGATTTAACTCCTAAGAGCTGTGATTCAGAAATGATGCCTTTTTACACTCTCTTATGACTAGATTCATGATCTGAATGGTGTTTTCCATGGTGCATGACAAAGATTCAAGGACATGTGTCATCCAGTTTGAGACCCTTTTTTTCAGGAAAGCCAAGCAAATGGGGCTTAGAGACATCAAACAAACCTCCCCGTGGCACCAGGGCAGCTCCGGTGACACTACTTAGGGTTAAGCCCAAAGTGATTTCGTGACTTTCTTTTGTTTAAACATTTTAAACTATTCCTTCCACCAAATTCAATGTGGTGGAAATACTAGTTAGGAGATTTGTCTGGTCATGGTAGAAAAAGTGAACAAATATTCCCAGGCTTTATATTTCGCGATTGTGAAACTCTGTGACCCGAACTACAGTTAGTTTAGACAAGTAAGGTTGCAGTCATACCAACCCTGGTTGGGAAGTACAGGAGTGGCCTGCATCAGTTAAGACTTCAATACTGCAGTAATGAAAGCCACACCAAACAATTCTAGGGAACAGTGCACGTGGAGAAACCCAATGTCTTTTGGTTAGGCCGATGGAAAAGAACCAGACTGGAAAGTCAGCCTTATAAAAGTAAGGCTGGGATGCTTCAGTAGATAGTGATACTCAATAACTATGTTAATCACAGTAATTGATGTTATCATTTGGAAAAGAATTTGGTTTTTTGCAGACATATAAATATCACGGCAGAACATTACTGTTATTTAAACAAGGAATGGTTACATTAATTATATGGGTAATTGGTGGTGGTGGGGAGATTAACTGATCAGATTTTTACTTCTCACTAAAGTACTTCCTTCAGACATAAATTTGCCTGTATTGTTTGGTGCTGCTGGCCTGGAAGAAAGATTTGGCCATGCTTGTTTGGACAGATGCCTTCAAGTGATTAGCAACCTGACATCAGATGCTGGCAGCAGGATACTAAAAGAACATGCTAATGTCCTCCATTTTGACACGCTGGCTCGATTTTGTAATGAGCTGGCACTATTTATGATTCCATTTTTATCTTCTAAATGCCATGACAGATGGTAGGTCCTACAGCCAACTCTGTTGCCATCAAACTGCAGAAAGCATGAAATGTTGGTAATGGTGAAATCGAACCATGCAACATGTCCTCCTAGCTGTGCCTGAGAGTTGTCCCCTAAATTTCATCAGAGTGAGGAGAATATTGGCTGCTCTCCATTCCTATGGAAAAGATGAAGCAGCCATAAACCAGAAATAAACAACCAAAATCTCCCAAAGTGCAGAAAAAGGGATGTCTTGGACACAGTCAGTTTCATCACCTGTGAAATTAAGTGGTGTGCGATATTTGCACTGTAAATTTCAGTCTGATGTCTATAGCCAGGAGGTTTGCTCCTGTGTGGTATTCTGTAGAAGACCAGACAAATCTTTGGTTTCAGAAACAGAATTATCAAAGTCTTTCACTTAAATATTGAGTCATCATCCAAATTATTTTACAGCCATGAGAAGTACCATAGGAAACTCGCTTCCACTGCAATTTTCCAGACTTTTTGAGAGATGATTAAGATCTTGACTGAACAAATTTGCCTTTCCGCCCCCCCCTTAGCATAGTATTTATTATCATTATTCTAGTTCTGTATTTGATTTCAGCTAGATTTACTAATAGCACAACCCTTTTACCATTGGCACAATAGCATTAGGTCAGTGCAGACAGATGTCTCTAGGCTCCCAGCTGGGAATACCATCCTCAGTAAACATATTTCTAACTGCTATATAGTCCCTGGTCTGCCTATGCTCATTCCCATCTGTTTCATGGCGTACTGCCAGCTTACAAACTGATCAAGCCCTAATCATCCAGCACTGGTGAAGGCAGTGAAGAGTTTTAGATGGACAGTCTGTGTGACACAGTAAGCTACTCCATGGCCTACTGAAGGTCACTTACGTTCAAGGCACAACACAATAGGCCAGGTTCTCACCCTGTAATTAATTACATACTTCTTTGAGGCCTGTATTCAAGAGAGCAAGAGGACGCAGATAATCTAATTGTCAATCATTTCCATTTTCACTCATGTATGGTAGAAGCATGCTAGGTGGAAAGCAGCCACCTAGGCTGGCCCTCATGTTTTCTGAAACAACTGTCCCACGATACTGCCCCATAGCAGATCCAGTGCGTAAGTGTAACTGTATGTGCATTCAAAGCATTGGCCATCCGAAGGTGGCGGAAAAAGGAAGGTCAGGGACTGTGAATAGCCTGCCACGAGCAAATTCCTTCGCAAACCACGTTCTGTTCTGGCTCAGGCAGAACAAATCTGGGTGTTTTGTTCTCCAAGATTCTTCTGCATGTGTGGAAAGAAAGGTAACTATTACATACTTCATAGTGATGGGACATGAAGGACTATGAGACATTTTCAAAGTAATTTTTAGTTTCATATACCCTCAAGAGTTTTTGTTACAGGCACGACAATGCAATTGCTTTCAGAAAAAATTCTTAAGTAATAATCTTGACAATTAAAGCCAGGATTAATTTTGAAGGGTAAAAGATTAGTTTTATCTTTATTTTTATCCACAACAAAATTTGATAATAAATTTCTGCAGAACATGCTGTCACTTGTATGGCAAAAGCTCATGCCCAGCTGGTATGCTTCCACCAGATTTTCTCTCCAGCCTTGGGCATCTTTATTTTTCTCTTGTTTAGGAAAGGAAAATTTAATGTAAAGTATAATAAAATATTTAGTATACCTAAAGAAATGTTACTGCTTCAGAGAGAACTGTAAGAAACTATGCTGCTATTAATGAAATTTCACAGCATGAAAAAAGAACTTTGCAGATCTGATCCTTTATTAATAAACACATGGTATGGTCACCTATATATTTTAAATTACCCTAGCAACTTGTGTAATGCTGCCCAATATCCTCCACAGAATCTTAGTATGTCGGTGAAACCTTACTTGAGTTTTGTAAAAAACCATAAATCTGTACCTCTGAATATACAGAAGTTTACAGGTAGACTCAGTGCCTAAACAAACCTGTAAAGTGATCTGAGGATGGATCATTTCCCAGCTTGCTTTATTAGTTTTGGGGCTATTGGGTGCAAAAGCCTTGTAACAGTGAAAAGAAAAAAACCCACATTGTCTGGGGAGGACATGCACTTCATACACCTCTTTCCGTAAGCTGTAGACAAAGCCAGCACTTTCAGTTGCCATGGACAGGTAACCAAGTGAATCCATACTTGAGGATATGTATAAGCATGTATATATGTCAGCGAGTGCAATAAGCCCCCCATCCAGCCCACCATTTTAGATCTGCTCCATCTGCATCTGAGCTAGAAGATCAGATTAGCTCTGTTGTGACTGCTGAGACTGATGGGTATATCCTGAAAGCCATTCCTCTGGCATCTCTATGCAGATTCCTGCAGATGTATTGTAATTCTTGTCATATACCTGGCCATCTGCCTTCATACTTTTAACTTATACATCCACCCCACTCACAGTCTGGTTTTGAGCTCAAACCAGCTCTACTACTTTTACAGTATCAACACAGGCAAGTCCTGTAGTAAAGGTGTGTATTATCATTTCATTTCAGTACATGGTGAATCAAGAACACATGCTGAAGACTACCTTGCCTCTCTTTGCCAGATTCATCATCAGCAACGGACTGAGGACTAAGCATGGGACATTCATCATCTCCTTGGATGCAGTCGACCACGCTTTGCCCACACTATCTAGGAACATGGGGTTAAGATTAGTCGAAGGCGCTATGGCACTCCTTTCTCCTGATGTCCTGCAGCTTTCAGACCCAGACACTGCCAAAGAAAACCTTACTTTCCTCCTGGCTCAGCTTCCCCAGTATGGTCATCTCTATTATAGAGGGGCTGTGCTTCTGCAGTACAATTTCACCCAGCAAGATGTGGACAACAGGGATGTTGCATACAAACACCGCGGTGGGGATTCCCAGATCGACAGATTTACATTTGTTGCAACAGATAGAACTAATCAAGGATTCATCGTGAATGGGAGGGTGCAGAGCGAGCCAGTGGCATTCACCATTCAGGCAAGTGTGACCACAGGCTACTTACATGAGGTATATGGCATGATAAGGTGGAAAATGTAGTAATTTTGATGAGAATTGGTACTTCCCGCAGTCTATGTTTTAACTGAGTTATTTATCAGTGAAAATGTTTGCTTTCTATGTTCTGTGAATAAACCTGGAGAATTAATTACTTGCCACAATGCATTACTCAGGCAAAGAATTTTATGGAGTGCAAACGGAGAGGCTGTATCTAAGAGAAGACGTACTGCTTGCTTATATAAATATAAGCAAGCATATACTTTCATATTTATACTTGCTAAAATATTTTACATAGAATTCTCAGTCCTAAAGTTGAGCCCAGCTATGGGGAGGAATTAACTTCCCCCTGTTCAGCTTTCCTGCTTGGTACCCAATCCACTGATGCTCATGTGAGGGATAATAGGATGACCATTGATATGCATGTCAAAGGAATCTACAGCCACTTCCCTCCCACAACTGGATAGCCTGTCTTCCTTCTGGGAGTCTTTGTAAGATGCCTGGTCTGATTTTTCCTTCCTTTACTAGAATCTTTCTGTTCACTTCCTGCTTCCCTCATTTTCAAGTTCTTCACACGGTGTCATAGGCTCAGGTGCCTTTGCTATGACTTCTTTTATGTATCTATTGAGCATGTTTCACTATACAAAGCAAGCTTGGTTGCACTGTATGTCAAAATTCTGTACGTTTCAAAACACTGGTGCTAACAAAGAGACTCCTAACTTTTCCTGATAAAATCTGACGTTATATGATGATTGAGGAGTCCTGTTTCAGCAGAAGTTGAGACATGGAAACAGCAACAACAGTTGTGGAGTGTTAGAAGATTCATCAGAATTTGTGAAAGGTGGCACAGATTTGAGGAGACATATTGGCCAGTTCCATGACTGTGATTATCATAATCCTTTGGTTTCTATGCCTGTTATCACAAAACAGATTTGTGAAACCTTTGCTGGAGTTTTCATTTGCTATGAAGAAAATGACATAAAAAAAGAAGAATGGGGAGTATGGGACATCAGTGCAGGGTTACACAGAATTTCTGTTCCCCTCCACTGTGTATCCTGCTACATGCAGCAAGGGACTGGCCAGCTGGGACCTGGAAACCTCACATGGAAACCAGACTTCTGTAGCAGACTGCTAGTCAAAGTGCCTACTGCCACCCTGAGCAGGCAACTGTGCTTTTAGCAAAAGTAGGACAGGCAATATGTTGATGCTGTAAAATGAATATACATTTGTCTAACTTTGATTTAGGTGGATCATTTGGACAAAATGGCACCAAAAATTGTACATCTCCATTGCCTTTCTGATGTTGAACTGCTGAAGAATGGCAATTACGGGATCTATATTACTGCCAGGTCCCTGAAGGCATCTGACCCCAATACAGAAGATGACAAAATAATTTTTAAGATTTTACGAGGTCCTCATTATGGCCACCTGGAAAATACAACAACAGGTACTGTCTTCTATAACCTCTGTGGTTTGGGATGTATCAGACCAGATTCTAAAACCTACCCTGTTAATATTTGCTTGATAGAGCAAATCTAAATTTCCTATCAAACTTTGGCCAAGGTTTCAATGTAGTAAGGAAACTTTTACACTGAAACCTGAATCTCCTGTTCATTATGAATCCTCAAAGAGTTGAGATGGTTGTTAACAGCTGCCATTGAGAAACTATCTTTGCTTGTGTCAAGAAAAAAAAAAGATTAATATTGAACTTGGATGCTTTATGAACATGTCACACAGGCAGAAATTGGCAAATAATGAGCTGGGATGTTGCTGTTTAGCTATAAGATCAGGTTTATCTGAGTTCAAATTTTCCAGCTGTTCAACACAAAGAAAAGTTGAAAGCAGCCTATATGAGCTATGTGGTTCTTCTCAACAGGCTTTTGATTCAACTGAATGTTTCTGTTCTTTCCCAGGTGGATTTATTAGGGAAGGGTTTAGCCAAAAGGATTTAAACAGCAAAATCATACTTTATGTCATCAATCTATCACAGGAAGTGAATTCGGACAGCTTGGAGTTTCAGGTCACAGATGCCAGTGGAAACTCTGCAGTGCCCCAAAGGTATCTTGGACCCTCAGTGGTGTGTGCTGTGGTGCACTGTGCGTGCTGCCCACAGGGGTGAATGAACCTGCATGGGGTCTGAAGCTGTGCAGATGTGAAGACAGCTATGGCCCAAACTGCCATTTCTTTGGTTGCATAGTAGAGAAGGTTTCCTCCCCTCAGGGAGGCAAAATACACAGGGCTAGCTCCACGTCAGACTAGTGCACAGCTCTCAAGGGCCTTCAGGTCTCACAGAAAAAAACATAGTGGAGTTTAAGTGGGAGTTGGGCATGTGGAGATCTGAGATACTGGATGCTGAGAAACAGGACTGTTGATTCACATACATGGTCCTGCAGCTGGAGGTCACTCTTGCCCCGTGTCAATGGCAATGTTGTTTTTCACAAACTTGAGATCATGGTGGAGGGGATGCCTCCAAGCAGAAAAAGCTATGAGAGCCATACTTCCAGAATAGAGCACTGAAGGGATCTGGAGGGCACACATCCTCTTTGTCATTCACCATCAAAATTTATATTGGGCATATTACCAAAATGTCCTTGTGACATACAATAAGCCTAACGTACAAGTATCAGGGACTGAGAGTGGTGAGGTGCTGGAACAGGCTGCCCAGAGAGGTGGTGGTTGCCCCATCCCTGGAGGTGTTTAAGGCCAGATTGGATGGGGCCCTGGGCAACCTTGTGTAGATCCAGGCCTGGAGGTTGGTGGCCCTGCTTGTGGCAGGGAGGTTGGAACTCTTTGATCCTTGGGGTCCCTTCCAACCCAGACCATTCTATGATTCTTTGATTCTATGACTGGGGTATCATCTGAACTGTGCTTCGAGAGTAAAGGCCGAAAATGGGGATAGCCCTACAGCAGGGCCAACATTTCCCTTTATTTCTGAAAATAGCCCCAAATGTTCAACCAGTTTATTTAGACAGAACTGAGGAATGTAACTAACTCTGTTTTCCTGGGATAAACTGGCTACTCACAAATGAGGATTTATGGCAAGGGGAAAGGGAGCAGAGCGCTGTGCTACAGAGAGGATGGGGAGTGAGCAGAGCCGGAGACAGCATTTCGGCAGTTATGCACCATGCCAAAAGATGTCCCCATACACAAACATATCTGAACACAGCCAGCCCAAGCGCTTCCCCAGCTGCTCTGTGCTGGCTCGCAGGTGCATGGATATTAAAACAACCATTAAAATGCTGCCACTCCTCGTGGGAAAGTGTGGCCTCTCCTATATACATAGTGATGCGTAACACAGCTTACAAAGAGAGCAAAGAGAAAGCACTTTCTGTATGGTAAACAGGAGTTTCAGAGAAGTAGAATTTATGTTAGCCACACTGGACGTCAGAACAAATGGGAATTTGGCTTTAAAGGAAAAGCAGCATTTCTAATATTGGATTTAAAAGCTTTGTGAAAGTTTTTTTTTTAAAAAAAAACCCAATTTATCACATAACAGTCACTGGTTCAAAAGACAAGTTTGATTTGGATGTTGAAATGATTAAAATTGAATCAGCTTTTATCTGAATGCTGCCAGCCTACATCTGGCACATGCATTATCTTTAGCAAAAAGAAAGCAAATCCATTTCTAAACGGCTTGCCCACTCCATGGGTATCAGAGGATATGGGAGGACAGGAGGAAACTTCCACTGGTTTTAGAGCTGGTCAACCCTAAAAGGTTGTTTTAGAAATGTTATTTTCTAAGTAGCACATCTCATTTTCCTTCTTTCCCCATTGTTTCAGCCCTCTCTTACTCTCACTAATTTTTATCACATCTTTTAAAAAAGCAGTATCTTTATTGGCTACCCTGTGCAGCATGTGATCCTCTGAGGTTTTATCTCATCCCATAAAATTCTAAAATTCAGTGTATGAGGCGCCTGGACTCTGCCACTGCAATGGCTGAAGAGTGGAGCACACAGAGTATTAAAGTAAGGGGAGCAGGGAGGGCACTCGCACAGCGATGGCGAAGTCCTAGAGCGTGCCCTACATTGTGGGGAAGGTTAAAGGATAGATGAAGGAATGGGGGAAGCAGTGAGGATGTTGTAGAAAAAATGCCGGGGAGTGACAGTAAAATAAAACTACAGGCTCAAAGTGAAATGGTGAGAAACAGTGACAGCTCATCTTGGCCTGTTTGGTGTTACTTGTGGACAAGCTCTGCTCTTCTCAAAGATGCTGCAGGGCCCTTCTGCTTCTGAAACAAGGTTTAGGCTCGCTCTTGGCTAGACCAGGGCTTCACTGGAAGATTTATTAACCACCTCTTCCTCTTTCTCATCAGCCAAATCACACAAATGTGTTGATTTGGAAACAAAGACTCAGTATGTGTATTGGCTAAATTAGCAAGGAGAGAAATGGCTCCTTGGTGAACCTGGGAGCCGCAGGGGGTGGTGGCAGCAGGCGAGGTGGCTTTGCTTCACATGGGCTTTCCCTCCTCTCCCACAGGTTGGAGCTGCAGTGGTCTCGGATTGAAATGCAGCAGACTGAATACGAAGTGTGTGAGAGCGTGGGAGTGGTGCCTCTGAAAATCACCAGGGCAGGGCACTCTGCGGGGTCTGTGTTCATCGCTGTGAAGGTAAAGCTGAACACCGAGCTCCGAGCTGGAAACGTAATAATACGTAGTGGGGCCCATTAATTCCTTCCTCAGACTTAAAACAGCGAAGAGGCCATGCCTTTCAAACCAGACTTACCAGGACGTTGCCCTTGCTAGTACTGAGGGATGAAAAATTCCTGACACAACTGAGTTTTAAGTAGAAATGCCAATTAACCAAAACTGGAATATTTCATAGCAGTTTTGATGACCTTTTGTGACACAGGAGGCAGTTTCCTCTGGCACTGTGCTCCAAAGCTGGGTTTCCAGGATTTACCACTTTAAAATCCAGGCTTTGGGTGACATGGGGCCTTGGGACTTCTCATTTCCCTGCTCAAGATAGATGCAGCCAGAAGTCAGGGAGCTTCAACTCCACAGGCATGGCAGCATTCCCCATTTTTCCCTCCACTGCCATCAACCCAGAAAAAAAACAGGGAACCCCCTCTTACCTTCAGTTATCTGTCTTGTGTCAAAAATATTAGACTGGAAGCCACAGTTTTTAATTTTGTAAAACAGGTTTTGTGCAACTTGCCTTCACAAATTTTGCCTTTCCTCAGGAAATGGAAATTCCAGGATTTTGCCAGCTACCCTTGCTAGAACAACACTAAAAGTTTTCTTCACAGTTTCTCAAGATTACGGACCAAATTGGAAACATAGGTTCAGTTTTTCTTCCATGAAGTCAATGAGAATTTCGTTATTCACTGAGGGCCACCCTACTCTACCCTTCACGGACTCCAGTGACTCAACTCTGCTTGTCACTTGGCTAAAAAGATCAGTGAAATTTGTTTCAGCACCATGAACACAGTATGGAAGCTGGTGTCCTCTGCCAATCTCCTATGAAAATTCAGGGAGCTGCTGGTGTCCCCACACCTGTGTATGCAGAGGTTCATGCCTGTTCCAATGAGTATTTGAGGCTGACAGACAGCTCTGCATGCAAATACTTCTTCCAAGGCCTCACAATGAGCTAAATGGCCAAACATGGCCAGGCTGCTGCTGGCCTTCTAGAGTCACAGAAGCACATAAACACAGAATGTGAGGAGTTGGAAGGGACCTTGAAAGATGATCTAGTCCAATCCCCCTGCCAGAGCGGAATCACCTAGATGGCATCCAGGATGCCGTGATGTGCCTGTCCATGAATCAGGTGTGAGTGGGTCCCCAAGCACAGTGAACAGCAGTCTTCTCTGATGTTGTCACGGAGCAGTTCGAGAGGGGACAATGCAAAATTTTAAGATGAGCAGATTTCACACAGTTATGAGGTTTAAACTGCAAACAAGGACAGAACAATAGTTGCACATCACAAGGTTTTTTCTTTAGGTCTTTATCTTTTTTTTTTCAGCCTAAGCACATGTATGCGTTGGCATGTCTCTTTGAGACTCCCTGGAGAGGCACACAGTAGCTCCAGCACAGAGCAGAATGCAGCAGTGGGGTGAAATAGGTCACAGCATGGCATTTACTGTTTTGATTTCTTCCAAAGGTCAGTGAAATATCTGCTATGCTGGGAAAGGACTTTACAGTGACACCCTCCAAGCTTGTTCAGTTTGATCCAGGTATGAACCAGCACACTGAATAATTCTATAATTAATTCCCTGACTTTGAAAGTGTAAACTCTCATTTCAGAAAGTGAAACCTATTTATATATCTGTAGTTAGAGGAGCTGAATATCACAATTAAAGTCACTGGCTCATTTTCTGGAAGTGCGGTGGGCTGTTTCTGAGTTAGCATCCTTATTACTTAGGCTTAGATGGAGTAAGGTTGCTTTACATCAGTTAAAATAAGATTTCAGTGGCAGAAAGTCACTACAGAGAAGACAAAACACATGATCTGTGAAAGGCTGAAAGAAGTGGCATGTGTATGGTAGTAAAATTTAGTGTAAAAGTGCTTATCTGCATTTGAAAAACTGAGAATGTAGTAAGTCAGTTCTAGCCCAAGCCTGTGGATTTTTACTTTAGGATTTTTATTTTGAAAAAAAGAAAAAGGCATCACATGCTACAGAGATTATGTAGCTGTGCATCCCATGGGTGAATTCATATATATCCCAGCCTTGCTTGACTGTCCCATAGAAAAACTTGGAGCTTTAAATTCAGAGTCACAAATCTGATTGATTTGGAAATCTGCCACTACAACCCATCTTGAGAAAGGCAAATTTTATGTACAGGTGTAGAATGAGCTGGTTAGTTTTCAGAGGTAGATAAGGGATGACACCTAGTAGAAAGCACATTAAAAAACCCCAACCTGGGTGGAAAGGTGGAAATCTGCCCTAATTTCCAGTGTTTCTGGAACACATGTGAAACTGCCAAAACCAATGAGCATCTCTCTGAGACCCTTGATCTAGAATTACTTTTTTTTTCTAGTTTTATATTAAGAGGTGGAAGAATGATTCGAGAGATCAGTGTAAAAAAGTCCTTTGTACAGTGCTGACTCACGATTTCAGCTCTCTTTCCTCCAATGTACTATACACTCAAATTTACCCAGCCTCTGGACTGAAATGGTGAGAGATTTTCATGCAGGACTCTTTACTAGAACTTTCTTTGTCTGCTGGTCCCTGTAGATTCTCCAAGCATGGGACAGTCTGGAGTTACTGTATTTCTGAATATAGTAGTAAGCCACATGAAAATTAATTGTGAACAAGGGCAGGAGAGATGCACACTGTTCGCTTTTGGCCAGCTTTTCTGTTAACCCAGCTGAGCTCCCTCACACACTTTTTTCAGGTGTCTCTCCTCAGAAGTCTTTTGTTTAAACTTAGCATTAGAGAAGGACCCTCTAAATTACTGCATTCAAAGCATCGGTTTCTCAGTTCTAAATTCAAGGTATTTATTAGTTAGCACGGTTTATTCATTATTTGGTAAGGCTGTTTTAAAAACAAACCTCAACTATGATAACTGACTGGACAGATTGGTGCATTAGACTGCAACTAATACATTGCAATGGAAAGGAGCAGAAGACGACCCAATCCAACTTTATGGGTCTGCTTGTACTGACAGCTTCTCTTAGCTAATTACTTCATACTGGAAAGGAGCAAGGAAACAGGCTATGAAGTGTCGTAATGGTGTAGATTTGTGGGTTTATTTTTAGAATGTTGCACATGTAATCTTTGATATTGATTTCAGATGTTGGCACTGAATTTGTGATGCATTTCCCAAGACGTTTTGTTGACAGCAACGTGTATGTTGAGATCTGTTTCTGTCCTGCTGCCTCTGACTTTTCCTGAACAACTTTTGTAGCCTTTTGGTTAATGACCAGCCCAGTCCTTTATCTTGGAATGATCTTTCTCATTCCCATAATGCAAGCCTGAAGTTACCCAGTAAAGGCAAGTAAGCAAGTAGAAATTTTGCAACCGCATATAGAATCTGCCTGAAAGGTTGTGCTTCAGTCTAACTTAGTCTTTGATCCGTTCGTAGGTATTTTCAGTAACTGTTCCATCTCTAAAATTAAGCTTTCAAGATAAAAAGCACACGACACGTTTCCTCTTGGAAACTGCAATGAAAGTCCTAAATCTGTGTGTCATTTCGCACATCTACAGCGTGCGCGCTTGGACTGAATCATCATTGCCCAGGAACAAATTCGAACTTAATGTTATTTGGCAGAACAGCAGGAGACCAGTCAGTTGGTAGGAGCACAATAGCATACACCAGCTACTCCATTCTAGCTGCAGACATGTTAATTAATATATTTCTTTGACACACCGATTGATTGAAATAGCACTTAAAGAGTAATTAAAATGTTTATTTCTGTTAGGAGTGTCAACCAAGACGTGGAATATAGCAATTACCTATGACGGATTAGAGGAAGATGATGAAGTCTTTGAAGTAGTTCTGAACTCCCCTGTGAATGCTGTTCTTGGCACCCGGACAAAAGCTGTAGTGAAAATTTTGGACTCAAAAGGAGGTATTCTCTTTTGATCTTCATCATTAAGAAGGTGGGACAATCTTGGCTCACTAGCTACTTATTTTCAAGCACAAGTTGTTCCTAACACTCACCTTCAGATTAAAATGCTTAATTTCTTTTTAGAGAAAACGGGCTTGACAGTTGCAGACCCTTTATTCTCTCACACAGTCATATGCATCCTCTTAGGAAACGCAGCATGGAGAAAGCAACAAGTACAAAATGAGAGGGGTACAAGGAAATAAACCACTTTTCATAACAACATGAGTTCAGCTGTCATTTATTAAAGTGGGAAAAAATGGGTTTAGGATTTCTTAGAAATTTTCTCCCCAATTATTGTTTAATAGTTATTACACACCTCTGATTTCTTTTCCTATCAAAAAAGAAAACTAACAACTAAACCCAGCTCTTAACAATACATTTTCCAATGCTTAGCAAACAGAGTCCACAACATTACAGCACACAGCAGTGATCATTACAGTTTAGGCTTTTATGTCTGCATTACTATTGTGTCTTTCAGCAGTCAGATGTGGTGTGCCTCAAATCATACCGAAAATGAAGCAACTGTAGAAAAAATAGAAATAACTAACAAAGCAGCTGAGTTCTCTGAAGGCTGAAGAGTGCTTTTTCTTCTAGTGCTTATTTTTTAAAGCCCATGTAGCATAGAAGTAGGCTTTATTTTACAAAAGTTCCTTTCAAAATTTCAAATCTGTTTTCTCTTTAACATTCATAATGTAACTCCGAAGTTAACCAACACAACTGTTTTGTATGAACAACAGTGTCCTGGATTTCTGAAGAGAAAATTATCTGGGCACAATGGAAATTTCACTAGCTTTGGTTACGATACTGGTCTATCCATGACCAAAAAACCAGCACTCTGAATCCCAATCTATGCATGAATAAAGAGTATTTTCCACAGGTGCTTGGTTGAAATTCTGACCTGTGGATAGATGAATGCATTATATATAAAAAATATCTATATACAGATAGTAGTTGCAGTCACAGTCACAGCAAACCCCACAAACGAGGATGACTGAACAAACAGCAAATCAACCACATCGAGGGAAAGAACCATCCAACTTTTAATGACAAGCTGTTTCTTTGCCCATGTCAACGTGACCAGTTATCTGCTCATGCAGTTAGAACTGACCATCTGCCATTTTTTATGCTTTCAGGTCAGTGCAGCTATTCCCATTCTTCTGGCCAAAGCAAGCACGACTTCTGGGGGAGAGGCACACTGTTTCCAGTTTCCTCGGGCTCCTCATCAGCTTCCAGGCCTGGCAATGCTCCCTTGGAAGGGATCCCACCACCTCCTCCCAAAGGGATGAAAGAGCATGGAGGGGACCCGCGGCAGGAACACAGCTTGGCGAATCGGTCAAGACCCAGGCTGAGAGTGACTGGAAATGGCAGAATGGTAGGACGCTTTTGTAGTGCAGTGATGGACTGATTTGTGCATTTATTGGGATGTGATTTCTTCATTTAGTTGTGATACTTTTGAAGTGATCTTACCTGACAATACAATAGCCATGAACTGAGTTTTTTCTGAGTCAGACCTGAGGGCTATTTAAAAATACTGCAAGGAAAAAAAAAAAAAGGAAAAAATACTGATTTTTAAGTTCCATGTAGGCAAGATAGAAGGAAGAAAAACAGAGTTGGGGGAGGAAACATGCATTGAGCAAATTCAGCAATTACGCAGCTTCTAATCTTGTCTAAATCATGGCTTAGCCAGAAGGAAGAAGTCACATAGAAGCTGTGCACTTGGTCCTGAAGTTTTAAAGCTGAAAATACTGTTATTTTAAACAGAGACCAGTTGCTACAACCTGCCCATTGATTTTCCTGCTTAAGCTATATTGGTTTAGCTAGGTGGTTTAGTTACACTGTGGTATTGTGATGTTAAAAGTTAGTGGAATCTGTTCATAAACTCACCTGTAACGTGTGACTTTCAATGGCTGATTTCAGAGGTGACCGGCGTCCATTCTGAAAGAGAAAGAATTCATACCAAGACATGTTCTGCACGATTTGCAGCCTAGATCTTGTATCAAATCTTGCATAAAGTCTTTTTGTCTCTATAATGCATGAAAGTGCCCACTCATTCTGCTTTCCCACCTTTTTCAGGTTTATCCTTCGTCTGTATTCAGAAATGGAACCGATGTGGTTTTCAAAGTAAGAGCATAATGATCACTGCTCAGACATTTCTGTGATTTTTCTGATTCTGTTCTTTCCAGGCTTTATCAGTCTTAATAATTTGTTATGACCAATACTTAATTTTTCTATGCATCTTTCTTTTTCTTTTTCCTTCATTTGCAACAACTTTTTTTTTAATTATTATAATTAATTTTAGTTTATGTAAGAGTTCCTTCTGTGTGCTAACCTTCTCTTTCCCCTCTCCTGTTCTCCTTGTCTGTGTGGTACTGTAAAACAAAGTATCATGGGATGGTATCACTCAAAGTAGAGGATGACACTTCATCAGTTAAAGCAAACAAGAAGGCTCAAGTGTCAGTAATTAACCAAGCACAGCCACAGATAAACGTCGTCTCCTCTAGGAAGACAGAAACCCCACAAGCTGATAAGGCAGAACCAGCATCTGAACCAAGCTCAAGACATCAGGTATGAAACCTCTTGTTTCATAGGCATTTCCACCATCTGTTTTCAGTCATGCTGTTTTCCAAAATGATTTAACACCTCTGAGATCTGCAGCCTAACCCTTCCCACTCCAAAGCCGAGTTTACCCAATGCATGGATAAATTAACAGCTTGGCCCTCAAAGAGTTTTCATGGCATAAAGTATTAATATAAAACCTATTTAATCCGTTTCACGTAGCCTGTTTGCTTTGTGTTATTATTTTCCTTCCAATGCTTAAGTGAAATTTCTCTTTCCAGGACCTCTACTCTTTTCCAAAGGCCTGTACACCAGAATTGAAGGGACTCTTGCATTATGAAGAAAACACTCAAAAGTTATTTCAGTGTGATGGGATAATATGGAAATTCTGGAATTCCCAAAGCAAGGTAAGCATACCGTGAGTATGCTAAATCAGAGCACAGACTCTACAGTGAGTGTGAATCTCAAGCAAAGGACAGGGGATAAAGGTGTTGTCCAGAGTCAGGTTTGCTGTCAGCAGAAAAAAAGATTCCCAGAGATGTGATGAGGGCTTGATTGCTGGGGTTGCCTTTTCCAGCGCTCCTGGGCAATGCACACGAGCACGGATGTCTCGTTGCTGGTGGGGATACGGGCACAAGGCAGTGAATGAAGGCTGTGACAGAATGAGTGGGAGTTGGTAAAAGATGCTCACTTAGGTATTCCGTAAACATTCGCCCCCCCACACGCCATGTAAGATGTCATGCTGGATTTTGTTGCACTGCATTCCTCACACAGACTGCTGGAGACAGAAAATGGTGTTCAAACAAATATGGTCTCTTAAGGGGATTTTTGGAACTGAAACCTCATGTCACCTTTAAAGCTGTTCATTATGGCCCCTCTGCAGGCATTTATTTCTTTACATCTTCTAAGCAATGATGTAGCTTTACTGATGCATTCTGAAGTTCATGTTTAATTTAATTCTGGGGAGGCCATAAACAGCACCTTCAGTCTTGCTATTAGTGCACAGACCTAGATCACCATGAGCAGGAGCCTGTTTTGCATCTTCCTTTTTTATTTTAGGAGACAAGCAGGAAGAAATGTCCCTCTGGATGGAGTCATCATGAGGGCAGCTGCTACTTCCTGGTAGCGAATCACAAGGTCACCTGGAACACTGCTGCTCGGGCTTGCAGAGAACAGTAAGAGCCTTTTCCAAGTGAATGTGTTTTCTCTGTACGGCTGTTGCCCTGAGCTGAATGCTTTTCTCAAGGATGAGTTCATTCAGTTAAGCTCCACCTTGGTTGTGTCTGCACAGATCCCTGAAAAATACAACAAGCCCTGAGATTCAGAGGTCTACCGGGTATTTCTATCCTGGTAGAGGATAGAAATATTGTTGGTCTCATAATGTTTCAGGTGGTGATGCGACCTTATTCACAACATGAATTCCCCAAGCTGTGCATCTGCAATGAGGATGCTTTCCTAATGGGAGAGTTAGTTTGAGAGAAGAGAAATAGTCTGGGGATGATATGATAGAGAGCAACCCTGCAGAAAAGGACTTGGGGGTACTGGTGGACAAAAAGTTGGACATGAGCAAACAATACACGCTCAGAAGACCAATTGCATCCTGGGCTGCATCAAAAGAAGTGCAGCTAGCAGATCGGGAGAGGTGATTCTGCCCCTCTACTCTGCTCTGGTGAGAACCCCCCCTGGAGTACTGCATCCCACTCTGGGGCCCTCAGCACAAGAAGGACATGGACCTCTTGAAGCAGATCCAGAGGAAGCTCATGAAGATGATCAGAGGGCTGGAGCACGTCTCATGAAGATAAGCTGAGAGTTTTGGGGTTGTTCAGAAGAGAAGGCTCCAGGGGGATCTTATAGCAGCCTTTCAATACCTGAAAGGTGCCTATAAGAAAGTGGGAAAGAACTATTCACGAGGGTGTGTAGCAGTAGGACAAAGGGTAATGGTTTTAAACTCGAGCAGGATAGGTTTAGGTTGATTTAGGAAAAAGTTCTTCAATATGAGGGTGGTGGGTCATTGAAACAGGTTGCCCAGAGACATAGTGGAGGCCACATCCCTGGAAACATTCAAAGTCAAGCTTGACGGGGTTCTGAGCAACCTGATCTAGTGAAGATGTCCCTACTTACTGCTGGGGGGTTGGACTAGATGACCTCCAAAGTCCCTTCCAGATTCTATGATTCTATGATTCTATGCATAACAAACCTTGATTCATTCCACTCAGCCATGCCAGATTATGTTGTATTGGTAACATGGAAAAGGGAAGTTTTCGTTCTAATATCTTCCAGCTGATGGAAGTTATTCTTTACTAAAATGTAACCGTGACCTGCTCTTGTGAGCTGTCACATGTCAATTGGCTTACTTAAAATTTCACCTGAAATGGTTTTCTATCACTTGCTTTTATTTTGTTACTTATGCAGACAAAGCTGCAAGTTGTGAATATTTTGATTTTTTTCTGAAGGCTTCATCACTCACTTGATCCCTTGGGAATCTACGAGTGTGCTCCTGGTGACCCATATGATTTGTAGGCAGTAGCTTTGCTGAAGGCCATGGTGTGCCACATAGATTATAAACTGTATAACAGTAAATTAATGACAGTGTTAAATGCCTCCACGAAAAGTCAAGGCTATCACTGAAACCACATGCAAATGTATTTTAGGGCAGTGATTATTCAGTTAATGTCAGACTACTACAGACTGAGAAAGCTTTATCCTGGTAAATGGAATGCTCCTGGCCTCTGTCTGAAAGTAGTTTACAGAAGTACATCCCCAGGCACATGCTCAGAAATCGCACAAGAAGATAACTACATAGATTTTATTTTTTGCTTTTGCCCAGATCCCCCATCCCAGTAATCACCACCACCACCACCAGTTGTGGTATTGCAGTTGTTAGTACTTCTTCTGTTGACATCTAAATAGTTCATATATGCAACAAGCAAATAAAATCAGCATGGTGTCCAGTCCTCAGGTTTTTTTTTCAGTAGATCCAACATGAGACATTAAATGAAAAGCTTAGAATTGACCTTCACAAAACCCGACAATTTCACTTAAAAAAAAAAAAAAGTTTTTATTACTACAAAAACGGCATGAAACTTCCATTTTCTTGATAAGCTTTTTTTATTATACAGAACAGGAATAAAGCACATTGTTAAAGTTGTTTCAGTGATAATTTCCAACTGACCAACCTCCTAACTTCTTAGCAAAAACACTCTGATCCTGAGGTGATGGACTTGAGACCAGGCTATACAAAAAAGAGATGGAAGGGTTGGAGATGGTTCAGAGAAGGGCCACAAAGGTGATCAAAAGGAAGCCAGCCATGTGAGGAAACGCTGAGAGAAGTGGGTTTGTTCAGCCTTGAGTAAAGACAGCTTAGCAGTGACCTTATCACTATGTTCCAGTACTTGAAGGGTGGCTACAAAGAAGATGGAGACTCATTCTTTAGAAGGAGGGGTAATGGGACCAAGTTACTCTTGGGGACAGTGACTGGACACATGATGAAAACTTTTCACGCTGAGAACAATCAGCCATTGAGATAAACTCTTCAGGGAAGTGGGTGGGTTCCCCAACACTGGACATAGTCAGGCTTTGACTGGACAGGGTGCTGGGCCATCTTGTCTAGACCATGTTTTTGCCCTGATAGGTTGGACTAGATGATCCTTAAGGTCCCTTCCAACCTGGCATTCTATGATTCCATTCCATCAAAGCAACACAGTTTGGTGTGGAAGCAAAGACATAATTTATGTGTATGTGCATGGGGTTATGCAAACCTATCTGGGCTTCTAATCAGCTTTGACATACATTGCACCCATTTGTTGCAGGTGGCATACCAACCATACAGCTTCCATGTACAGACACAAGAATGTGCTTGTCCTGATGCAAGTTGCTATAAGCTACGGTGATAATGTGGGTGGAAAAAAAACCTGTCAGCTGTGTGCTGTGACAATGTTGTTCCATTTCTCACCCTTCTCCAATACATTGGAGAGAAAGGTGCTTCGAGAGCTCATTTCTCTCGCTTTGTTTTGTATGCATGAAGAGGCCCCTGGCAACAGGAAGAGAAGCATCTGGGGGATATCACGGCTGAGTGATCCCACAGCAGCCTGATTTAGCAGCAATTTTGGTGATTTGTGCTACAGTTCTTGTTTATCCCGTAGGAACATGTTCTCCCCAAGGGTCAGTGCAGCAGGACTCATTTGCATGGGAGATGGTTTCACTGTTTCCACTGAAGGGACTCTCCACTGGATAGACAGAGCCCACTGTCACGTCTTCTGCTTTGTTAGTCAGATTATACCTCCATCTTCTTGAAGCTGAACATTTAATTGGATCTCAAATATGGTCAGATTCCAGAGCCTTTACTGACAGCTCTGTAAGGCAGCGGCTGTTCTGTTCAGTGTTGGTACATGATCAGCCTGTGGCCTCAGTCCTTGGGAATCACAGGCAGAATGACAGCTAAAATAATAGGCTAGATCCTTCACGCTGGCTTGGTGGATGGACCCGGCTGCCCTCCTCTCCTAGTGCTGTGCTAGTTCTGTAAGTGACTGGTTTGACTGGTATTACAGGTCGGGACTCCAGCATAGGGATTCATGTACCCAGAGACTTTCAGCCAGGATTCTGATGTGCAGGGCTCCTGTAAACTCTGCATCGTCTGTCAGCCTCATCTGAATGTTCTGAATACTGCGAGGTGCTGTAGCAACTCTCGGCACTTATTTCAAGGCACTGGGATACTCCCTAAGTGATTGAACACAAGCCTGGGATAAGNATGGATTTACTGCAGCACTTCAAATTAAATGTCCTCCTGTGGTGCGGAGGCCTTCGTAGCTAGTCAAGTGTGCTTTTCCTGAAGTTAAATTTATCAGAATGCTACAAAGTTCTATTAGATGTGTTGGGCAATTTAATGCGAAAGTCTTTGTGCTGGTTTGCATATACTACTTCAAGGCCAATGGCTACCCAAAATACTTCCTTTACACTCTAAGATGATGGACACTCTTGACTTGATAGTAAAAAATTTCAAGTACACAGGAAGAATCTAAAATTGATTTATTTAGCACAGAAATCAGTGTTGCGTGTGCTTTTTGTGGGTTTCGGTTTTGGTTTTGAATAAGGCATGATGACCCTTTTTCTAGAGTAATTTAAATTAGTGAATTGTAGATTTACATAACTCCATAAATAACACTATCTTGTAATTTCCCACGTCTGGCACTCTGCCTAGGGGTACAGCTAGTAATACCGCTGTAAGTGGTACGTTCCTTCAGGTCTGTTCTCACTTCCCTGCAATACATCGAAACCCCTGATGAGGTGTAACAGTTGTTCCTCCTTCAGTCACGTGTGTTTCTCAGGTTGTATTCGGAAAGCACTCCTGTGGAGAAAATACTAGATAATGTTATAATTACTGGAGTGGTGCCCTTTCACAGCGCTGAATCTCGCCCTGGTACAGGGAGTGAAGGGGAAGTCTGACACTGGCCCTGCTCAGACCCTCCCTGTACGTTACAAACGGTACAGCAGTTACTGACACACACTGGTCCCTTTTGTGTTTGCATTTTTCCAAAACAACCGGAACAACAGGAGTTATGCTTACTTAAAGCAAAGTAAGTTCCAGGGCTTCGACTGTACTTAGGCAGAAGTCAGACAAAATGCCCTGGTTTTGTTATTTCTCAGCCCGTAGTGATACCACAGAGACTGCTGCCCAAACCCCTTCTCAGTCCCATGTTTGGTTTCACAGTCACTCTGAGGGGGAATGGCATCCGGCCCCTGAAGCAGATACCCTGGGAGAACACCCAGTTAATGGGGCCTGCTTTCCTTGAGCTTTTGTCTCAGGAAGAAGACGGAATGCTGAACTTTCAGAGTGCTTTTGTTGGCGTAAGAGCTTTGTTCCCCGCTCACTGGAGATTTGGTAGATGGTTCCTGAAGTGTGAAAGCATGTCACCCTTGGTAGACTGAGGCACCAACACTGTGCATTAATCTTTACCATGATGAGAGACACAGTCAAAGCCCCGGCTGGGAGCTTCACTGGGTGAAGTTTTGTGAGCTCCTTACACAGGTGGAGTGCGCAATCCCAACCCCTACCAGACAGCTGCCAACCTGTCTTGGAGTAATACTGATCTTCTGTCTCCACTACTTGGAAACAGTCATGATATTAGCACAATGGTCATAATGCCATGAACTTACTCTGCTGCTAGAAAAGGTTTTGGCTTTCTTAAAACGTGTTTTGGTGAGGGTTTGCAAGTGCTTTGGGCTTGGCATACTTTAGGTGTGAACACAGCACAGAGCTTATGCATTAGCTTGATGCTGAAGCCATCAGCTTAATACACACCACAACTGCTCTCCAGCACAAACTAAATGCATAGTCATTGCAGACAACCCAACATTACTGCTCAGAACCACGCTACCACTCCAAGCCAGACCCCTAAATTACACCCACATAGCTCTTTCTTTGAAACATGGCCAGCATTTTAACTGCGGTATTCAAAGCTGTAGTTCTGTCAGAACATCATTTTTAAAAGGAGCAGTCTGCTCTGCTACCACATGGGTGAAGCTGTGTATTTCAGCAGCTTGGGGTTTTAGTGCCTGCAGATTATTATTTCAAAGAAAAGAACGTAGCAACAATTGTGGTAAAGGCGTGAAGCACAGTTTGTGACTATGAACGAGGTGTGCATTTCCTGTACACATTTATTTCTGTTGCCCAGCTGATTTAATTTTTCTGCTAGAAAAATCAGACATAGGACTTTGGTTCCTCTCCAAGTGATCCAGAATCTTAACACTTTGTCTTCGTGCAATGATTCTTTTGTGCCAGTAAGCAGTGATTTTCCCATGAAAAGTTATTTATACGCTTTATACTGGAATCAGTGCCCCTTGTTGATAAGTTGGTGGGAGCTGTCTGTCACTCTGCAGAACGCTAATCACTCTGTCCTCTCTCCTCGAGCCTAGATACCTGGGGAGTCTCGCAAGTGTGGCTAATGAACAACACATGCAGTGGCTGTGGGACTTCAGCGGGAGGAAGCCGTTTTGGATAGGCAAGTACACTGGCTGCCCCCTCCGAGGACTGCAGTTCCTATGTGCCTTGGAAAGCAGAAATTGCCGCAGCAGTTCCAGCCCCGTTTTCAAACCTTCTATCGTACTCAACTTTCTGCTGCTTCTACTATTTCAGAGCAAGGCATAAACTGAAAGCCATAATTTACCTCACTAATTTTATAAGTCTTCATCAAAGCGAAGAGTTTATCATGCCTATTGCTGGATTGGTTTCGCCCTAAGACCTTTCCCATTTAATACTACCTGGTAAAATACTGGAGCTCGTACTCTTGTCTATCTGACCTTTCTTTTGACTGCTAATTTACCTTTTTGCTCTACTTTAAATAAGTATTTACATTACTGTTAATTTAGTGGTCACCTGGTATGGTAAATTTCGGGAATCAATGAGATGTTCAGCTAAATAAGGTTTCATCACATGATTTCAAATTTAGCTGTCCATTATCTTATTACATACCTTTCCTGTCATGAGCGCTGTGGTTTAACTTCAGCTGGCAAGTAAGCACCACTCAGCCTCGGATGGGCCTTCTCTGCACCTGCTGATCCCTTTCTGTGAGTGACTGCTGTAGCTCACAAACTAGCACTGTTGCTTTCTCCTAACCCTTCTTGTCTCCTCCACTTGCTCTGTCTACACACGAAGCTCTTTTATCCAATTGTGAACTGCAGTTTTCAGCTCTTAGAAGTTTTCTAATCAACTTTAAAAACTGCAGCTTGTTTTTAATCATATCATGGTTCTGTTAACCTGAGAGAAATAAAATCCTCTGGTAAGACTACAAGACCATTGTCGGTAAATTTTCTGATCTTGGTCTCTTCCAGCTAATAAGACAGGTCATGTCTGAAAACACGCCACCCACTTCTCAGACTCAGTAACTCAGAGACTAAGTGAAAAGATGTGTTTTAAGTTGTATTAATTAACACAACCTAGTGTTACAACTGTTAATTTCAGCAGTGTAAACAACGTCTACAGAGATCTCCAGGATTTTATTTTCCGAAGGCATCTTAGGCTGCCCAGACTTGCATATAACATTCTGCTTGGCATCTTAAGTATCTACAAAGAAATCTGGGGAGTGATAGACATGCAAGAGATGGAGAGAAAACATTCTAGATAGGCAATAATATGGAAAAGTATATTTTCCCTTATTCAGATGGCACTAATTGTGATTCAGATGGCCTTATGAAATATTAAACTGTATTTTACTTGTGTTCTTCCAGATGGGTTTTTTTCTCTCAGCATAATATTTTATGCATTTTTTTAAGTAAGGGACGGAACAACATGCTTGTGTTGGCATCAGGCTCCAGAGACAATAAGTATCACTGATTGGTCTTACTGATTTCATGCAGGCTTGAATGACCAAGTGAATCCTGGACACTGGGAGTGGAATGGCGGAGAGCCTGTAACCTACATTAACTGGAGAAGAAGATCCTACCACTTTCCAAAGAGAGGAAGAAGTTGTGTATTGGTGCAGAAGCGAGGAAAATGGCAAGCAACTGACTGCAGGAAGGCCAAACAGAGCAGCTACGTATGTTCAAGAAAGTTGTAAACCATGGAGGATCTCTTTGAAAGCATGTGGAAATTCATGTGGTTTCAGTTTTATTTATCTGCAGACATGTGAGGGTGTGCAGTTAGACAAGTGTCCTAATTATCAGCAAGGTTTATTTTATGTGCTGCCAGACATACAGATGCATTGGATTATAACCAAGGAATAGAGGTCAATTGCAAAGATAAAGTCCAGGTTATGGTTTTGAATTCTCCCCAAATACTTTGTTCTGTAATTTACTCGTGTTTCCTCCCCTCCCCCCCAAAGAACTAGACCTGAAGGCTTTCATCACATTTCTGTGTAAAAATTCTTTTAAAGAAAAAAAAAAAAAGGGAAAAGAAAATTTGCTTCACTCTTAAGGGGGGGATTGTGAATTTGGATGTTGCTTTAATTCATTTGCAGTAAAACCTGCAGTTTTACCTGGTGGTGACAAAAAAGAAGGAGGCTGCTTGGGGTGGAAATAAGGGCAGGCTTGGATCAGCAAACCTGGCTAAAAACAGGTCTTCCTGGGTGACAAGGGGAGGGACGTTGTATCAGGAGACTGGGGCTTCTTTGGTACATACCCTAGTAAAATGTCTTGCAAAAATACCACCCTGGCAGTATTTAGTGATAGAGGAGGAACAAAGCCTTGCATTTCTTTTTCTACCTCCCACGGCCAGCCTGGGATCCCAGCGGATCGCTCTCCGGGAGCTGCGTGTTGTGACACATTCCTAACCAAAACTGCTCTGTGTTTTCTCGGAGTTGTGGGACGCTGCTGCAATTTTTTGTGTAATTAAATAATGGGAGCTCTTAAATCCAAAGCTGTATCAAGGGGTGATTTACACACACACACAAAATTAATACTGAAGCTTAATCCTAGAATATTATCTTGGGATATTCAACGGCACATGAACATCGATAGGATTTATATGTGTGTGTAAACCAATGTAATTGTGAGACATACTTTGTACTAAAGCAGATATGGCTTTTGAAAAGTATTAATCTACTTATTAGGGCTTAGAGGTTTTTAAAAATAGTAATTAAAAATCCAGATTTAGTTCTGAGTAAGGCTTAAAAATTGGCATTTGATAGGAAAAAACAGCTGTCCGTTACTTAATTTTAACTTACTTTAAACACATGCCCTTGGGGTGTTACCATTTTGTAATATTACAGTAAATTCAGGTCTGACCTGTCAAAAATCTTGCTTTAGGACCTTGGTACCGCCAGCCTTAAAAAAAAAAAAAA
>VZTU01001645.1:61877-78772 GCA_013400835.1 Zapornia atra
ATCTCTTGCTGTTGTGTTCTTAAATTCCAGGGAAAATTGACCAAGAGAGCTTGGTTAGACATAAACTTTTATTTCTTTAGGGCCTTGTCCTTATAAAAACTGCTGAGTTTATTGGTGCTGTCTTGACAAAGCCTGTTGAGAGTATTCAAATACCTCTCTTAATTCTTTAATAAATAAATGGCATCAACGGAGAGGGAACTTTGACCGAGGTGCTTGTTACTTGATGAGTAACTAATAAAGGACTCGTGCCTAGTCTGAGACAACAGTGATCTCCAGGGTTTGCTTTTGTCTTATTCCATTCAAGTTCCTTTAAAGTGATTGAAGAGAAGGAAGATTCCAGTACACAACAGACTGTTAGTGGTGCAAACTGAGTGTGTTTACTGGTTTTGTTAGATCTAATTCAATACATTAATACAGCAAAAATTATTATGTAGAAGTGCAAGGCTATTTCTGCCTTGAAAAGGCTGATGAGTTGTTTTTCAATACAATTAACTGTTCCAAACGTTTATTCATAAATTGTAATTGTTCTGTCCTTATAAATGAAGTCGTTTTTTCAAAGATTTTTATAGTTTTTAGTAGAATGAGGGAGTTAAAAGCATACAACATACTAAAACCAGGGAGAGCACAAATAAATAACTTTTTCTGTTGCGACAGGGATTTCTTGTCTCAAAGAGGTTTAGTAAAGGAAGGGCCTAAAAAAACCTAAGATATTGGTAATTTTTCCTGTTTTCATTACTTTTTGAATTAGTCTCTGAGTAAACTGAGGGGAAAATCAGTATTCAGAGGGTGAATATCAGCAGGGGAATTTGAAGCCGCTGAAAGAAAGAACAAAGAACATGTAAATTCTGGTGTTCACCTATGGATGCCACACTTTCTGGATAAACAAAGGATTTGTTTCTCTAGAACTATCTGTATACCTTTCAAAGAAACAGAACCAAGATGCAACAGCCCAGTGAAAGGAACCCCAGATTTCTGTGAAGGTGTGGGAGTCGTGAGCTCTTTGTGTGCCTGTCCCTTTTAACCACCATTTCCCCCTGTGAAGTATCTTTTAGATCTGTTGACAAATTTCAAAGAAATTTGACAGAGAAGTGGTTGACTCAAAGACAATGAGTATGAAAAAAGATGGATAGGCAGCTGGGCACAGGAGCACTTCTTCCAAACCAAAATATTCTAAAATGTTTGTGTGGTTATTAACTTCATGGAGACCAAGGTTTTAATCTAGCCTCCCCCCCCAAAAAAAACCCCCATGGCTCCAAAACAAGCAAACAAACAAACAAAAAAAACCAACTAAAAAGTTTTCCAAATCTTTTTTTGTACTCACTGAAAACTATTGGATGTCTTAAATTCTTTATTCACTCATTCTAAAATTATAAAAAATAGCTTTGAGAGAATTATACACATAATTCACTGAATACTGTTATTCAGTATTATTTACATCACAAGACTGGTGCTATAGTAATTCTTGTATTCAGAACACGATATATATTGTTATGTTTAACTTTGTAATGTGTGTTAATAATAAAAACTGCAACACATTTTGGTGAATATGCGTTTGTTCGGTTTCATAATCTTGCAAAAGCTTCCTTTCCTAGTGACAAAGACTACAGACATGGACACAGCAGAAATGCACTTACAGCAAAGCATTATATACCTACTGTTTATGCAGTTCATGAATTCCGTTTCTGTCCATGCTCCTATCCCTGAATTAATATTACCAGGACATGCAGCAAACTGTTTATAGAGGAGAAAATGCTGTTTATTTTGAGAAGTAAAATCAAGAGAAGTTACAGATACGCAAGCAGCTATCCAAGAGGAAGAATGACTTCAAGAAAGATTGGCATAAAATTCAGTTCTAGTATGATTCTTGGTTTGAAGAATGTGGAAGGTCATTGTCCCTCACCAGCCTCCATCACCTTCATGGAAGAGATGCAGACGTCAGCTCTCTCTTATTGCCCATGAAGCAGCTACACTGCTTGCAATATGGAGCACTCTGCTACTCTAATTCCATTGCAGTCTGCGTCAGTAAACAAGTGGTATAAAGTTAGAAGACAAGAATACAATAAGGTTTATTCATTTGTGTGCTTTTATAGGGTTGAGATTATGTATTTTTTTCAGTCAGAGGTAGTAGAAGTATCTGAGGTACTGGATATAAGAACAGTAAGCAAAAGAATATGATTTTATTTGTACAGATGAAATTTTTGAGTAAGTCTAGGTGTATTTTTATCGTAATAAAAGAGCCCTTATCTCCATTTTTTTTCTTGGATTATGTTATAACCATTTTCTTGGTGTTGTCAAAGTTCTCAATTGAACCCCCTCTGCTCTCTCAAATTATTCACAGCAAGCTAAGACAGACATGTCTCCCTGAAGACTGAAACATCCCTTTACCCAGCCTCCTCCTCCCCTGGCTCACTGTCCCACAGCTTAACACCCTGAAGCACAAACCCAATCAAACACAGACCCAACCAAGCGCAAATCCAACACAGCTCCCAACAGGCTGGGCTTGGAATTGGATACCCTCTCAATTAGGCAGTACATATGTGCCAGAACCATGCAGGAGATGCGTCAGGAAGTGGACACCTGTCCAAAATCTACCAGCCTGAGAATTGTCACAGAGAGAAACCCATCACTGCATCACGTGTACATACCTACAGCCATGAGACCATAGGCCAGTACACATGAAGGACACTTAGGCTAGGCCTGCTGGACACAGAGCGAGCATTTTCAGCTGTGAGCATCTACATTTTGGCAGACTGTTCTCAGTTCTTTTGCTACAGCACTGAGGAAAGAAGCAGAGAAATGTGAACAGGAAGGCATAAATGAGTGAAAAAAAAACCCAACAATGCAACAGAGGACTGGAAACTCAACGGCAAGGGGGGAGAATTAATGATGTGCGGTACCTGAGGTTGAAGGTACAAAATTACACAGATTTACTGTCTGTTCTTTCACATCACACCTTGTGAAAAGCCTTTTGGTTTCATAATTATAACCTTCCCCAGAGGCCTGTATGTGATCTGTTTCCCCAAAACTCAGTGAAACAAAGACTGCAGATGGCTTTCTTTGATAAGTACAATAATTGGAGAATAAACTGCATAGTGCTAATTCGTTAGTTCTGAGGTCTTCATATGGGTTCTGTAAAAGATATATCTGGATACAAGTTTGTCTACATAGGATGTGTTGGGAAAATGATAGGATGTTGAATTGGCCCATAATACATAAAATCCATTTTAATGATTTAATCATCAATCATGCTATGATGAGACTATTTAGCTCAACAGTAGGCAAGTAATTCAAGCACTGCCTGAGAATTATTTTTAGGCATCAATTGGCAGTGTAACTAATTACTCAGTTTATGTCCATAATGACTGAATAAACTCCGGCTCCGAAACAAATTAATAATACCACTTTGCATTTGCATAGCACTTATCATCTATAGACCTGACAGTTTTAAAAGGATCGGCAAACATTCACGGTGACTATTTCTAGTGAAAACAGAATGTCCCGAATAAATTGCTACTATGAAGGCAAATCAGAGCCTGCTTGAAAGACGCTGCGTTTAGCCACAAGATTTAACAACCAAAATACAGTGAAAACATGTGCTATGCTTATATGAAAGGGTAATCAGGCAGGAAAACAATTTTTTTAAAAAAAAAAAAATACAGCATTGCTTTTTGTAGAAACCTGGGATTAGCTGCATTTGGAACATAATGATTATGTGCCCAGTCCAATCCCTGCTGTCAATTATTAGTCTCTGCAGTTGATATCACTGCAAAGAGACTTACAAATACTGGATATTTTTAACTCCTGAATGGCCCTCCAAACTCGCTGTCTGAGCTGGGATCTCTTCCCGTGCTGCAGGCAGGCTCCTGGCTGAGCCGACGGGGTGAGGACAGATCGGCTACCTGTGCAGGGTCACACAAGCATCTTACTCCAAAACAGGCTTATACGAGATGTAAATACAGAACAAACTGTGCCCAGATGTACCCGGTCCCTTTTCTAAACCAGCGTTGCCTCTCGGAAAGCAGCCCCAGCTTACTCCATGAAGGAACAGTATTAGACTGGCCTAGCAGAACCAGTGCTGGCATGCTGCTTTTGGCTCTCGCCAGATCTTGGTGAAAGGCATCCAAGAAAACCCATGAACTGTAACTGGCTTGCCCTAGAGGAGGAGAGAACTCTGTTTCCTGCCTTTGGGTCGTGGAGTGGCTTGTGGCGCAACTTGCTGTCACGGCTTTGCCTTAGCCTTCTTTCCTACCCTTCTGCAAGTAATATTTTGTGCCTTTACACCTGAAGTCTTGTTAGGTGCTGTATTTACAGGATAAAACAGTGTGTACCATGAGCGGACTGATGAAAATACAGAAATTTAAGCACTTCCCAGCAAAGGAAGTGAAAAATAGCTGAAACAGATAAACGTAAGCAGAGAGAACGTGTCTGTTGTTTAGCTATAAGCCAGATGGAATAATCTTTACAATGTTTTAGTTAGCTTTATATTTTTAAATTTTGAAGCAAAGAGCTGCAAAAATGTATGTTGCTTCAAACACTCCAACCTCATGTTTGAAAGGCATTGCCAAATGCGTCGGGCCCTTCTGTGTCAATGTAACACAATATAATATGTGGGTCTGTGGATCAACAGCCCAGTCTTCTAAATCTCTGAGCAACCAAAACAGAGGAAAAACAGAAGGAAAATGCAAAATGTAACATGCTTATCTTTGCTGAATAATTTCAAATTACTACCGCCAACATGTGCCAGATACAGGGAATTTTAGTTGCAAAGGTCCACTGCTTCAGTTCAACTTGTTGGCCAAAAAAGACAGGATGTGAGTATTCAGGTTGAACTTCTAGGCTACTTAATTATCTGCCATCCAATTAATCCTCTTGGCTCACTGTTGCTCCACCCTAATGCTGCACATTGTGTCAATCATAGAACGGCCAGAGCTGGACGGGACCTTACAGATCATCAAGTTCCAACCCCCCTGCCATGGGCAGGACACCACTTCCATGGACAACATATGATGTAAGGAATTTCTGCATGCACACCTAACAGCTGATCTTGTATTTTCTATGATTTTTTCAGTATTTTAGATGATTTTGCTCCTGGTAATTGTGGGATAATTTGCCCTCCCAGGGCAGACTTGAGACTTCAGGAAGGCACCAAACTAGCGGCAGAATTAAATTGCCTTTGGCTGAAATTACAAAGCAATAAAGGTTGTGCTTGATGGCTGTGTTTCCCTTCATAAGATCATCCTACCGAGTTCAAGGCCAAATACACAATAATGTTGGTGTGTGAACCCTGTTCTTGCTGGAGGACCATGCACTTTTGTCTTAGGATGGACCTCAAGACTAGAACAAACTTTAATTCAAGAGAATTATGTTGTATGGAAAAGCTCTACATCGCCACTAACTTTGTGCTGAAGTTGTAAGTCAGTGCCTCACAAGGATGTGGCCAGGAATTTGCTTTGACTATCATGCAATAAATTAAGTACCTGGAAATGAAAGTCCACTAACTCCATACATCTAGCATAGCCTACATAGGTTTTCAAGAATAATGATCACATTAACTAAAAATTTAGAGTCTAACAGACTCCTGGTAGGAACAGGGGCGTGTAAAGATTAGAGTACCTAAATGGCAAGTTATCTGAAGCAGAACTTCCTTTTAGTATTTTCAGATTAGGATCAGTGTTTGCAATGTTTATTGAAAATAACGTTTCCCTCTTCTGAAACTTCCCTCAGGATGATGTTCTATCAATCAGATTGGTTTTTTTTCTTGCATGTTTCATAGCATGGTAACTTTGCAAAATATGCCTCCAGTTTAGGTTTTAGTAGTCTTTAGACATTTCTGTTGAGAGACTGGTGTCTATAGGAATAAAGTGTCAGTTTTAACAAGTTTTTCTTAAATCCTCACTTTGCTTAACAGCTTTATAAGCTGCCTATAGTGCCTTTGGTGCCTGAACAGGATGTAGCAGTGTCAGATAATCTGTGAGAATCTGGGGCACAGAGTTTCTTCACCCTGGGAACTTTTATTTGTGGGTAGTGATATGTCTGCACTCCAGCAGCTGCAAACCTGCTGTGAAGGAGGTGAAGCAAGGGCTAGTGCTCTCTGCCAGATTCTTCTGGGTGTGTGAGCACCAGCCTATCAGTTTGCAGTGATGCTGCTGCAGGCCTCGGGTCACATCCCAAATATGAAAGATTAAAATAAGACCCAACTTTTGAAAACATGGGCTGATTTGATGTCTCCAGATCCAGCTTCACGTTGTATCAAACTTGATTCAGCTTGCATTTCCCTGTTGTGATGAAATAACACTCCTTGTTTTGACAGTCTCTGACTTTGTGGAATGGAAAGTCAAAACAAACGATGAAGATCACATTAAACATGCTAATACACAATCTCAAATGTTTCCTTAATTCCTAGGTCTAAACTAGACATCTTATCCAAACATTTCCTCCTGTTGATTCTTTCTGTCCCCCACACCATCCCCAGGTTACTAGATTTTAGATAGGAACTCCTAATACACATAATCCAGATTGAAAGCAGAGTTTCATTAGCACAAACTCCCCTATCATAATTGTAATCTACTGTAAATGAATGCAATTAGGCACACTGGGACCTCCCCTGAGCCCTCCCCTCCTCTGCCCACAGACTGCAGCCATAAACTGACTTCAGGCTCCCATATAAAGCTAACACACAATGTTCACTGCAATCGCAGCAGGTCGACACGGTGTCACTTCAGAGGATGATGTCACTACTTCTCCTTCAGGTGCTGGTGCTCTCATGTCTTGCAGCCACAGAGCCACGGGGAGATTCACCGCAAAGACGAAGCAGGTGGCCATTTCAGCGCCTTTTCTATCTGGACAAAAATCTGCTGGAAGGTCAGAGTTATCGTGAACTGGCAGGGAGAAACCCAGTAGGTGTTGATGAAACCCTTGGAGAGCCAAGCTTTTTTGTAGCAATTCCTCAGACAGCATCTGGAAGTGAGAAGCAAGAGGAGAAAAAATCATCCAGATTCATCCTTCCCAATGCCAAACTCCATGCAGACCAAGACCTGAGAACCAGGGCAGCACCCAGAGAGATCTCTCCCGTGGAAAGCTTCTCAACATCCCACTATTCCAGCAAGAGGGAGGCTGAACCTCCCTACAGGAAGGATGCCAAGAAGTTTTGGGACCACTTCATGTTAAGGAAAAATTCAGCATCTGAAGAGGTTGTCTTGCCCATCAAGACCAACGACATGCACCAAGAAAACTGCAGAACCCTGCCTTTTTCGCAGGTAAGAACTGGTGTCCAGGCCCAATAAACCCGTCCTTTCCCCTGCCGCCTGTAATCAGCAACTAAAGACACACATGGTTATTTCACAGGGCTGCTTCAGAACACTCACACATGGTAAGTGGCTGAAAAGCACCACTGAAAAGGGCTGAAAAAGCTTTAGTATGATGAGGCAAACAGCTAAATTATAGCCCTGGAAAAACACACATTCGGTTTTCAGAGAGTTATTTATTCTTTTGATGCAAAGATGTTCTGACCTAGCCTGAGCAAGCAGGGCAGTGGTGATTAATCACCTATTCAATAAACATACATCTAAACAGTTTTTATACATGCATTACATATATATACTTATATAAGTATATACATATGTGTATATACAAAGAGTCCTGGGGCAAATATTTACAGGTGGAATGTGGTTGTTTTCCTACAGCTGAGCAAGGATTCCTTTCTGCTGTGTTAGTTGGAAGACTGATGCATGCATCTAATCCTGCACTAAGAATGCCAGAGAACTGGTCAGTTGTCCCATGTACAGATGAAACCATCTGTCATCCTGTAACATCCAGACAAGTAGCCAGTATATATAAAAGTGCTGCATTTCTTGTAAGACAACAGCTATTCTCAGTGCTTGTATAATCACAGTCTGTCAAGGACTGTGATTTTTCACATCCCTCACTAAATTTATTTCACTGGCAGACATGTATAAGTATAGATGTGGCCTAGAAATTGGTACTGTTTTGCTTTTTTCTGCCATGTAATACTCAAGCTTCCTCCAGGATGGCTGAAGTTACGCCGGCAGAGAAGTGCTAACGTCAGTCTAGCCTGTTACAGCTTGCAAGCCGACACAGGCTCTTCTGCCATAAGGAACTGTTATTCTTGCAAACCAAGAGATTACAGAACTTCCATTGCACTTTTAAGGTTTTAATTATAAAAAAGATCTGTCAAAGTATATTATGCTTCTTCCATATGGAGACAAATCTTCAAGATTACAGTTGAGTGGTATGGATAGATGAACAGCAGGCCAAAATGATGTTTTAAGTACTGCTAAATGTGCAAGACTGCTTAACCATGTCAGAAATGTAGAATTCAAACGACAATTAAAAGGTAAGTTTAAAAAAACCACCTATTGGATTTTCCCCATCACCTTATAAAGGCTGTGGTTTAAGCAGGTTTTGCCTTTGTTGCTCAATCTAAGATTCACCCGTAGGAGCATTAAAGTTTGTTTTTTATATCACTTATGTTTTACCACTTGCTTGTGATAATAAATGAAGATATTTAAAGTAAATGTTCTGATAAGAAAAAATAGGGGGGGGCAGGGGAAGGTGTGTATGTTTGCCTTCACGCATTCTACCAAAGTCCACAGGCCACTCGTACCAGAGAACTGCTTTCTGTTTCAGGGTGTTACTCATGAGAGCTGTGAGAAGGTGACGGTACAGAACAAACTGTGCTTTGGAAAGTGTAGTTCCTTTCATGTTCCTGGCCCAGAAGATCGCCTTTATATGTTTTGTTCTCATTGCCTGCCCAGCAAATTCTCCATGAAGCGCCTGAATCTCAACTGCACCAGTTCTGTTCCAGTGGTCAAAGAAGTCATGATTGTAGAGGAGTGTAAATGTGAGAGTCAGAGGATCAAGGACCCTGCGATTGGATCTCCGCTGTCAGACTTGCATGCAAATGTACATGAGCACAATTAACCTGTGCAAAGTACCTCTTAACTCCTCCAGAAGAATTTGACAATTAAAAAAAGTATAAAAAAGCAAAAAGACAAACTTTCATCACATTGCTACACAAAAATAGTAAAGATATAAACCTTCTACTTGAACTGGTGCAACAATAACTTGACCTAAAATGTAACAGATTTTCCCTGGCAGCTGCTAAAGAACTGGAGACAAGGTACATTTCTTACTTTCATAACGAAAAGCTTTCAGGAATTTTCCACCCTTCCTGTAACTGTTTCTGGGATGCTATTAAACAACAGCTGAAGAACTAGCACGATTTACCTGTGCAAAAATCTAATGTATTGATTTGTTTACATTGCCTTTGCAGGGACTGCCAATATAGCTCTACAGGCAACCCAGGGGAGGCTTTAGTCTCTTCCTTGCAAAAGCAGGCCTACTTTTACAATGAGATAGTGGCTGGAGAGTGCAAAAATAGAAGTCAGATAGAAAGTTCTGACTGGTTAAGGTCATTCTGATTGCTCCTAGCTGTTCAGTTCCCAGCAAAAACTAATAAACCTCACAGAGTGCACGCTTAGATGGCAGTTGCAAAGGATATTTTGCCACAGCAACCATTTATTCATTCTCCTTCTACACTCTGGTATTTACTCTGCACTTCATTGAAAGTGTTACATAGTAGAATGAGTAAAAAAAAATAAATTGTATACTCCCACAGAAAACATCATAAATTAATGGATTGTTATTACTATTATTATTTAAATTAACTGTGGAAAGACAATTCATGTTTTCCAGTGTGATGAATTTTAATATTGGCAGTGACTCCAAGATAAAGTTTAAGCACTGTTCTCAACACCTAAAATAAAGCAGGAAAGGCATGTGTGTGATAGAAAATCTGCAGAAGGATTTTATCAGTGTGGTAATACCTGTACAGCTTTTTAGGAAAAGCCAAGAAAACTTCCTGCAAGGAGGGGTCTGAGCCTAATGCTAGCCAGCCCAGCACTGCTGGCTGTGAGCTGAACTGCTGGCTTCTCTGCTCTCTCCAGCTGCTTCTCCCTGGATTTGTCTTGCAGACCTGGCACCCCAGACAGCCATTAGCTTCCAGCCGCTAGACTGCAGCCCATTCCTAACCCAGCAGAGGATTGAACTCTGTGAATCTGCGCCTCTGCTATTGCCAAACTCTCAGGCACGGGCTCCCTTTGTTAAAATATCCACAGTTCTTTTTTTTTTGGGGGGGGGAGTATTAGGAATCGGTATTGATATAATTGGTCAATGCAAGGGTTGGGTAAACAATTCCTTGGATCTGAACTGCACTGTTATTGTTACTGTCTTAACATCCTGTCAAAAAATACCTTCAGCATGGCCCATGTTTGATACTTAACAGAAAACTGTATCTGAATGATATGTATCTGGTACTGGACCTGAACTGCTGCACCAGCTGTTTGCTTCTGCAGGTCACTTGCAGTGAGCAAACTGAAGATTAGTCTATGGTTATCTTTCATGACATATATAAACCTGTTTTTACATAATAAAAATCATTTACTAAAACTGAACAGAGCCTCCTCTCTATTTCTTTACCTTAAGGACTGTGATGACTGTATGTTATAGTATGATACATGACGTCATTCCAAGTAACGAGCTGTTCAGGTCTTATCATCCCAGTATTGGATGCAATAAAGGAAATGTGTATTTTAACTTAGCCTTTATTCTAGCTTTATACTGCTGATTGATATGATCAGGATGATAGTGAAATGAACTAGCACCCAGATTCAGAAATTTACCTTCCCGTTAGGCTGCACTGATGAGCACAAACAGGCTCAAGTTATGCCCAAAGGAAGAAAAGCTTTTCTACCAGGCAAAGTAGCACCAGCTCGGAATGGTACCACTTCAGAGAACAAAGTAATTCTTTATGGCTCCTCCTTTTTTCTGCAGAGACGACTCCTCACCGGGCATGTCCAATGGCACAATCAGCCCCAATGACTGATGCTTTGTTAAAGTATGCAACAGCTAAGAAACAACTCCCTGCCTTACCTAAGGTTCAAGCCTCAGCCCCTTATCGAACCTTTCCGAGTTACTGCAAGTGACTACTGCCGTTTCTTTTGAATCAAGCCTAGGGAATAAAAGTACATAAAGCATTACATTTCTCTTTTTTTTTTCCCCCCTCCTTATTCCCAACTTCATTTTTCAATCTCAAAAAGCTGAAGCTTCTCAGGCATCTATCCACTCACGTTTTTAGAGTTGTGTGAATATTTAAGAATGCTTGCCCGCATTTTCTTCTTCTTTTTTTTTTTTTTCTTAAATACAAGTATGTTTTAGGTTTGATAGCTGCAGAGAACCACTTCAAGGTAGGACCAACATACACTCCAATTTGGATCACAAGTCAATTAAAAAGAAAAAAACTTCCAGTCTGGTAATTTTGACATGACTGACTGCTAAACTGTGACTTTTGCACATAAGGGAAGCTGAACTGAAGCTGTATTGTGGACTGTATTCAGCCTAACTTTTAAAGCGCCTTCTGGGTGCTGAAGCATTACTGCAGTCAAAGAAGGCTATTCATGTAAGGAGTGTGCAGGACCAGATTCTTAGTGTGAATTTGCACAGCTTAAAAGTAGGTGAAAAGAGGTAATGACAGCTGTAGTAATTGCTAATTAGATTAGTGCTTTAGGTTTTTTGGATGAATGTTAATTAACCCAGCAATGACTGGTTGCATGTAATTAGCACGGTATTCTGCAAAATCAAGAATGTGTTAATTGGATCAGATTTCTCAGCCTTTAAAAATTCTGTATTAGGAATAAATTGTGCCCAGGGGCTAACAGAATTTCGCTCCCTCAGCATAACTATTATTATAATGATGTGGGTCAGAAAGGTGAAGGGTGTGATCTGTGTCACTGTGTGAGTGCTTCCAGTAGTGACGCTCTATAGCAGCAAACCCGCATGACTTTCGTTTAGCTGTGTCCATTCAGAGACTGCGTGCTTTCTGCAGGGAGACCTTTTCCGTTGTAACCACTCTTACAGTGGCAGTACTGGTAACTCCTCTGTTTCAGCCCCCCTTCTGCAAACCTGCCTTACAGAACGAGACTAAGCCATGGTTTCAGGGCGCTCTGGAAATTCAGCTCAGTCCCAAGTAGGGTTTGTGTGCTTCTGTCATTTTGTTTGACCTAACGCCTCTTTTCCAAATAGCTGTATTTACCTCAAAAATAGCCGAGAAGTGCTGTTTATCCTAATTGCTTAAGCAAAATGAATCTTTAGTACAGGCTATTCTCTTAAGTAAGGATTTTATACGGTTGGCTTTAATGCCCTTAATTACATCAAGCACCAGAGGGTAGCTCTTACTGAATTGTGCACAACCATCTATTTCAGGAAAAAGCCTCTGAAGTTGCGTTCAGTACTTCATGCTGTGCTTGCTACTTTGTTCACCATTTATGAAATATTCACAGCTAACCTCATGCCTGTCAGCTAACAAGCTCTAGCGTGTTGTACTGACAGGTGGTGAAGCCTCTTGCAGTACCTCCTCTTAAATGTACTAGCTCCTGGCTGCAACAGCAAGGCAATGAGATTCCCCACTTGGGGAGAAGCCCCCTGCCAGTCTGCAGAGCTGCAAAATCACATCATGCCTGGGAACATGTGCTGTGCAGGGTGGTGCAGGTGAGGAGGGGTGGGGTTGAGGCTACCTCAGGTCCTCCATCAGGCAGCGTGCCAGTGGAAAGAGGAAATATTGATGGTGAATGACAAGTATCTTGCATGTGCCATTTTGTAAAACCGAAGTCCCTGAATATCTGGTATGCAGCCACCAACTTCAGCTCCCCCAGCATTCTCCCTCCCAGTTGTGCACACTCCCTCTGCTCAGGTGAGAAAGAACAGGCATGAGGAAATGGCAGTTCACCCACTGCAGGAATATTGATACAAAGGTTTCTCGTTTACACTGAGAAAAAAATCATCTTGTTTACAGTGCCTCGTGCTCCATGGCACCAGCAAGATGCACTTCAACCTGAAAATCAAAAAAATGGCCCAAAAGCTAAAATGAAGAAGAAATAAGAAGAAAAATCAGTGCTGGCCTTACGCTTCTTCAAGGCCTTTTTGGAGGACTCTTTCTTTTGCTGGTTTAGGGTATTGTTATTACCATCAATTCAACCTGATGTTCTGCTAGTGGCAGCAGCCTGTGGTCAGGGTGTCCAAACAGAGCAGGCACGTACCTAAGCTGCCTTTCTGAGCAAGGCAGTATCTCAGCTCAACCCTCTGCTGAAGCTGGTTCAAACTCATGTCATGCTGAAACAGGTACAGAAGCATCTGAGCGGCCTGTCACCCTGCTGGGCCTTCAGACTGAAACTCCTGGAGGAAGAAAAGCCTTAGGAGAATTAATGCTAGGACATCTGCAGTGGGACTTCATCTCAGCAGAGCTCCTCACACCACTGGAGTGCCTTGGATGAAAATTAGCTCCCAAATTAAGACTACTGCCTGCTTTATCTTAGTCCCATGTAATCTACCTGGGCTGGGGAATCAGTAGATTTCCCCACGCCTCCTACTAAGGCATACAGATTGGAAAACACACCTTGCCTTTCATTTTTGTGGTGAGTAGGCCAGAGAGAAAATGGAGCCTGAGAAACATTTTCCTTTACTTAAAGATCTATTGCCCCACCCCCGGTATGTGACATTTTGTCTTACAAAACTTCTGGACAGGTTTTGTTTCCACACAGCAAGTCATGACACAAAGAATTCTGCTCCCATTCCTGAGCTAACAAGTTGTCTCCTGCATACATCAGCAATGTTTGCACGGAAGCCAGCAATGCAAGGGTGCTGCAGAAAAGATGGGGTGGTAACAAACCACACTATTCAGAAGGAAGATGAGTGTTGTTAAGAAGGCTGAATTCTCAGCCCAGGGGACACCTGTGAACAGGCAGCACTCTTCTGCACATCGATCCAGGGGCACAGTTGGGCTCGAAACGAATCCCAGAAAGCAGTTCCATGAAGCAAGGGGCTTGTAAGCTGTAAGAATCATGGGAGTCACAGTGCATACCTCTCCCTTGCACGTGCTCTCCGTAACAGAGCATCAGCTGTTACTGCACATGGCTTGATTTTAGCATGCTGATTTAGTATTTACAGAGTGCCAATAAAATGTATATGATGACAGCTGGTGGCTCCTGTGGTAATTTATAAACAGCAACAACAAAACAACACAGACATCAGAAACTCCAAGAGGAATTCTACACTATCGTGCAACATTCGGCACTCAAGAATGTGGGTATTTTTCTAATTTTGCAGACTTTTAAAAATCTTTGTGTAATACATCCACAATAGACTTTATGTAAAGTCCATATTACACAGTTAATACTCCTCCTAAGTATGGTTTTTTTCCTTCAGAACGGAGTTCACCACAAAGACTTACTGTCTCTCTGGCTTTGATACTCTGGCAGAAGCGTCAGGGAGTTTCTGTGGTCCCAGCCTTTGCAAGTTCAGCTGGGAAGCCCAGCACGTGACTGCCTGCTTCTCCTGCACCCTGCTTCCCCCAAATACTAACCAACGGGAACTGCTGCACTGACGACTGAGCCAGAATAGACTACTGCCCTTGCTCCACAACTCGTGTTTACTCTGCAAATCTAACATGAGTAGAAAAGAGTGAAATAGAATCTGTTTGACAAGGCTACAGATCTAATGACTGGACATTATCAGTGCACCACTGCAGAAATGCAAACACCTGCTATTTGACTAGAAGATAGCATTATTGACTGGTTCTTTTTCATTCTACAAGAAATCCTCACCAGTCACACTGTCCCTCTTTATTTACCTTTCTATTTTATTTCCCAATTCCTAGGCTTCCTTTCCACTCCTTGGTTGTTTTTTTTTTTTTAAATCTACATTTGTTCTTCAAATCAGTGAGAAGCTTCCACAAACTTACGTCTTTTACATATAAGTAGAAACTCACATGAGAAATTTGTCATGGAGTAAGAAGCAGAAGCTGTTTTTTTACTACAGCCTTTTCAGCAACTCTTTTCCCCATGGTTTTAATAGCCCACTTAACGGATCTACTACTTCCAGTGCTTCCTGTTCCTAGGCATATATGTTTGTTGTTCTGGAGGAATCACGGTCTTCTGTTGTACCTGGAACATGATCAATTCTCTTCCCAGAAAACCTGCAGTTCCTCCTAAGGACCTCGCAGTGTTAACAATTGCCCTGTGTATCAGAAGGCTAAAGAGAAGGCTGAAGAAGATCAGAGGCTAAAAAATAAATCAGGATCCTAACATCCAAAAGCCTTGACAAAATCTTGAAACCCACTTAAACACTGAACTGACTTTTTAGGTACTCTCTTTTCAGCAAAATCATAATTTTTAGGAAGAATGTTATCAGTAAAAAAGAAGAGTTTTCTCTGTCAGTGGTGATCACTGTATTACTCTTCATCCATTTCATCCATCATTGTGTAGGAAACATGCTCCAGGGTGAGAGCCCATCAATTTACAGTGGGAACCATGCCACTCAGACAGATGGGGATACCTTTAGGTAGCCAAAAGATCATGTATGTGCATCAGCAATGGGTGCTCAAGGCACGATTCCCAGCTGGGAACACTGAAAATGCTGTCTGTTACAAGCTGTCTGTGGCTCTTAGCCACTGCTAATCCCTTTTGGGTCAGAATTATCTTTTAAAAACAAAGATCAGCTTCCCCAGCCACGTAAAGGCCCTCTGCAAGCAAAGGCCACAGCACAGCAGAGCACCCAAGTATCACAAAAAATTTGCAACTGGCCTGTACTGACTGAGGAGAGAGGCTAGGATGCAAAATGTAGAATTACTAGAGTAATACTTTATTCGTACGTATGAGGTGTCCCATTTAAACTAGGGCACACTGAATGCAGTTTTACACGTGGACCTTTCAGGAGTTCAGATACAACATGATTTGATCACTCAGTACTTAACACAAATATATTATTTTGAAAAAATAATTGTAATTCTATGATGCCATCATGCATCTGCTTCTTTTGTGATCTAGGTGTCCCTGGTGTTGGCCTTGCTACAGTTGCTTATTTATGATGCCACGTAACAGTAAGTTTTAGCAGAGGGGTTGGAGGGTCGGGGATGCTGGGACTGCCTTGGTAGCCCAGGAGTATACTTTTTTCTTCATGGATGGCTTTAAGATTCTGAGAAATCTTTATCTGTAAGATGGAGGCTGTCCTCCTTGCAAGTCACAGTTGCCTTTCAGTCATCTGGACTAAAACCATTACGCAGTATACATGGTAAAATACGTACCTCTTAGGAAAGCTAGTATTATTTTTAATAGTTTGCGAAATTTCATATGATGACGACTAACTGGCACAGCAGTTAGGCAGTGATGCTCTAACAACAGCTAGAGATGCCCCTGACAGGAGCCTGGAGGCCGCGGCAAATGCCTTGTCCCCAGCGCTCCAGTTTTACCAGGAGCTGCAAAAAGGCACTACACCGAGGGAGAGAGAATGCCACTGCTACGGAGCCTCCCCACTCCAGAGCAAACCGGGTGCGTGCTCAAAGGCGGGTCGGGCCAAGCGGCGCCCACACGGCTCCAGACAGGCAGGGGAGAGCGTCCCTCCAACGGTCTCCTCCCGCCTGCGCTGATAAGCCGCAGAAGTCACACGCCCGCCGGGAGGCTGAATCTAGCCGTACGAGGCAAGACTCCCAGGCGGAGCCCGCGGCGCGGCCGTGAGGCGAACTGGGCAAAGGGGAAACGCGGCTGCCAAACCCAGCCAGCCCGCGCCGCCCGCCCGCGCTCCCTCACGAGCGGGCCCGCGCTCCCTCACGAGCGGGCTGGCCCCCCCCGCGGCTCTGGGCGCGCATGCTCGCTCCCGGCAGGCGGAAGCNGGGAAGGTGGTGGCGGGGAGGGGGGACGCGACCGCCCTCCGCACGTCTCGTCGAGGGCGACCCCGTCAGTGGGTCGCGTGAGAGGTGTTCCTGTGCCAGGGCCTCTGTGGCCCGGGCGCCGCTCCCGAGTCAGGAGCTCAGGGCAGAGGCGGCTGCC
>VZTU01001645.1:78822-89051 GCA_013400835.1 Zapornia atra
GGCTGCCCCGCGGGACGCCTTTCAACGCGGCCGCGGGAAGGCTGGCGGGGGGTGGGCTTTTTCTAAGGTGCTTGAGGGCCTCCGTGTAGCCAGACTTGGGCGTTAGCTTGGCCTGTGTCAGATCTGCCTTGCCAGATTTGCCTGCCTTGCCTGCATTAACTTGAGCATCAGAAGTGCCTCTCTGTGTGGAGAGTTGGGGAGGGAAATCCTTAGCAAACAGTCAGTATCTCCTTGCCTACGAAATAAAGAAATACTGTTGCCTCTTTTGTTAATATCCCCAATGATGGTTTTGGTTTTAGTTTTGGTTTTTGCTAAGTGATGAGGGCGTTTACTGCTTTTGAGGTAGTAACGAGGAAGTGTGTGGGTTTTGTGGGCTATGGACTCCAGCCACACAGCACAGGGAAGGACAGTGCCCTCCAGCTTTTCTTAGTTTGCACTTTCATTTTCCAGCTCCCATAGTTGGTAAAAGGAAATTGTAGGACTTAAATTCCTTTCACACTGAGAATCCAAACAGTGATGTGCCAAAGTTACATATATTACCTGTCTACAGGCACCAGTTTGGTCACCAGTAGGTGAAGATGGTTTTAATGAATTTGTCATTAACAAGGATAGTCTGTAGACATTACTGGAAAGCCCCATTGCAGTCCAAGCATGTGTGACATCTTTCATGAATGCACTTGATATTTACTGGCACACCTTGCTAGATCCTATCTACAAAAAAGAATTGGGTAGGAATGCCTGTCTGACCTGAACCAACCTGTGGAGAGCCACCTAGCAACTGTGTAGTGCCACAGTCTCTGCCTACAACCATGTATTGTATAAACATGCAATGACAGGCACACGGGGTTTTGTCATGGCAAAAATATGCTGCTGCTTGTGCTATCTGGGATACTAGTTTTGTTAAATTCAAGAGCTGCAAAAGGAATAATGGTAATTCTGTTCTGGCATGATAACATCATGTGATTTCTTGAAAACATAAGTTTAAGGTCATTTAGTTGTTTGGTTCAAGTTTGGTTTTTTTGGACACACACACACACACACGTGTATTTTCAATTTTATTTTTGGCAGTAATTCTTAAGATTGCAAGAAAGTCACAGGTCTGAAACCACAGCTTAGATCCGAAGATTGATAGAGGCTGTTGATTGATAGAGCCATGCCTTGGCTATCACAAATATTAGAGCAAGTGTATCTCTTGTGTTTCTACTCCCCACTCGTTTTTCTGTCTAAATTGCTTAGAATACAGCCTTTTTAGAAGTTGGTGGGGTTTTTTTTCCCACACTGGATGTGTATTTTATAGAGCATGTATTGTTCACTTTGTGTGGAGTCAGTGCTGTGAATTAATGATCTCTCTCATGCTGGACTTGCTTAAGGATTTGTGAAAAAGGTTGTGGAGTTCAGATTTCGCAAGTGTTACTTTTCTTACTGAAGGTGAAGTCCGGGGCTAAAGAGAGGCAGAAGATATAGGGTCTTGGTTTCTAGTTATGCATCAGTTCAACAGCCACAGGACTGCAAGGACCAGGCTGTCACCAGAGCTGGCGGTGCTTCATTAGATGAGCAATTGGGTTGTGCTTGTACTGGGTTTATTTATGAAGCAGTATTTTCTCAGTATGTTTTGGCACAGTCCTCGGGCAAAAGCTAGATACTTTTTTCCCCTTTTGCATTCAGATGAACCTATTAAAGCAATCTGTGTTTCATGATAACCTTTCTGGTTAGTGCAGAGCTTTCTTGTTTCTTTCTGCCTGACTGACTTCCTCAGTGGCCACCATATCAGAAGTCATATTGCAGGTGATGGTAGTGAACAAATACTGCATGTATGATACCATTAATGACCTGGGCAGAAAGAAAAGGATTAGGAAAAAATGCTCTCCAGGCACCCTGAGGTAAAAGTATGTCTCTGGAAGGGCAGGAACAATTCCTGATAGTATTGGAAAGACTCATGTTTTGCAAATCTGAAGCTTTTCACAGCTAACGTTTGCTTTCAGATGCTTTGTGTTTTGAGATGTTTACTTAGAAAAACAATGCTATACATTAGGTTAAGAGGGAAGAAAACCAGAAAACCTCTAACATTAGTGTTGTGTACTTTGTCCTAAATGGTTTTGTTGAAAAAACCTTTTGTTGCATGTATGAATAGTGACTGTATATGGATATAAATTACTTAATTGCTTCTTTTAAACTGATCTGTTTTAAACCTGCTTTTTCCTCTAGATATTGTAGCTTTTACCAGAATTTACACATCCTAAAGAACAGAATTATTTCAGATCAGTCTTCCCTTTTGTTGACACTGTACTTGAAAGAGTAAAGACTTATATTTAAAATGTCTAAAAAGAGACTAGAAATTCACTTTATATGTGAGTTAAATTGGAACCTGGTAGTTTCTATCCAATCATCAGACTGTGCGTGTTTTTCTTTATTTTGTCCCCTTCCCCACATGTGTAAATACACTGCATTAGTCAAGAGGGAGAGGGGAAAAAAAGCTCACTTTGCTGGAGGAAGTCAATACATTAACATTGTTTATGCAGTATGCTGGCAAAAGAATAATGTAAAAATATGAAACTTAATTTGTCGTTACAATAAAGAAGCAGGTGTATCACCGTTTAACTGAAATGCACTGGCAGCAGTGCAGTTTTATATAGACCTTTCTCTGAACACTCCCATCCTTTTAGATCTATGTTAAAATTGTGAAATGGCCTAGGATTGAAATTTGAGGAACACTTGTCAGAATCAGCATGTCAGTTCAGACCCAAGAGGCAAAGGATCTGGATATCTTGCTTGAAAGTAAGCTCTGCCCAGTGAGGTCAGCTACGAAGAACAGAATAGAAGGTAGTCAATTATATGCTGCTTTGATGATGATGGTGATTGATTATTACACTCTTTTCTGTTTCTTTCAGAAAAGATAAAGAAGATGATGATGAAAAATTTCCCTTTCCTGGCTATGGGGCCTTTTTTTGCATAATTCCAAATTAATCACGGAACTTGCTACCAAAGGTATGGGTTTTGGGGTTTGTGTTTCATTTAGTTTTGTGGGGGTTTTTTATTATTGAAGTGAATAATGTCATGCAGGCAGAAGTTAGTCACTGAGTTATAAAAATTCAGGATATATTTCCATCATAGGCATTCTTACTGTATTGCTCACACATTATACTTAGTAGGTAACTCGGAAAAAAGTATTTCAGTACTTAAACCCCTCTGTTTTGTTTGTTGAGCTGTTATTTCCCCTTCTGAGGAAGTGCTGTGAAGTCATGGAATCTCTGCTGGTCTGGTAAGATGGAAAACAGGTGGATTCCTCACTGGCCAGCAGTGTTTTTAGCTGCCTGGGTTTTTTGGCCTTTGTGTTTCTGTCAGTCTGCATGATTTCCCCTTAATAAATCCATGCTGACTACTCACCATTGCCTTCTTGTCCTTCATGGGTTTGGAAACAGTTTCCAGGATTAGTTGCTGCACCTTCCAAGGGATCACAGTGAGGCTAACAGGCCTGTAGCTGCTTGGATCATCCTTGCCCTTGAAAACAGGGTTGATGCTCTCTTGAGTTCTGTGGAACCGGATCCATCAGCTGAAAATACTCAAGCATAATTGAGAGTGGCTTCTCAATGACAGGCCCAGCTCTTGCAGCCCTCGTGATGGCATCTCCTCAAGTCCCATGGAAGTGTTACCACCACTTTGTTTAAATGGTGCTTAATGGCGTCCTCAGTCTTTCTTCCTCCAGACTTTCCCACTGGTCTCAGGGGCCTGAGTTTACAGAAAGCAGGTCTTCCCATAAAGAACAAGGTGAAGACGGTGCTTTTAGCCTTTTTGTATCATTTCACCAGGTACTCCACCCCATTTAGCAACAGGCCCAGTGTTCCCCTGACCTTTCTTACACTGCTCACATATGTGCACAGGATTTTCCTTTTGAACTGTATAGCCTTCACCAGATTCGACTCCGGGTAGACGCTGGCTTTCCTAACTCCATCCCTTTACACCCAGGGGGTCTTTATGGATCAGGTGTGTCCACACACTTTTACCCTATGCAGTGTCTGGATCCTCAGAGAAAGTCCTATGGATGTGAAAGCTGAGTTCCAGCTTCTGACACAAGCTGTACAACCACTGTCTTCTACTCAGATTCTTCCACCTTCCCCAGCAGGATGAAGGAGTTGCCACGTGGTCGCCATGCCCTGCCCTTATACTCCAGGCCATGTAGTTACGCTTGGTGCGCTTCTGGTTTCTCCTGGCCTCACCCATGCTACTGGCATCAGTGAGAAGAACCTATCCATGGTACTACCTAGGACTCAAGCCCTTGAAAAGAAGCAAACCTCTGTCCTTCCAGCTCCCACCACTGTTCCTTGCCCTGTACTGCCCACGCTGCTACAGGACTTGGGCACTGCCAGCTCAGAGACTTTATTGGGTAGAGCTTCCTTCTTTTCCTGCTTCCAGGGTGCAGAACCTGATCTGTAGATCAGAGCTGCAAGTGGAGCAGGCTCCTGGTACTGGAGCTTGCAAGCTCCCAGGTTTCACCAAGCTCAGCGTCTCCTTACCCAGCCTGACAAACTAAGGCTCTGCCTGCATCTTCTCAGTGCGGTGGGGGTTCAGGTTCCTGTAGCTGCATGGTCTTGGAGAGGACCCAGTCCATCTTCTTGTCAGTGTCTCTGATGTTGTACAGCTTGCCTCCTCCCACAGCTTTGCTATTCAATGAGATAGGTCCTCTGTCAGTGCATGCATAAAAGGATATAAAATGTTTTTTAGTTCTAAACCTGGTAAGTGCCACAGCTAACTTACAACAGAAGCATAGTAGTAAGAACTGTCAAATTCAGGAATATAATACTGTGTCATTTGTGTGTCTGGAGACTGCACGTAAGTGTATAATGTATTGATATCAGGTATAAAACAGACTATGGTGCATGCATGCTACATAAGAGTAAAATTAAAAAATAAATATAGGTCTAAATAGTTTTTATGGTTATCGTAAAAACAGTTTTAAGGGCACAGTAGTTGTATCCAACTCTGTATGTAAGATAGGTTTGTAAAATGAGTATTAGCAGATTTGATGTATTTTTAGGATAAAAGTAAGCACTTAATACTCTGCTATGCTTAAATGGGAATGCTGTTGTGCTAGGAGACAGCAAACAGAGGGTTATAACAAAGCGTATGATATGCATAGAAGTGTGGAAAAAACCCAGATATCTTACTTGGGTCTGAGTTTGTTTAGACATCTAGAAAAAGAAAAAAGCATGATATTAATGAATTTGCAGACAGTTTTAAGCAGAAAAATTGGGACTTCAGGTAAAAATAGACAAATAAGTCACCAAATCCCTTGGAGGCAGAGATGTCTGCCTCGTATCCAGATGAAACTTCAGTGTAACAAGTAGAAGCTGAAAGGAATGGAAGCAAATCCATCTGAAACGCACAAGTTCCCTGAAGCCCAGAAGTCAGGGAAAATAATGGTTATGGAGAGGAGCTTGGGGTTTATGGGTTGCAATGTTAAGACACTTACATAAAGGCAGATTGACAAAACAAGTAACAGTAGTAGTCCTTCTGTTGAAGGTCCTGGTAAATAATGCTTACGACTTCCAGTGCTGCATTTTTATGAAGAGCATTTTGTGAAGCTCTGAAGTTCATGCCGTCAGACATGCTGGGCTTTCTTCAGTCTAAAGCAGACTAGCCCAGCACACTAAACTATCAGAATCTAAACCCTCGTGTTTTGAGTCATAATACATAGAAAATTTACTATTGTATGATAACCCTTAATAATCTACATGGAAGATTTCAAGGTGTTGTTCCTTTCTCTATTGGTTTGCTATAAATGATATGAAGGAGGGTTTTTGAACTAGGGAAAAATGACAGATTCGTAGAGAAGCTTATGAAAATTTTAGCATATGAGCTTTTAAAAAATAACCTTGAAATGTAGTTGGGAGTCTGTGATAGGTGGGGGGGATGAATCCTTGTGTAACACAGTTTTGTATCTTGTTTGCTTTGCAACCTTTTTATTTTGGTTGGAGATGTTTTTTCTTTAATGTTTATATCCTTTGCTGCTGCCAGCTGGCTAGCAGTTGCTTGCTTTACCTATTACTTAATAGTTTTTCCAAGTACTTGTTTTGCTTGCATCTTGATGATGTTAGTTTTTAGTGAGATATAACTAGTAAATGAAATTATTAAATATTACTCTTCCTTGAACAGTGTATGTGAAATGTCTGGAAGTTTTCATTGGAATTCTTGAATCGATAGCTGAAAGCATTGATTTTTTCCTATTTGAATGTATGTGGAACCCTGTAGACTGTATGATACTAATTAATTTCATATTTTTTTATCTCACTAGGATAATCTTTTCTTCCTGGGTTGTGACAAATTAGTACCTGTTCGTGTTCAATGGGACGACGAATTCACTTTGTGGTTGACCCTCAGGGTTGGTGCTGCATGGGCTTGATTATCTTTGTCTGGCTGTACAACACAATCTTCATTCCAAAAGTCATCCTTTTTCCTCACTATGAAGAGGGACATATTTCAGTCATGGCAATTTTATGTAAGTCAAATTAACCTAGCCCTTTTTTCTACTAGTAAAAATAGTATTTAGTCAGTAATTAACATATGTGAGAAAGGTCATAAACCAAAGAATAACATGAAGGATATGTAGAAAGGTAAGAGTACTGGGATGTATCCTACATTTCTGTGTTTTGAGAAGTTGAGACACTTAATTTGTTTCAAAGGTGTTAGGTAAAACTTGTGTGGAAATTGGGGAAAAGCATTTATTGGGCTTTCAGATCCTGTAACTTGAACTTAGTGCCAGAATTTCAAGCCCACAAAATCGTAGGGGTTGGAAGGGACCTCAGCAGATCATCAGGTCCAACCCCCCTGCCAAAGCAGGTTCCCTAGGACAGGTTGCACAGATGGCAAGACCACAACTCTTGGTGCTTGTCAGAATTTGGTGTGGTGGTACTGATGGTTAACAAACTGAATTTGGATAGTTTTGTCATGTGTCCCCTCGAGTGAGCTAATGTGAGTTACGCTAATAGGTTTTGCTGGGGAAAAGGCTTGAATTATATATATATAAACCCCCAGCTTTAAAGTGAAGATGGACCATTGGGAATGTCCTTTCATATAGAGACTTTGAGGTGTACAGTGGTTGGTGCTTGTTTGGTAAAACAGTGAAATGACTTGTTAAATACAGTAGTAAGGTCATAGTGGCATTGTGCTGGTGCTATCAAAACAGTCTTCTCTGGTACCTTTTCCTCCTGCTTTAAGGCTGGGAAATACTTAATATTGTAGGCTGTATAGTACCAAAAATGTATCTGGAGTTGAACGAGAAGGCTGAATAATTTCCAACTCAGTGCTGTAGCATCTGTATTTATTATGTAGTGTATAGTATTTTGGACACCTGAAAATAACAAATACTGGTGTGTGTGCTTTTTTTTTTCCCCAGGTTATTACTTCTGCTCATTGTTTTGTATAGCTTCATTAGTAAGAGCCTCAGTAGCTGATCCAGGAAAGCTACCTGAAAACCCAAAGATACCAATTACTGGTAAATTAAATTGTTTCTGTATAATTGAATAAAAGTTATTTTATTGTATTCAAAATAATTAGGAAAAAATTTGATTTTGTGAGATGTGATGGAAACCATGAGCTGTATCTGCTAAAGGGTATATGGTTAATGAAATTAAAATTGGTATGTCACTGTTTTAAAATTGCAAATTTCTAGAACTTTCCCTTGTGTAGACTCAAAACTTCTTTTTCAAAATTTGACTCCCAGCAAAAGTTCAGTTATGTTAGAAATTCTGCTAGGAAAATTTTCCATGTAAAGGATATTTTTGCATTCAGGCTTTCCATCATATTACATATTTAATTAAGAATGTTTAGCTATTATAATTCTACATCTTAGAAGGAACCCTTACTCTGGATTTTACCTATGTGTTTTTTACACATTTTTTTCAGTGACTTAAGTTTGTATGGGCTGTTAACCAAGCAAATGTGACAGTAATTACATTGCATTGCTATAGAGTAGCAAATTAACACATTGAAAATTCCCTTCTGTCCTTGCAAACTTATCCCACAATTTCTCTGTGGTGCCCGATGTTCCAGAAATTGGAGGAAATTTGAAACTGTAATAGTTCTCCACAGAGAAAGCCAGTATTTTTATCAATTGTTTGATGCTATTAAGATGTTTGTCTAATTCATAGAGTTTTTACGTAGCAGGTTAGAATGCATCAGGGCTGTTAAACAGTGTGAGCTTTGTCACGTTAACACAAAGTACTTTTTGAATGTAGAAAATGCATCAAATGCAGTGAGGGGTGAATATTTCAGTCTTGTCTTGCAAGGTGGGGATGCCAGGAGCAACATTTTGGTCTCCTTTCCTGGTATTAGTGACAATCTGAGTTGATGAGCTCGGAAACACAATCTTTTTAGCTTCAGCACTGAGGTTATGATGTGTACAAACGAGGCAGCAGATAGTAGGAAGGGATGTGTTTCCTTGAGATTGAGGTAGGAATCACAGAATATTTTGTCAGCATTCTTTCTGTTCCTGGTAACTGACCCTTTGACTCAGTGAAACAAAAGACACCTCAGACTTGGGTTCTGCAGTTGGAGTTCTTGCTGCAGGAAGAACAACATGGGTTCTGCAACCCAAGCTGGAGAGCAGAAACACTCAGTACAGTTATGGGCAGTTACATGTATGACCGAATGTTCGCTTACCTGCAACATACCAGAACCTGTGCAAATTGCCTCTGTGCACAAAATGTTCTTGCTGTGTTAAGGGATGCCTTTGAACAGCTGTTCAGTCTCTTCCTGCTCCATTCATCTCATACAGTGGTGATACTTCACAGATAGTTCTGGTGATGGAACACTTAAGTTTGATTATAGCAGCGATATTCTTATTTTGTGTGTGCTGTTGTATGTTCTAAAGTAGCATTTCAGTTCTAAAGTAGCACTTCAGTTCTCCAGTATTCTCTGGCTTGACAGGAAGATACATTTTTGCATTGTATAAATTGTATTAAAAAATGAGGTTGGGGTGTTTCTGAACTCTACTGGTAGCTACCCTATTAGGGAGTGACACCTTTGTGACACTGGATTTATGGGAACAGATTGTAAATCAGTTTCCATCTGGCATTATTACTAGTTTAATAATCTCAGATATTGGGCTCTTTAGTTCCAGTGTCCAAATGTTATTTTGCAGCAAGAAAGACAAGATTAGAGCTGCCAGCAGGTGGCTCAGAAGTGCTAAGTATATTTTGTTTACACAGGGACAGTGCTTTACTGTGTTAAAATTTCTGACTGCTCCGCTCTAAAAAATGGGCCTTTTTTAACCTGTCATGCACATACTTTACTTAAAGACACAAAATACATGCTTTTGTGAATGAAAGTATTACAGTGTTAGCATGATTTGTTTCACATGTGAAGATTAAATTTCTGAGTATGTAATTTGAATTCTCAATTTCAAAGGCTTCCGTAATTTGGGAGGTGCAATTTGATGTCCTACCTACACTGAGCTATAGTAGCTCCCGGTAGTTTCAGCTACTCAGTATCTCTGGAGATCAGCTTAAAGAATCTTACACTGGGCATCCAAAAATACAACTCTCTGTCTGTTTTTTAGTTGCCTTATAGGTAAAATCACATGCTGTGAGATGCATCTCTTAAAATGCTTTGAGATGGAAGATGCTCCTGAAGCATTCATGGTGTATTTTATTTGAGTTAGCTATCTTTGACAAGTTCAAGTACCAGTATTTCCTCAGAAGGTTTTGAAATGAATGGTCGGGAGATTGTGCAATGGTTCTGTCTAGCAGATAAGTTTTTTCACAGTGGATGTGTAAGAAGATAGTTGAATTATGTAACAGCTTTTGGGCTGAAATAATTACTCTCTAGAAATATAATAGGAGGAGGGTGGATTTTGGAGAAGAAAACTGTCATGGAGTGGTGGTAGCATCTTCCAGTTTAAAGATAACAGTGAGAAAAAAGTTTTTTATATGCTGCTAACCCGCCTCAGATCATAGTAAGTTGTTGGTTCTTTTTCCTTGAANTCCTTGAATGATTATCATATAGATGTATCACAAGTGTGCTGTACCAAGTTTAAATCTCTCAAATCTGTCTTTACATTTTCACCTAGAACGAGAGTATTGGGAATTATGTAACAAATGCAATATGATGAGACCAAAGCGTTCACACCATTGCAGTCGTTGTGGACATTGCGTAAGAAGGATGGATCACCACTGTCCATGGTAAGACCAGGACACTTGTTCTAACAACCTACTGTTGCTTTCATGAATTATTTC
>VZTU01001647.1:8955-31091 GCA_013400835.1 Zapornia atra
CAAACCTGCTGAGGCGTGGATCAATCTTCACAGGGCATAGTTGTCTCTGCTCCCCGTCCTCGTCCATGGGCTTCGGGGGGACACCCGTTTCACCATGGACTCCACCACAAGCTACAGGGGAAACTTTCTCTTCACATTCTTCATCCCCCCTCTCCTGCGGGCCTGGCCTTGGAGTCTGTGCAGCTTGTTACATCTTCTCACTCCCGCTCCGGTGGCAAAGTGCGCCTGCCAGCAGTTTTTTTTTCTCCTATATGTGATTCACAGAGGCGCTATGACCAACTCTGATAGGCTTAGTCTCAAATTTGGCCTTGACTGTACCAGTGTTTTCAAAATATGGGGCTTGCAGAAAGCTGTAACTGCAGCTTACAAAAGCCACTGAAGCAGCACAGTTACACCAAACTGCAACACTCACCAAGCTGCTCTATCACTTTTTTCTCAGTGGAACAGGGGGAGAAAATAAGATGAAAAACTCATGGGTTGAAATAAACACAGTTTATTAAAGAAAAATAAAAGGCTACGCATGAAAGTAGGTCAGTCTCACAGAACTCTATAGGGCTGCTATGGGGAAAGTTAGCTCCATTCCAGTTAGAGATCAGCAGAGTCAGTGGAACCTAGAGCTGAACAGGGTCAGTGGCTAGGATTCAGATGCATGAACATAATAACAGTTGTTTGTGATTCCCTTAGTTATCCAGGTTGCATAGATGCTCAGCTGTAACCTTGATCACTGCTGGATGTTATACTGAATGTTCATCTAGAGTAGCAGACAGAGGTAAGGCAGGATAGTTCACTATTTCTAGAATAACATTAATGACCTTTTTTTCAACAAATTAATCTCCTTGTTTAATAACTCTTGATTGCCATGGGATCCTGGACATTTCACCCATTTAAGAACACCTACATGAAGTTGCGTGACTCAGGCTTGATCTCCCTTTCACCCACTGATGACTTCTCTCAGTTGTCCACACATGAAGGCTTAGCATCATCTAATTGCCATAGAGTATGAGAGACATCTGTGCAAGTCAGGCAGATATGACACAAGATCTGTGGGAGACTGTACACTTCTAAAGCAGAAGTTGAAAGCCAAATAGGGTATTTTCCAATATTTCAAACTGCCCTAGACATCCATATCTGAAATGGAACCTGGGACTAAAATACTAAACACTACAGAGGATATGAATTTTCCTTCCTAATCTTGGAAGACATCTGCAGTATAAGTAGTCATGATGCCTTCATGTGTGGACTCTGCTAGCACCCAAAATACAATGAATGCTTGAGAGTATCTGTGAATACAGTGTTTCTTTTTAGTGGATGAGAAATGAAAAAAAGAGTTTGGTGCTGAGATGCTGATTCTGGAAACACTTATGTACATGCTTAATCGTAGTTGCTCCTGGAGTCCATGTGACAACTGAACCAATGCCCATTTAAAGCAATGGTGCCTGTGTGAACTCTTAGAGGTCCTAAACTGAAAAATACAGTATCAGTACAAGTCACATCTGGATATTGGAAACCCATCGGGGAGAGGGATTACAAGTTTAGTGGGGCAATAACAAAATATTAAAATTTAGAACAGTAAATGTGCATCCATTGGTTACAAACCAGAATACAAAAATCCCCTTATGGTAAATTAATATGTAGGTAATTGTACTTATCGGCAGGGAGAGTGATGTCTTGAGAGAAACTTAATGTAAGAACTATGAAGCAAAACTAATAGATTCTGGCATCCAACATGCAAATGAGAGTTTCATGTTAAGATGTACCATAACCATATGTATTAATTTATTATAAACCATTGGGGGATTTGTGTGCTCAAAACTGGGTACAGCTGGCATATTAATTTAGTTTAATTTGAGAAGAGCTATTAAGCTTTATTAAGCAATGCAGAAAAAATAGAGTAGCCGGAAAAAAATTACAAATACTTCAGAAGCATCCATGTTTTTTTTTTTTTAAAGTCTGAATGTAAGGAAATGCAATTGGTTAGCTTAAAAATTTATTTTTGATTATTTAAGAGCAAGCTGGATATGCATACAGAACATCTTACTTTTAGGCACACTCTGTATTCATGCAGTGATAGGATAAAAAATCTCACTCAAACTGCAGCATACCAGAGTAGGTGGAGGTCAGTGGGTGTTACAGCATCCCAGGGCTGCAGCAAGGCAATCCTAGCCATCTGCATTCACTACTGTAGTGGCCTGGGATTCCCGCCATCTGTATGGATAAAGGGAAAACCCACGGGACTCCCACTAATTATGCAGATGATATTAATCCTGTACACTTTGACGGCCTGTAGATTAGAAAGCAGTGCAGCAAAAGTGAACAGATCAGTAGCAGGAAATAGTTGGGTTTTTTTCCCCTGTTCAGACTTTTATTCCAGCAGATTTGGTTGGTAACCTTTTCTTTTTCACGATGAAGCATCATCACGTGACAGTAACTGACCTGTGCTTCAAGCTTCAGGTGGAAATCAGTGATTAGGCTCAAAGTCTTCCATTAAACCAACACTGAAAGGTTCTTCTGGAAGGGGATAACAGTTATTTTACTACATTTTGTTAATAACTTTGCTCTAAGTCAGAGGTAGTTTGCATTTTTATTGTGGTTGCTCTGTTTCAAGTGGTACATCTCAGCCTTACGTAGTGGCATCACTACACCAGTAGATACCTTGAAAAAAATTCTTGATGGTCACAAAAGGTTTTGGTAGATCTTCCAGAAATGTATGGCCCTTCTCTTATGGAGAGTACAAGGTATATGTTACATTAGACCAGAAGTGACCACTCACAATCCTATTGTACACTACTCTTTATGTTAAGTTTAAAGGCACAGATTCTGCTGCTGTTGCTGGGCTTTTTTTTTTTTTCATGCAGGTAGAATTTACTCCAGTCTTGCGAAAAAGGCTGTGTCAGAGACTAACATTGCCAGTATGTTGCTGATAGCTTTCTAGCACCTCATGACAAGTCCAAAAATGGGAAATGCCAATTCCAAACTCTGAGGAAGAATAACCCAAGCACTAGGACAAACTCAGGACCAATTGTCTGGAAAGTTTCTTGGCAGAGAAGGACGTAGGGGTCCAGGAGGACACCAAGCAGACCATGAACGAGAAATGTGCATTCATGGCAAAGGTGGCCACCAGCCTACTGTGCTGCATTAAGCGGAGCATTGCCAGCAGGTTGATGGAGGTGATCTTTCCCCTCTGCTCAAGTCTTATGAGACAAGTCTGTGATGCAGAGCCCAATGTGGGGGAAGAGAGGCCCAGCCTATCAGCTGGTCCTGCCCAGACCAGGCTGTCTTTCCTGAGATGGTGGTAGCTTCCCTACATGATGGTATCTTCCTTAACACATCTCAGATTTTGGGCTATTTTTATGTCATTTTTTATCTTTAAGGTGGAGCTTGAGGGACTCTAGTCATACATATCTTTACTGTGATTGGTGTAAAATTCTCTTGCCTCGTGTTTAAAGGGTTTAATCTTTTTAAAGATTAAGAAAATTCAGAGCGCATGCTCAGTGGGGAGTGGTCACACCTTGGAGGAGGGTAGCCTTTGACATGGAGGTGTGTTTTGGTATTATAATGACATTATAATGAGCATAGTTCATCAAAAGTACAGCATTTTGTCAAATTGATCACAAGTTGTAGGCCAGGTACAGCAGGAATGCAATTTAGCAGTTCCATCTTAATCTTCAAGTTCCTGTGTTATCACAGAGTTTCTCTACTTTGCTGCATCCTCCTCGTAGCTGTCTCAGGGTCAATACGTCAAGCTCCCCTGATGTTATTAACCTTCAGGATTGCCTTGGAAGTTGTTACGAAGAAGGATGTTTAGGAACTTTATGTCTGAGTGAGTGCCTGTCATCTCATCCTGGAATGTTTTGTACATGCAGAGCCTTTTGAAATATGATTTAACTTTTAAGTTACCATTACCTCCAGTCATCATCCCACAAAGGGCCACGAGGAACTGGAGGATCAGACATATAAAGAGAGGCTGATGGTTGTGACTAATCAGCATGGAGAGAAGAAGGCTCAAGAGGGATTTTATCCATATGTAACAACATCCAATAACAAGGAATGATGAAGTCAGAGCCAGGTTAAACCTCCCAGTTAGCAGGACACGTATAGACAGAGAAGGTCTGAAAGAGAGTTTGTCAAACCCAATGAGTCACTACTTCATGGAGTAGCTGCTCAGTCATGGGCAGAGGAATTATTTTGGGACATCGTCCTTTGGGTGGGCCATGAGTCAATTGTGGGTAACAGCACCAATGTGTGTATGTATATATATATATGTAAAATTTTTATTTTTTCACTGTTAACCTATTGCTTTTCATCTGTAAAAAAACATGATCTATTAAAAAAAAAACCAACAACTAACAAACTTCTGTAAAGGGATTTCTGCAGTTGATCTGATGCAAAAATATCAGGTTATCTAGATGTTTCATATTTACACTTTATTAAAAATTTATATAAACAGTTGTCCAGAAGAGATTTTTTCACTCTGAAAGTGAAAATAAAAGGGGGGGACTAATAAGTTGTAAAGATGAAAATCAGTGAAAACAATAACTCATTTAAAATTTTAATTTTGCTAACAATAACTGAAAGTGCTATTTTGTTTGAATCCAAACAAATGGAAGATTATACATAGTGGTATTTGGCTTAGAAATGATTGAGAAGGGGGAAAGGAGGAGGAGGCAATTGCAGCAATAGTCAGCAAAGGGTGACAAGGAAGCCAAAATAATGAGAAGGAATCCAGCCGCAGAAGGACTTCGAACATTAAAAAAGGCTAATAGATGAGAAAGACAGTTCTGCGCAGATAGATGTAGTGTAATGATGACTTTGATGAGTCTTTGTTTCACAGCTCTTTGTGCAACATGAAATAGGGGGAGTGGAGAGGGAAAAAAATTAAAACAGTCAAAGCCATGTCTGCGAGTGTCATTAATGAGTGATGAGGACTAGAAAGACAAAAGACAAATCTCTGAGCATTTGATGGGCCTTTATCCCATACATCTCTGTAAATTGCAAAACCTGAGGCGTGACTGAGAGTGGGAGTCCAAGAAAGTAAGAGCTGAGTGGATGTGTTGAGGAAAAATATTAACCTCTAACTTGCTTTTCATTATTGCAGTTCTAGCTATAACCTTAATTACAACATAGGAACAACCCAGTGTGAGTACCATTAAAAAAAAATTATTATTATGTCCTACTTTTCATCTATGTTCAATGGGTTTTTATCATCGCTGGGGATGGAATGCAGATCAGCTACTCCTGTACCTCTATGGAGGGGAAAAAACATGGAATAGCGGACCCATTTTTAACTTCGGTGAACCTTTATTGATTTAGATGTCATGCAAGCAGACTCACAAGAAAATCCTGGGATAAATTTCAGTGTAAACTAATAAAACATGCTTAATCACAAATAAAACCCAGCATTTTTTATTAACTCATTGTATCTCTTTGAAGACAATCTCTTATTGTAGCTCTTTGTGTGCTAATAACATCCTCTGATGACAGTGGTTTCAAGGCCTGTTAGCGAACCTACTGCATGTGTATGTGTGCTCCGTATAAATCCATTATTATTTCACTCCCCAGTAAAGCATAGCCAGGTTTGGGCAGCTGTTTAATAGAGCACTTTACAACAATTTAGGACAGAAAGTGAAGAAAACCACATCCCATTAATACTTCAGGGAGAATTCTAGGTAGGCTGAAGGTAATTACAATTTGGCCAGGACTCTAAAGAAAACAGTCTTATTCTTGCATAAAATACAATGGGATTTTTATCGACCTTGTTAGGTGTGGAAATAGTCTGTGGGAGATTCGGAAGAGCTACTGATCTTCGCATTTTGAAGTCCTTGCATTCTTGGTTACTTGTACTTTGCAGTTTCTTTTTTGGGTTTTTAACTTTTGGGACACCTGAGAAATGATGAATAATATGGAACTAAGTAGAAAGCTTTCTGCTTGCTCTGGGTAGGAGTTGAAACCATTAATCCTGCCATCAGAATTGTTGTTATGCTGCCACAGCTTCTGGGCCTGAACTTGTTTGAAAATTAAACTGCTGTGATTATCTGCTTTTACTGTGAAGCTGAGATCTCTGACCAAGTGATTTGCTAAGAAGATAAGAAAATCACACCCTTATTACCATGTCACTGACTTATCAGTTGCTAGACATTATTAGAGTACATCTGAATGTTCCTTTTCAGGATTTGGACATAAATTAGAAATCAGTATTAAAAGCCATCTTTATTTATGTTGAGTTTGTTAAAATGTCAGCAGCTGGAGAGTTTCATATGTGCAGCTATGGCGGAGGGGAATATTTTCCTCAAAGAAGAGAAAATTCTGGTGCAGATACAAATGTCTCTGGCAGTCTGGTAGGTTGGTCCAAATGATATGCTTTTATAGAAAAACGATTTGCACTGTCAAAAACAAAGCCTTTGTATCAAAGAGAACTTTTATCTTTCCCCTCCCTAGAATATGTTTGGGTGGAAACACGCAATTAATTATTTCAGGGACTTCAGAAAGTATCACCTATTGGACCTACAAACTAGTCAAATTGCTTTCATTTGAATACAATTTGGAAATGGCTCAACTAATCACTGTTTGTTAATTGCATTTTGGAGGAAAAAGGGAACCTGAATGAAGTGACTGCTTCTCATTAAAACTGTGCAAACAGCAGAGTGCTTGATGTCTGCTATTGTACCCGATAATTGTGGCAACAAGTGGCATTTATTTTTGCAAGTAGCAGTAATTAAATCTGCTGCAGTATTTAAAAATAATGCACTTGCATTTTATTACATTCAAGCGATAACGTGTTATACTAGAGACTGTAAACAAGTATCACCCGCCAACCTCTATTCTCTTATCAAAAAAGCTCATAAACATCACTGAGAGAAAAAAACCCACAACTTGTGTGGCTTTCTGTACCCAATATTCTGTCAGGGTAGTGTAAAAGGAAGGTAACAGAGATGGAGATGAAAAAAATTCTTCCTATGTCACGTGCTACTGATATTGCCCAAGGGAAAGGGAAGGGGGATGAACAAGTTCAACATCTTGCCTGGAGAGAAGGGTGGCTGATCTGCGCTAATCTTAACAGTCAAATTTTCCCATCGGGGCAAAAAGTGACAAAGATGAAGATGCAGTAAAAGTGGGCAGAAATGTTCTGACAGCATGTTTTCCATTGGAAAAATGCCGATTTGTCAAAGTGAAATGTTCCCTGGGAGCATGTCGGTTCCAAGAGGAGTGACGCTGACAGCAAACCTGCCTGGTTTCCTGCCAGCTCACCCACCAATCTGCCTTCCAAGAAACTTTCTGTCTTAGTCAAAATGCCTCCAGATACTGGTGTGTGTCTGCAGAAGATCAGCAAGCAGATTGCCAGGGAGCTGAGGGAGAGACCCTCCAGGAACCCGCAGTGGAGAAGCACTCACCTGGGCAGGACTGCCAGGAATATATTTCCGGATACAGAAGCTTGTTCTCAGGAACATCAAGACATATCATTGAATTTCAGTTCTATATATATTTGCCAAGCAATTTTATTCTTGTTTTTTAATTATTTTTCCCTCAACTGTGACATTTTTCACAGAAATGACATTCTGTTTCCTGGCTAACTCCTACAGTAGGTCTGGTTGGGCTCTTGAGAACTACAGAGTTTATTCAATGTGCAACTTTGAAACTTCAGTAAATTTTCTGCTATAGCATCTTTCTCTCAGGGCGAAAATGTCTAGCTCAGACCAATGGACAACTTTGCTGGATCAGAATCCTAAGGACAGTGCTATAGTTAAGGCAGGGGCTTGGCATTCAGGTCTCCATAATTCAGCACAGCACCATCAAATAAATATTTTGCATGGCCTTACACAAGCCACCTAATCTTTTCATGCTTCCTTTTTTTGGTTTTTGGGGATTTTCTACTTGTGAAACAAAGCAAGGAAAAGAGCAATATATTTAAAACTTATTTATCACAGTGCTTATTTACTGTGCATCACAAATGATGGACAGGATACTACCAAAAACACACAAATATGGGATTATATGGACACTTTAAATGCTTGCACTGGCAAAATAAAATCTTACCTTGTCTCTTTTTTCCTTCACAAAAATTACTGATGCAGGTTGTCACATCATGGTTTTCATTGCCTGGAAACAGCATGATAATTTTCTTTACAAGTAACTTTTTACCCTCGCTTTTCTTTAGGAAGAATAAATCCTCTGTTTCTTGCTGCTGCTGGTTTTCTCACAGTCTGATGTGAATTGGTTCAGCAAGAATATAGCTCTCAATATCCAGTGTGTGCTGCTGATTAGTTTTCTGAAAGAGGACGGAGTGAAGAGGAACGGCAGGTTATATTGATTTACTTCTAATGATCTGTTTCTGAACCAGATCTGGGCAAAGTGTTCTCCCGAAGGCACATACAGCTGTGCTCATGGCTCATTTCTGCATCACTATCAGGATTAAAAGCCAGTAATGGATTCTGTCATGTTTCTGTAGCTTTCTGCATTTTCTTTTCAATCCACATATGGGTTAGCTGCTGAGGACATACATGAATTTTCCTTGCCATCTGTTGAACAGTCTGGTCAGAACAGCCTGGAGAAGGGCATCCATGCTATGTTATAAAAGAAGCACATAAAACTCATGTTGCACAAGCATTGGCTGCTTAGAAAGCTATTGCTACATGTAATACACACCTATATTTTACCAATGAGGGTGCCTGGTTTGGGTAAGCCTGGGACCTGTGAAATCATCGATACAGCACTGGTGTGCTGGTAATACAGGAGACAGCACATGTAGTGCCTTGTTGGAGACCCAGAATGCCTCTGAAGGTCTGGAAAGTTGTTTTTTTGTTTTTTCCCCCCTGAAATAACTGGTGCTATAACAGGGCTGTAACGTGCTATAATAGTTGATAAATGATGCTCAACAACATGTGTGCCAGACTAAAATAATTGATTCTTACGTATTGGCTTATTTCTCTTTCCTTATACTTTCAGTGTGCTATCTGCTTTCAGTTCAGCCCATTTACTCTTAGAGTATACTGGACATTTGAAACTACATAAATGTAGCCCGATTTTAGGGAAGAAAGTTCTGAACGTTTTAAAACGATGAAGTACAGCAGAAACTCACTGGAGCCTAATTATTATGGAGGGGTTCCTTTGTTTGTGGTTCATTTTGGTTTGTTGTTTTTAAACTGTCGTGATTGAAAATTGCTACAGACATCAGCTACTCTGGATATATTCTAATGCTGACCCGGCTTTGAACAGGGATTTAAATCAGATGACCTCCAGAGGCCCCTTGTGTATCAATTATTTTACAGTTCTTTTAATTTAAATGTTGCTCTAGCCTCATAGCAATGACAAGTAAAGTACAAGTGATTCTAGATGATAAATTTAAAAATACAACCACCAGGTAAAAACACCAAGGTTCACACAAGGTGGGAAGATATTGTTGGGAGTGTGTGCTCCTCTGACTGTGGCCACCTCTTCTACTTCACTAAGTCTCCACTACTGATCACATCAGTCAGTGGCCTAATCGAACATCTGGTGTAACCCAGGCAGCTCTTCTTTTTAGTCCATGTGCTGTCAAATCTATCTGCTTCTTTTGTTTTCTCTTTCTGCACTTAATCACTCTAGACTATCAAAACAACATGTTTTTTGTGGACATCTGAGACATGCAAGGAAATAACTAGGACAGCAGCAATTAAACCTTTGATGCTTTCAGTAACACCAATATTTTCCAATGCAATTAGTTATCTAGATATGGTATTTTAATCTAGATGAAGATATTGGGGGTTGGAGCTCTATGATCCATGGGGTCCCTTCCAACCCAGACCATTCTATGATTCTATGATTCTATATTTTTAGAGGCTTGTTTTCTGGGAGATGAAGAGCAATGTGCAGCATTATTCAAAAACTGATAACATTTTCTATGTCTACATTGTTCAAATGCAGAAGGGACACAACTTTGCCTGCTGTTCTGAAAAAAATATATGGGGATAACCAGTTCTGACCCTAGATACTATGGGCATGGACTGGATGTCATGGACTTTGGAGAAGCAAAAGCCATGTTCTCTTTCCATAACAGGCATATGGCCAAGCAAACATGAGAGTCACCCTAGCTGTCTTGAGGTTTTCAATCAAGACCACTGAATACTTCAAAAGTTTTTGCAACATTTCAAGAAAGATCAGTTTTTTTCAGTTGCCTTGACCCTGTAATTAGTAACAGTCCCTGGCTTCACTCAACTATGGGCAAATGAGTTTTAAGTTTTACTCCAAAATGAAATTATTTGGGGAAAAATTGTATATTATATACATTCTGGCAGTTGTCAGAGAAATATTAACTAGGATTTCTCTGCATTACTTTTCATATAATGCATGTTTATACATCATTGCATTATGGTGTATAAAAGAAAGATACTTTCTATCAATCAAACAAGCAGTTATCTCACAGGAACATTATGGTTTATTGATGGGTTGGTGTTGTAGCAGTACAGGAAAAATACTGAGTGCTCTTCTAGGAGTAAATAGCACACACAGAGATGCTTTGTTCTCCCTCTGCCAAAGCAGAATTTAAAATTTAAAAAAAAAGAAGAAAGAAATTGACTTTCTAGAAGTATCCAGATAAAATAATTCAGCTTCTAACTGTAAAGTCTTTATCAGTAGATTAGATTCAAGTGTGACCCACATTCCCTGCCCATGATGCTGAAAAGTTTCCTGGTTTTCACTGATCCCAAATCAACTCTGACTTCCATGGCACCAGGCCTCTAACTTGCCTATTCAGTCCTTCCATGGTGGCACTCATGGTTCACCCTTGTAGCATATGCCAAGCACCTGGATGCTCACTACTTCAGTGGATATGGAATTGTGTGTCAAGTCAGTCAGGGGAATCTCCCATCCTGGATAAGTCATAAGACTAAAAGAACAAGTTTACTTCAAAACATAAAATTACCATACAAGGCATTAGGAAAATGCATATATACATGCATGAATAAAGCAAAATACTAAGTTATGTCAACATGTTTTAAGGTTATGCTTGATTCGTTATCTTTTATTAATTATTTACTAAGTTGTAATCAGCATCTAGATATAATATTGGCTGTTCCCATGCATTAGATCTTTATCTGTCTGGCTCTTACAGTAAACCAAACTCTTCAGCTCTCTTCTTAGAAAATGGTTTATTTGTTTAAGATGACTGCTGCTGTCTTCCCTCCCCTCCATCACTAGTCTCCTTATTTACAAGGGGTGTGGAAAGATGTTTGGAAAGGACCCTCTCCCTTGCTGTCCCTTAGTCATGCCCTGTTTCTGTGGTTGTAGTTTCTGCTAGTGTTCTGGAGTGGAGAATTTTACCATCTCTCTTCATCCCCCAGATTCTCTCATCAGTACAAGTACCAGCAATCTTAATTACATATTTCTAGCTTCAGTCCTCTTGTTTCTATTACAAATTTAAGGAGGCATACTGTACCTCTTCGTACATTGTTTTATGAAAAATCATATAATGTAGTATTACATTTATAATTAGTAATATTCTGTTAACAAAGTGTGAAGACCAAGCATGGACAGGTGTTGAAATTAGAAGAGGAATGCATTAACTGACCAGTACATTCACTTCTGCCTGCAGACTCTTGGCATTATGTGATTTCTTCTATCTCTTTATACTCCTATAATCCTTTTGTTGTAGTATTCATGATTAGGGTTTAATTTCCAAAGCAACGCACAAGGTTTCCCAAGCAAAGATCCTTATTGGCATATAGGCCCTGAAACTATCTTCCACCCACAGCTTCCCCAAGATACTTTTTCTAAAAAGAGAGCGAGTTTTACTTGTGTGACTCCCGTTCTGCACACCATTGCATGTCTGCACTGTCCTCCAGCCCTGTTTGCATCATAGAATCATAGAATAGGATGGGTTGGAAGGGACTCCGAGGATCACAGAGTTACAATCCCCCTGCCACAGCCAGGGCCACCAACCTCCAGGCCTGGATCTACACAAGGTTGCCCAGGACCCCATCCAACCTGGCCTTGAACACTTCCAGGGACAGAGCACCCACCACCTCTCTGGGCAGCCTGTTCCAGCACCTCACCACTCTCTCTGTAAAGAAACTTCCCCCTAATATCAATTTAAACCTTCCTTCTTTTAGCTTTAATCCATTCCTCCTTGTCCTGCCATTGTCTACCCTTTTAAAAAGTTGATTCCCCTCCTGTTTCTCTGTTCCCTTCAGGTACTGAAAGGCTGCAATGAGGTCCCCCCCCAGCCTTCTCTTCTCTAGGCTGAACAAGCCCAGCTCCCTCAGCCTGTCTTTGTAGGGGAGAAACCAACACTTGGGTTTCCAGTCTCTTTAGCCTGTGAGTCAATAGAAGATGCAAAAGTTATCCACGAGATAGATCCTACAAGAGATCCTTGGGCTGCATAAAATTGCAGAAACCCTTAGCAAACTTACCCATGGGAGCTCATCTTTAAAGATGCTAAAACTAGTATTAACAAACTGTATTTCTGCATTTTTATTTGCTTAATTTTTAAAGTAATTGTAGAACTGACAAAAACTTGCAGTAAGTCATGAATTTGAAGCTTTTCTCCTGCTCTGTTTTTTTGGCACTACACCAATTCTTGTCACCTCGTTCCTTGAGCAACGGTGTATTAAGCAATGTGACAGATGTTAGTCACGTGTGGTCTCTTTCTTTTTAGTTGCTCACTTTATGTCACTTTCAATCCTCAGGTGGTGCAAATTAGAGCAGCACCATGGATTGATGATGGCTTATGCCAGGGGAAAAAAATCTTTGTCTTAAACCTGAGTGATAAAAAAATCTTCTGAAACAAATTTGAAAAAAATCTCCTCCCTTGGCTTTTTATTTTATTTTAGAACAAAAGCCTTGAAATAACTGTTTGCAGCACTCCTTCAAATGCTAAGTAGTTCTTTTACATTTCTTCCTAAGCATGTACGCACACACAAATTTCAGAACTAAAATAAAAGCATGAAAGAGAAAGGGTGAGTAGTCCTGAACGATTCAATAAAGTGTGAAAGGATATGAATTATGGAAAAGCCGAATTAAATGATTAGCGACCTAAAAGCCAGGAAGATGACACCCACCTTTTAATGTCAAAAGTAAATGGACCCATTTATAATCTGAGATTACCTCTGATTTTTCTCATGCTTGGTATTTTCACAAATTGTGAACTTAAACGTATGTACAGATACATTGAGCTGTTACCTCTTCCCACTGATTTTCACACACATTTAACATGGGTCTAACCCTATTGCTCTTGATATCTACTGACTTCACCTGCTTCCTGCTGATTTGAGCTGGTGTGAGTGAGATGAGAATCATGTCCTGACTTGCAGTGGTGTCTCTCGATGAAATTTTGAATGCAAACTTCTTCCTATTGTAGCAATGCCATTCAGTCATCTTGGATGGCATTCTGTTGAGCAATTCTCCCTCCTTCAAGCAGCTGAGTGCACTGTGAAATCAGAGAGGATGAAATTTGGACTGGAGACAATCTAATTTTCTTTCCTTAAAACACGGGTTGTTGTCAGCAGAAGAATCCTCTGGTGAACATTCCAATAATCAGGGAGGCTGGCACATAGTTGTCCTAGAACCAAAGAGTTAACCTTTCTGGGGTCACCTCAGATACTTAATACATATCTTTTCCCCTTCACCACTCTATTACTGTATGCTAGGTTTTGTTCATTTATCTGATTCATGAAGGCTGCTGATGCATATACATTCACCAGGAGAAGCCTGGGCTTGACCAGTTGTCATTTTCTAAACACTTAAGACTTGTCATCCCGACTTACTCGATACCCATTTAGGCAACTAGAGAAATTCCAGTGAAGCACTTTACCTTGGATGTCTCAGCAGTGAGGACGGCTGCGGTCAGTGCCATCTGCTGCACACCATTTACACAATGCCATGGCCATGCTGGGATTGCACTGAGGGCTTTGATACACTCTGGGACACAAAGAGTGGTTTGATGTACTCTTGGGAATAGTCACAGAGAAACTCTGGCATGAATGGCATTAAAGACCACAGCTGCTGAAAGCACAGATGCCATAAAACAGATTCCCTTTTGCTGATGGCATATAAAGGTTTGTTGGAGAGACCCAGGACTGCAGCGAGGGAATGAAAGTCTGATGTTAAAAATGCATAAACTCTAGGGTCTTGCACTAGTTCTGATAAATAATTTCTTTGCAGCTTGCAGCTCTATTAACATAATTTAAACTGGGTTTTTTATGCAGTAACTCTACTCGGATTGTCTCAGAGGGCCAGCTAATGTGCTGTTCCCCTTTTCAAAGCTATTTAGTCTGGAAATGCCCAGAGGGCTGTAAGGAGACTTGAATTGCGGCCTGGCAGTAAGTAGTGTTGCTTGCCTATGGCTTCAATTCTGGGAACTCATCAATGCAGCGTTATTGCTTTGTTGTGACTTAGGCTTTGTATTCCACCATTGTAGCACAGAAAAAACAACAATAAAAGATTTCACCATGGGAGGTGAAAATGAATTCCAGTCTAGTTTATCTCTTCCCTGTAGCAAGACAACCACTCATTTATATGACTAAAAAGGGCAATTATACCCTTTTCTAATCCATACAGTTTATGCTGTTTGTTTATTATTTTAATTGGCAGCGAATGTTAGGCACATATATATGCACTGGGGAAAAAATAAAATAAAATAAAAAAAAGCTCTTTCAATAAAGTGTTCACCATAGCTTTATCTCCAGAAAGGACAACTCATAGTGTAGGAAAGTACCTGACTACAGACAGATTGGAAAAAGTGCTGATTTGGTGATGCTAGGGACATTCTGGAGCACTGTCTTCTCACTAGGATTTTGTTATTCACAGAACTTTATAGGGTCTAGTGCACAAAACTTGAATAATACATACTTATGAAAGAACAGACAGTTCTGACTAAGGGAAATGGTTTTCTCTATGACAAATTGTATTTCAGACTGAAAAAGAAGAATTTTTTTTTTTTCCATGAAAACTCTTATTTTTCTGCTGTGTGGAATGGGAAGGAATCAAAGTGAGAGCCTATAAAGATCCCTTTCTGGTCAGCTTTACTAACCACACTGATAAAGAGTTCGAACTGGAAATGTTTATTAAAGATCTAGAATCCTTTGTATTTGCAAAATTTAAAAAAAGCAATAAATGTAGAATATTGGCTGAAGTAGGCAAGTACTGATTTTGATCATCTCCTTCATCAAGAATAGGGATCCTAGAATCCAAGGTTGGAAGGGACCTCAAGAATCATCCAGTCCAAGCTTTCTTGGCAAAAGCTGATGGTTCTCAATGAGAAAAATTTTCCTCTAAAGTCCAGTTAGAATCTCCCCAGGAGTAACTTGCACACATTAACCCTCATCTTTTCCATGTAAAAAGGGAGTCTCCATCTTCTTCATAGACACCCATTAAGTACTGGACCATGGCGATGAGATCACTCCTAAGGTTTCTTTTCTCAAAGCTGAACAAAGCCAATTCTCTCAGCCTTTCGTCATACAACAGGCTTTCCAGTCCTTTGATTATTCTGATGGTCCTTCTCTGGACCCTCTTCAGCCTGCCTACAAAACAGTCAGCCTGTTTTGTATTGTGGCGATCAAAACTGAACACAGTATTCCACATGTGTCCTGACAATCACCAATTAGAGTGAGATAATGACTTATCTTTGCTGATGATGCCCTTGTCGATGCAACCCAGACTCCTGTTGGCTTTCTTTGCTGCTGCAGAATGTTGTTCAGTCATAGTGAGCTTGTTGTCCACCAGGGTCCCTTTCCATAGAACTGCCTCCATCCAGGTAGATAGATACCAGTCTCTGCTACACACCTGGATTATGTTTTTTTCAGGTGCAAGATTTTACACTTCCGTTGTTGAACTTCATAAAGCCTGTCCAGGTCTTCCTCCTGGGTGGCTGCCCCTTCTGAAGTGTCTATTTCCCACTCAGTTTGGTATCATTTGCAAAATTAATCAGGGTGCACTTGTTCCTATCATTCTGATCACTTGTGAAGATATTAAACAGTGCAAACACATAATTTCTATGAACTGTCTCAAATGTAAGAAAAGCGATCTTACTACAACATGAGAAAAATGCCACTGCTGTCTGCTTTGGCTTGCCTTTAGAGTCAAGCCTACATTTGAAAAGTGGTTGTTAGCTGGAGTGCTAGAGGCTTATACCTGTGATTGTGAAGATCTTCAGCTATAGATGAGTCAATGACGTACAAGAGCAGTCTTTCAGCAAAATGACTGTAAGCTTAAACAATAGCCAAGCAATGAACCTGCTGAGACCCTGGGTAACTTCCAGTAGTTCAGTTCTGGATAAAATAATAAAAAAATAATATTAAAGCTGTATCGTCAGTGATACAATTACCCTGCCCAATTGCATAATCACTCTAAAGGCAAATTTCTAGGGATAATCCCATTAGGTAGAGAGAATTAACTTGGCAGAGAAAATGCTCTTAACTGTGGGGTCCCAGACCCTTGCTTTATAAAAGCAGCAGGGAAAGCCAAGTTGACTGCTCTCTTCATTCAGGCAAGAAAGGACAAACTAAAAGGAGCATTTTTTGGATGTAAAAACACAGATTGCGTAACATCTATAACATAATAGAAACTTATAGTGTAAATATGCATGTTAAATATTTATGTATAAACAGATGTGAAATACACGTGTGTATATGATATATATGTATAAGTGTATTCTGTGCAATCACTAAGCATACATGTAAGCTTGTATCTAGATCTGGAGGCATATGGTACTGTGAAATTTAATTAAAAATTAATACTTCTAATATATTTTGAATTTCCTGTTAATTTTATTAGGAAAAAATGGCAAGGGAGCTGGACTAGATGATTTCTAAAGGTCCCTTCCAACCCAAAACTTTCTATGATTTTGTGATTTTATTGGTATAAATTAAAGAGAATAAAGAAAAACTGGATTAAAAAGCCCCCAACAAACCGATAAATTTATTTTAGTTTTTGAAGTAGTTCCCTTGGTTCTAGCATGTCCAGTTTTTTCAGTTTTCGTATTATTTTTTTCCTAAATAAAAGTCTGCTTAAAACCTACATTTCTGAGGACAAACAAATCATGCTAATTCAAAAATATAATGATATTTGTGAGTTGCTTTTTTAAAAAAAAATAATAAAATAAGTTTATCAGTTTACCATATGTTTATGCCAACTGAAATAATTTTATTCTTGCTTGCTCCAAATTGTCAGCAAACTGAAAAATCATGTACTCACACAGTAATCTTTACAACAGCAGCCTGGCTATTTGTCTTGAGCTACCAACTGGAAAAGAAAAACTAATAGCATCTACATAGCAGTTAATGTGCACTTGTGTTTAATTGGTATCAGCAATGCTGTTAAAAAGAAAATTAAGTAAGTAGCCATTTAAGTAAGCAGAAATCTTCATTGTTGTTGGGTTGAGATTGTTGTTGTTATGCAGGACTCATAAACCGGGAATAACTCTAGTACCAAAATCCAACATAAATCAGTTCTTGAAAGCAATATTGTTCAACACCATCTTGCTTTTTGGCTTTAACTGTAGATCTACTGGAGCTTGGATGCAAATAGATCATTTATATTCACACATTTATTTTTAAATAGTTTCATAATGAAAACTCTGTTCCTTTCCATTGGTGTGTGCATGCTCTGCTATTATAAACCAGAATGTGTGGAAGATTAGTTGCTCCTACTTGTAATGTAAATTGCATAGTGTACCAAAAGCATTGCTTATCCTCTGTAAATATTTTATTTGAATTTAATACTCTTGTAAAACTATATTAACAGTCTTCCCCTGATTATTATTGTTTGTTTTCTTTTTCTTTTCTCAGCTCTTTCTTTTCAAGTCTAGGGGAAAAACATGTTAATTCAAGTGGAATTTCTATAAATATTTAAATAGCTACATTTGGCATTAATAGGACTGTTGTATCAAAAAACCTGAGATAAAGGTGCTCTAATAAACTACTGTACAGGTAGATTACTTCAAGGTTAGGTTTATAAGCTAAATAAAACAATAACAGAAAACAACATATTATGGTTTAGCAGTGCAATGACAAGAGATTATGAAATCAATTTCAGCCTATTACACCAAAATTCAGACTAGTTTTAGTTATGCAAATTGAAATATAAAATCATCAAGTTCAGGCTTTGCCAAAGGAGTTGTCTGTTTCAAAATATATGTAGTTAAACCAAAAATTACATTCTTCTGTTGCCTATTCTGACCCATCATTTTTATTGCAAAGTCTGGAGAGGAATACTGGAAAAGCTCTGAACTATAGCATTATGACCAAATTAAAATAAACATTCACATTTCCTCTATTTTTATTGCCCATAGCTTTCCTTAGGAAAAAGGGGGAGCAAAATGTTTTAAAAATTGATTTCACATATTTGACATGAGACATGGCATAGGATACATGTCAAATCAGGGTTTAAATCAGAATGGTGGTTTTTGGTCACCTCTCTAATGAATAAATAAAAACACACAGCTGAGAACCAGAAGAATTTATAGTAATTTTTTATTTATGAGGAAAATAAAAAATGCTAAATATGTGGGTCCAAATTTATTTGATTTCTCAAATATTAAAAAGTTTGAAATTTCTAGAGGGTGGAATTTTGTTCAAAGGTGCTGATAGGAAGATTAGAACAATTTTGCATTATTCAAACCCAAAGACAACTTGAGAAATTTAATACACTAAGAACATAGAGTACTGGTCTGGTGTTCGGTTCACATACTGAGCACTTACAGAATGTTTTAAAGCTTCAGATGGTATCCTCATCTCTTTAAATTAAAATATAATAATTCTGTTTGGAACAGCAGAGCAAAAACTGGGGAATTAAAAACCCAAACAAGTGATAGCTCTGAAAGTGAGTTTTGGAAACTGGAAATGGGCTTGTGTTGAAGGGAATTGTTGAAGGGGTTGAAGTGAGTACTCAGAAGTGGTTTTCTTGTTGAAGACCAAGCATGTAGCAATTTAAAAGAAGTGAAGCTCCCATATAAAGAAGAATTATGAATATTATAAACCTCCTAATGTTTTACAGCTATTTTTTCCACATAATTTCAAAAGAGCAGTCACTGAGAACTGCATGTTGCCTCATATCATGTGCCATCAGAACTGTTTAACTTTGTTGTTTTGAAAGTGCTGTTTCACATTGCCCTCCTCTACCTTTTAAACACCTATGCAGATTTATTTAAGTCCATAGAGATGAGGAGGGGATCCTTTTTCAGAATCAGATTTTGCCTGTGAAAATGCTTCCTGCTGCACCATTGCTTTTGATTGATGCTCTCAGTGATGCTCTCAAATCTCAGTGATGCTCTCAAATCGTTGAGATTTCTGATGGGATTTCACTGGTCTTGCTGGTGGTGTGGTCAATGTTAAACAGAGCAGTCTGGGGATACACCCTTCTCTTCATGGCCTTGTTTTTAAATACTGTGCAGGTGCAGAGAGAAGGCAGGTCAGCTGTCTAACTTTATTACAAGCTTTTAGGACTGGTAGGAGTCAACATTGTTCAAGCTTATGCTGTAAGGCATTGCAATGTTGTGAACACAGAATCCCTCTTGCTGAATAGGTGCTATCTTCAGAATAGCAACCCTCTCAGATTTGCCATTATTCAATATTATGAACCGTGGCAAGGAAAAAGAAAGTCTCATTCTGCCACTGGATGTTTCATTGGACAGATGTTTGCTTTTCAGTGGAGTACAGTAATTCGCTTCAGCACTGATTTTGGGAAAAGGCTTGTACCTGAGAATATGGTTTTAAGTGAGAAAGAGAAAACTTCAGAAATGTTGATGGATTTGTGCCTTCAATACAGACTATACCTTGGCCTATTATCAATGCACAAAACCGTTTGTAGGTTAATTAGTTAGGGATCACTTGTGTCTCAGAGGTTTAAATTCAGCTCTGAATTGCTCATCAGGCAGTTCAATTGATTTTTGTGGAATTGCAGAAGGTCTAAGAGTCAAATTTGCCCTAAGAACAGATAAAAAAATACTAGAGATACAGTACAACACAAACCACAGCTCACCTGTTTGTTATAAAAAAATTCACTGAGTTTTATTGCCTGTGTGCAGAGAGGACCCTATTAAAAAAAGTACCTCCTGCAACTAAGGAGTTAGATAGCACCAGTGCACTTCAAGTTATACAGTATCACAATTTGTTGCTAATGTTGCCAAGTCTGGTTTGTGGTTTCTTTTGGGAGTTTAAGAGCTTTGAATATTTCCTTCTTCCATCCTGTCTGGAATAGGAGTATCCAAAACACCTAAAAGTTGCAGCTGTTCCATCTCACGTGGGGAACAGCTGTAGCTGCCCAGAGGAACCTACAAACACTCAACTGAGAATGCCAAGCATGACCGTTATGCATGACCTGACACACTTTTGGGGTTCTACTCCTTATTTCCTTAGGATTTCAAAAAGTGCAAATAGGGGAGGAATTGTTCAAGAGATAATTTTACCGGATGGGTAGAAACAAGAACAGGAACAGAAAACTCTTAAAGGCTCTCTCAGAAAGAATCTCACTAGCAGAAGATGCATTGCAGAATTGGTACCTCCAAATGCTGAACAGAAAAACTGATCATGATATAGCTGCTATTAATACTTCTGGGGTAATGGGAAAAGCCATTTGTGAAAAGAGTATAAGAGATGAAGTCCTCACTTTTTAATCTAACCCTACAAATAAACTGGGATTGGATAATGCCATGGAAGATGCATCTACACAAATCATCAGAAAATAAAAACTTTGCAAGGAGGAGCATGATCACACTTGAAATGGCTTTCCAAGGGAAGGCAAGATGGATAACACCAGACAAATAATCCCTGATTTTCAGCATTTGTGTATGCAGTCACATTATTCTGCAAATAATGACAAATGAAAGACAAAGTATCAGAACCTTTTTTGACCAAAATACCTACAAAGGGAATAAAAATGTCACAAGTATTTGGAAGAAAATAGTGTTGCTTTACTATGCCTATCTCTCTCCTTCCAGTACCTTTTTGTTGGGAAGTATGAGAGCTGTTTATATTGGGGTCACAGCAGCCCAGCTCAGTGATCTAGTGGTCACTCTATCTCCAAGGAAACAAAGGCACCTGCAGTTCCTAGAAAGCTTGCATTTTATTCTGCTTGAGAAACAAGTCAGCTTGAACATTGCAGACTTCTTGTCTCCAGGAGTCAGTGTCTGGGATGCTGATAAGCTGTTTGAAAGAGGAAAGGTGATATTCTAAGTACATTAGACACATTGGAGTAAGTTGAGTCTTTAAAGTTAAGATAAGGCCTTTTATTTTAAGGGGAGCAAGTGATTTATCAAATAATACCAAGGCTAAGGCATTCTGCCAAAACAACATTAACTCCTTTCTAATTTGTACTTGGCGTGTTAACTGGTAGGTTCCACACCTCTGCAATAGGCAACTCACCTCTTGAAATTACAGGATGCTTGTTTTGTGTGGGCTTCTAGCTGCTCTGCATGTATTCATGCTTCTTCGACGTGCAATTGCTGTGTTTTTTTAGCAATGGAAGGCATGACTTGCTTCTTTTTTTGGGAAGTGGCAAAAATGAGGGGGAAATTTTCTATTCCAGAAATTATTATTCCACCCACCTCTTTGAGAGGGGGAAGAAAATGACTTTTTTCCCCCCTTTTCTTTCTTCTTTTTCTTTTTCTCTCAGCACAGACTAATCACTTAAAGCATATTTCAGAGGTGATGTGCCCAAGCAATGATCACTGTGATATAATACCATGCATTTACCCACTCTTGTTAATGGTAGTTATTTAGACCTTTTTGTAGGCTCCTCACCCATGTTTTGAGTCACACTGAAAGCTGCTGTGCAATTTCAGCCTTCAGTTTGTGTTTCCCAGGGCTCTGTGCAGGAGGTTGGACAATGGTACAGGGCAGATCTGTTAGAACACAGAGACAAGTTGGCTGCAGAGGACTTCAGAGTCTCAAGAGCATCCTGAAAGTGGACAGGTACTAGAAACAGGTTTATTACAGCATCTCTGTTGCTCTCTGCTGCAGAACTGTTTGTGAAAGGTTTTTCTTCGACTAAGTGATTTGCAGGGCATGGTCTTTGTGTACAACTAACACGTGGCACCTGTGTTTGCTTGTTCACTGTGCTGTAGATTTTCTAAACAGCCCTGATGATAACCTCATAACTTTTTCAGGCCTGCTGTCTCCGTGCTCCCTCACAGTTTTGTAGCAAATAACATTGTGTTGCAGTTTAGTGTAACT
>VZTU01001650.1:0-17481 GCA_013400835.1 Zapornia atra
CTCGAACAATTCTTTTAAGAGAATAGAAGTTAGACTGGTGATCCTCAAAGATACCGCAGGCTTTTCTTAGCTTGTTCTGTAAAGGGAGATGGAATCTTCTAAAAGTAATGTAAGCCTGCCTTATCTGGATAAGAATTTAGAGTCCTGGAGCACAGGAAGGCATAAATTTTGTGGATTCCTGAGTAGCTATTAGAGAATCTATATGTTTTTCTTTAACCAAATGTTGCCACTTTTAGGTACAGCTTTTAATTTGCCATCTAAAAAAATGCTTATGCACCTAAGTGCTGTTGATTTAAAGTTCAAATCAGAGTTTTTTCTTGCATTTAGGTCACAAATAATCCATTAAATGTGCAAAGAAAGCCTATGTACCTAAGTTACAGAGAAGGGAGGCGAAACTTTGGATACTGTTTGATTAAGGGCATAACTGGAAAGATTCTAAATATTATTTAAAACAAGCAATTATATTTTCCAGTTCTGTCATTTGAAACAAAATTCTGGATGTCTCACTTGAATGTCTACCAAAATTGGTGTTAACCTTCCAAAAGAGAAATAGCTAATGATTTGGTACAGGGCCAAACAATTAGACCAGTGAACAGATATTCTTCCACCAGCATCTATTATCGGAAGTATCTGGATTTCTAAATGTCAGCTAAACAGGCTCACCCCACAAGCTAAGACAAAGCTGACCTGACCTGTTGACACCACCTGTTCAGGAATGGGAATTTCTTAAGCATGCTATTCTACACAGATAAAAAGTTCACAAAATTTGACCTGGAAAGAATGGTTAAAGGAATTAGTTTTGTTTAGTCTAGAAAAGTGCAGACTGAGGGAGGATGTGATTACAATCTTCCAGTACGTAAAAGAATGTTATAAAGATGCTAATGATTGGTTTTCTGTGTCCAGTTGGGGAAAAGACAAGAATAAAGATGTTTAATACAAAGCAAAGATATTCAGATTATGAATTAGGAGGGAGAAAAAATAGACAATGGTGCAGACTACATAAGAAAATTGTCAACTCATTAAAGGGAAATTTTCAATAATAATTAGACCACCACCTGTCATTAACAGACAAGGTTGTTCACAGTGCAAGGTGAATAGGTGGATGTATTACCTGATCACTTAACAGTCTTTGCCCATCTTCATTTTCTATAGCTGATACATTTGGCAAGGCACTCTAGATTGTTGTTACATTTGGTATGAAAAATAACAGGTTAATGGGAGGCCTTTTCATTTGTAGAGGATACTTCAATAACAAAAAACTTTCAAGAATTCTGATTATGTGGCAAGGAATTTACAAAGATTACTTATTGGCTTTGTATGCAGAATCCAACTAACAATAGCAATGAGTTTGCTATTATGAATTTATTTTGCTCAGTTACTTAAGTATTTTTTTTCATATGTTGTTTTCTGGTTGAGGTTAATAATGAGGAACTGGAATTTGTGATGAATAATCATTGCATACAGAAACGCACGGGGCTGAAGCATAGCATATCAACTTGAAAGAAAAGAAATAAAATCAAAATTATGGCATCTTTCCTAAATGCTTGTAAGATCTACTAAAGATCTTAGTATCTTTATATCATAGTGTGATCCATCACAAGCTCAAAAGCAACTGAGTGAAACAGTGAAAAAAAAACCCTAGAGAGCATAAATTGTGCGTAAGCCTTCAAAACATTGCAGATTAAAAGTTAAAAAGGGTGAAGGTTTTAATTCTCATTCCATGATGGTCCCAGTTGTCTGTTGGTGGTTGAAAGCATGGCATGCTTGCAGCTAAGTTTCTTATATTTGATGTTGGATATAAGAGCTTAAAGATGAGACACCCAAGGTTTTACTGCAGCATTTATTTAGATGCATAAATAGAGTATAGTCAAACATCAGTGCTTTTACCAATTAAGCAACTTACTTGAATTGTAGCTCCCTGCATTTTCAGATTTTCTGTGAAAGAGCATGACTATTTACCTCTCTTTTTCCTCTTGAATTTAGGAACTGATTTTTATTTTTTTATTATATACATGTTTTGGGCGTTTTTTCTAGGTGCTACATAATGGACTTGTGATGGAAATGAATCATCCAACAGCTGGGAGGATTGCTGTTCCAGGTTAGATGTTTAATTCTTTTTTCTTAATGGACCTTGAAATCAAATGCTATATGACATCCCAAGTAGTTCTGGAACTCAGATGAGGACATGACACATCTTCACATTTCACTCCAATGAACAAAATTTTTACCAGGAAGACTTCTGTGCTCATGTTCATTCCAGTAGCAGAAAAATGGGTTAAAATGCGTGTCAGAATAGCTTCTGGTTTTCATCGGTCAGTTGTCATAAAACATGAACATGGATTTGATAATATTTGCAAACTCCCACTGCTAGAAATATTACTGCTAAATCATCCACACGAATATGTGAGTCTGTTTCTGATTTAGGTCTATTTTGCAAGTTGCACAGGCTTCTTTAGGGACATTTCTATTGTAAAATCATAAAAAAGAATAAAAAAGAGGGAAGTTCATACTGAAGGTTTCATCACACTATTTTGTTTAATGAGATTAGATGTGAAACTCTCCAATGATGAAGTCTAAAATAGCTATTTTAAAGAGCACAGATGTAATAAAGGAGTCTCTCCTCTGTTAAGCTTTAAATGGATCAGAACTTGGAACTGGTGTAGCTTTAACTTCCATTAGAGTTAGTTACAGAATGGGGTTAGGATCATCTAGAGCCTTTATAAAACTTCTCATTCAGATCCCCACAGTTGGCTCTGTTTTGACAACTGAGTCTTATCTGATAATCTACTAGCTATTGGGTCAACGTGTCCTGCTTCTTTATGCTTTTCTCTCTCCTGAGCCATATTGAGAATTGTTTCCCCCTCATTCAAAGCACCATGTCATTTTTATTTTTATAACATATTCTCCTTACATTGTGATTTTCTGTGCCAAATTCCACCCTCTGACACAGCATCCAGTTGTCATCAATTTCAGTTGAGTCAAGCACATGTAGTGGTAAGAAGAATTTGACCTATAAAATTTATCTTAATTTGCACATCCTGGAATCACACTGGGATGCAGAAAGAATTATTTGAAAGAAATCAATCCCACATTAGATCATGTTTTCTGCATGAATAGAGGGGGTGTTTTGTGTGTGTGTATGTATGCTTCATATTTGCTCTTTATCACAGTTTGCGTTCCACATTTGGTCCCACTAGGCTTGGGTGTTTGGTTGATTGTATTAAAAAAATGCTTCTCTAAGTTAGATGCATGTATATATGGAAATAGCAATCCTTTTGTTTTAGTGTCTAAAAGAAAAGTAATCCTGGTTTATTTATCCAAAATGAAAAGACTAATAAGGGTTTTGATTTAATTCGTTTTAAAGAAGTGGGCAGAAAAGCCTTGCAGATGGTAGAGAAGGTGTGTAAGGTTTTCATGTCGCATACAATGTATAATCTATCTTACAGAAAGCAAATACTCCTTAAGGGGATAGGTTAAACTGCAAGAAGAGGAAGGAGATGAAAGGAATGTTCTAATGTCTGTCAGCAGCGATAGAATGTATTGGCAAGAGAGTGAATTTTTACATAGGTAAGCCATAGTACTTCCCAAATCCTTAGTTATTTTTTATTTTATTAAACCAGTGACACTGCACTAAACTAGAATAAATCATCTTAATCTCTAATGGTTTGCCATTTAGATGGGATTCTATGAAGAGTTTCTTGTATTGAAGCAGATGGCTGAAATGATTATTGGATATTTGAGCAGGAAAAGGAGAATTCCTTCCTTTCCTGGCATGGGAGGATAAGGAGGGGGAAGCAGGGGAGGGAAGGGTGAAGGACACACATTCAGTGTGAGCAGAATGAACCTATTGATATCACTGGAAAGACAGTGCATTACTCTGTCCGAAAATCAGAGCGTGTAAGTGAGTTTGGCCACTATTGATGGTAGGTAATGGAAGCACCCTGGAGTCGTCCTGGTCAATAATGTATCTGTAGGCTTCAGGGAAGAATGTGTAGAGAAGCCCTCTGGTAGATAAACTGTTACTCAATAACTAATATAGTAACAACTTTTTTTTCTTTTTTTTTTTTTTCCCTAATGTGATTCTTGAGTGTATTGTATTTGGTAGAGAACAGCTTTACTGAGCTCTCGTTTTTGGCTCAAGGTTGCTTAATAAAGATGCTAATGTAAGTGTTGAAAATTAATAGACTAAAAAGTGCCTCCTTGAAGAGACTGGAGAGACTCTGATCCCAAAATAAAAAGGTTGACTATTACTTCTTAACCATATAAGCCAGAATTTTATGTGTCTTTTAGTAAGTGAATTGGACATCACACTTGGGCCTCTTGACAGAGGTCAGATGTGCTGCCAAGTAAAGTTGTGAGTGCAGTGACATACTGTGTGAGAGCATGCTGACAGATTTCATCTCCAAGTATCATGGTTGGCCTCTGTGTCTAGCATACTGGCTTGGAGTAGTCCTTCTCCAGGCATGTCCCCACTTTGAGAGTGGGTTCAAATCTGTATATGAATTCTTAGATCTTGTATTTCAAGATCTTGTATCTTGAAATTCTGAGGGATTTTGCCATTGAATTTAATGTAGGCTACATTTTTAACTTTGGGCTTGGTGATTCATACCTCTTCTTTGCTTAAATATCTTTTGATACAGTTATTGAATTTGATTCTTTCCACACCTAGTCAGTGCTTTCCCCCTTGCCTTCTTTTCATAATTCCCATCTTGAGATATAATGTGTGCTGATAGGCATTGTAAACTGCTGGTGGAACTGGAGTGGGAGAAGTCACATAAAAAACATACTCCTCTTCATTTTTCTTTTCAAAATGCATACCCTGTTTTTGTAATATTTCTTGATTCAAGTACTGAAAAATGTCTTTGCACATATACGCTGCTATTACTATTAGAAAGATATGATGTGAGAAAGGGAGTTCATCATGTCCAAGAGTGACTGTATAAAAGAGTGTAAGACCATTTTAAAGAAAAATGTTGTTCTGTGATAGTTGAGTGATTTCATTAGGATGTTTCACATATGCCATTCAGTATATTCATGTCGTGAAGTTTTTCTAGAGCTGACTTGTATAAATATAAATGTAGTTGACATATCATATATATACAGAGGGTGCAATACTGTGAGAGACCCTTGCCTGGCTGTACTGATGAATCTCTTCTGGCTCCATATCTTAAGTAAGCTTACCATCTTTAGTTCAGGGCAGGGCTCTGAAGATGTTCACCAGCTGGAGCACCTTAGTGAAGAGGCTGAGGAACAGGGGCTGGGGAAAAAGCACCTTCAGGGGAGCCTAACATCAGCCCCCCCAGCACTGACAGGGAGGTTATCAATGTGAAGAGCCACACTTTTCACTGCAGTGCATGATGAGAGGATGAGAGACAAGAAAGATTCTGACCAGATATCAGGAAAACCTTTTTCTTCATGATGATAACCAGGCAGTGGAGCATGTAGCACAGAGGTTGTGTGGGGTTGTGAGGGGTTGTTCTTGGAGGTTTCTGGGAAACAACTAGATAAAACTATGAGGAACCTGGTCTGACCTCACACCCAACCCTCATTTGAGCAAGAGCTTGGACTGGAGATCTCCTGAAATCCTTTCTAGCTTGGATTATGTTTAGTCTGTGATTAACCTCAGTATCTCTTCACTCAGCTCTGTTGTGCTTAGCCCATTCCACAGAGATCTGGAGGAGAAATTATATAGTTTTAAGAAAATGAGGAATGTATAGCACAGAAAGTACTTTTGAGGGCAAAAAATTATAGGGGAGAGATGTCTTATAGAGTGCATGATTGCAGATGGTGCTGGGTGATGCACTTCACAGTGAAGTGAAGGAACAAAATTTCAAGAGGCGTTAGCATCTGGGTTAGTCTTGAACTACTTTGCCAAAGACTAATGGACTTTTTCTGAAAAGTGGTAGACTGTGGATTTCTGGGAACCACTGAGCAATTTATTCTGAGTTGCAATGTAGCAAAATGGATACCAACCCATATTAAGTATGGATCAAAAGCTAAGGGATGAAATGCAGTCTTGCCTAAACCTCTCCCATTATCATCTATTTTATATGGTTTAGGAAACTTAAATAACAATACTCCCAACTTCTGCATTATCTAGTTTCTTTAGACTTTTAAAAGCTGACAGTTATTTTGGGGTTTTTTTATAGTTGAAACAATGTTTGTGATATAATGTGGGGTTTTTTTATAAAAGAAAAAGCAGAATGCATTGAGGTATCCCTAATAAACTAACCTTTGTAGAATTTATTAACTAACAGGAACCTCTGTGAAATAAACCTTGTTTCTGACCCCTTTAAGCCTTAGCGAATTGGTGATTTGGATATAAGCCTACCCTTCGGAATCATCTCTCATCAAACAGGAAACAATAGAACTCTAGAAATCAAGTAAAACACCTCTTCCAGACAAAACAACTGTTCTTAGTTTTGATAATGTTTATATTGTACGTTCTTCTCATCACCATTTCCTGAGATGATAAACACTATGTCTGTCCTTTGGCCCATGATCTGGATCAAGGATGTCTTTATTGCTCAGAAATGCAAACTTCATACCTGGGTTCATGCTCTTGAGATAATTGGGGGAGGGAGGATTGGGGGGAAAGGGGTGGGGGGGGCGCTGCTCCATGCTCAGTTAGGAAACACAGTACAGGATTCCTCCTTGGCATAGATTTCTTGGAATGAATTCAGGCAATCTGTGTTAATTAATCAACCCACTCAGGAGAAATGTCCCTTTTTCCGGTCTTCTCCTGTCACTGTGCATTACAAATATAGTACTAAAACAGGAAGGAGCATTTTTTTCAGAGATAGGCTTTTCCTGTTGTATGATTCATTAAATACTGTCATAGTTCCATGGAGACTTAATTGCCATCAATCTCTTAGAAGAATGGTTTTAAGGAACAAGATGAAGAGGCAAGAAGTCCAATAGGACTTCCTTACTATGCCACAGATTTCTTCCTTAATCTTGGACAAATCACTCTCTGTGCCTGACCTTACAAATCATCTGAAGTTTTTCAGATCTTAGTTAATAGTTGAAAAATACTTTGATTTCTAAGGGAAGGAAGCTCTTGGAAAAACTCTATGCATTATTTTAAATATGTATTCCTATTTAGTATGTGTGCATTTATACTTATTTTCTCCATGTATGGGTAAGAGTAGTTATAGGTGTGGAAGTAACAGCTGGGTTATGTGCTTGATCAGTACGTTTCAGTACAGGGAGCAGGTGTGGCTATTAGTGATACATGCTATCTTTCTTTGATCATTACATGTAAGTGCAGTGGGGGAAGCTTCAGGAGGACTAGATATATGGCAGAGAAAAGCGATTCCTTCATGGGGGAGGTTTGCAGGAAATTAAGGAAGTCTGTACTCCAATCCATCGTTTCCTGCAGCTAGGAGATCCCACAATAGAGGAACAACAACAACAACATAAGAAATCCCAATAATTTTTTTTTTTTTTTTTTTGCAAGAACCTCTGCTTGAACTTCTGCTTCTGTCTGCTTCTCATCAGGCAGTTTTTTCACATGCATGTGTGCGCACGTGCGTGGTTGCATGCATGCATGTGCATAACTGATGTTGATTGAAAAATTTTAATTTCACTTCACTATTTATGGTACATTGGAGACAAACAGCTTCACCGGCGTTACCGTTACCTCACTCGCCTTTTTTAGTCATCAGGGCTGACTGTTTATGTCTTTTACATTCATAGAGCTGATTTCAATTTTGAGGAATTCAGGGCCATTACAGGAACTCGGCAGAAATGATGTATGACAGCACACTTAGCTATCCTCAAAATGCTTCAAAAAAATCTTCATAAATATATAAACAATATATTCCTGCTGATTGCAAAAGCAGAAAAGAGATGGTGGGAATGGCAAGGAATATGTTATAAGCTTCAGGATTAGGTAGAAAAGGCTAGCCTATGCTTTTAATGAATGATACTTTAATTTGGAATCTTTTAAGATTCCTTTTAAAGTAAGACATAAGCAAAAAGCCTTTTCATATTGCTCCTCTGTCATATGTTTCCAGAGTATTTCTCTACTGTATATTTTAAAATTTGCTGTACCTCCCAGAAATGGTCTTAGTGCCACAGTTAATACTTTTAAAACTAACGTTTTAAGGAATAAAAGCCATCTGTTTCTTACCTACTTCTGGGACTTCAGTTGTTGGGGGAAGTTAAGAAATAGTGGAAGCCTTTTCCATCAGGCTCAGAGTAACCAAATAGCGGTACCAAGTGGGACCAACAGCACTGTGTGTTACTCAGGCAGCGGCGCTCCAGGTCTGTCATTCTGAGCTGGGCTCTCCTCTCAGCAGACCCTAGGTTTTTCTGTCTTTCTTTAAATTGTGGCAATCGAAGTTTTGTTTCTTGCATCACATGTTCCCTTTCCAGGACTTGACACTGCCATATTGAGAGGGGAAACAAAAATTTTTCAGTGGACAAGCCTGGACATTTTCCTACTCTGTGCATTATAAGGCAAGTGAAATGGTGGTTGAATGATCAACCTGATCATGCTGAATGTTGATCAGTAATTACACTTCTTACTGGAGAATATTTTCTTTGTATTTTCCTCCATGTGTCCTAAGATATACTAGGATTTCCTTTAAATTAGACATAATAGACATAATAGTTTCCCATGGAGAATAAACCAAACAGTATCACCTTTCTGTTGCATAGGGGAAAAAAAAGTTAAGTATTAACCGAATAGCCAAATAAACTCATTATTCCCACCAATGGTGATATTCCTAAAACTCAGCTTTGTTTAAAACTATTTTTTTTCCTGTTTAAATGTGTTTTCCACTTTCCATGTAAGTAATAGTAACTTAGAAAGCACTTGCTTAACCCTCATGCTCTAACAAGCACAGCCAGGTGCTCACGCAGTTCAGGGTGTGTGATTGTAAAGATATATCTTCATGCCTCGGGTGCATTGTAAAACAGCCAAATTACTTCAACACCCATAAATTGTAAGTATATCTTTATGATCTTTAATAATTATTGGATAAGAAAAGGAATCTACTGTCAGCTAAAAAAGTTTGGTTTCATTAAATGTAAAAGTATGTTTTAAACATTCGGACAATTTTACGTAATCTCTGGGACACTGAGTATACTAATCCTCATTTGTGTTTCCGCCATGTCGTCTTGACCCAAGCCCTGCCTCCCCCTGAATGGAAAGAATGACTGGACTTAAACTGTTTTCTGTGAACCTAGGCTGAACAATTTTATGGTTAGCAGTGGGCATTAGATCATATAACTTGCCTTCTTACAACATTGGCTGTAGAATTTCACTGATTTACTCCTTTCACGTGTATTTCACCACAATTTGTCTTAACCAGAATTCCTCAAGAGATGAAAATGTAATCAAATATTGCCTCTTTCTTCAAATGCCCTATCAGGTTAACTTTTTAAAAACCCATGCCATGCTTCTAACTCAGTGTTGCCTAGCTTTATAGAGCAACAATTTTTATTTTTTAAAATGTTTTTCATGAGCTTTAACTACTTTGTTTTTTCTCCTCGTGAAAGTACTTACATGACAAAAGTCACATCTAGATTACTTTTTGACAAACTGTGTCAGGGTATTTGCCCAGGTCTTTTCAGGCCCATTCGGTAAGCAAAGTGCATCAGCTTTATAACTGTCTTTTTTTATTGCAGTCGCTGTACACTGTACACTGTAATACCTCCTGCCTGACTCTGGGCCAGTCCCTTAGCCCATGAAATTGCATATCTTACTTCTTCATCCAAAAAAAAATGAGATTAATAGAACTCACAAGTAAATATGCTTTTTTTTTTTTCCAAATTATAATAACAATGGCATGTGAAAATTGATGCTCTGGAATATAATTACCTTTTTTATCTGTAGTTCCTGAAGAGCAGGGTGTGTTGAAGTTCTAGCCACTGTGAATTTCAATTATTTTTGCTTCTCTTCCTTGCACTTTGTACAATCCTTTCTAGAAATGTTCTGCTCAGAAATTAATCTTATTCCATCTAAATCTCTTTTTAAAAGAAGAGTATTGCCTCACTTAGAGATATGAGGTGTCTGCCCATACAGTAAAAATTATATTGATGTATTTAGCTGTTATGTTGCATTTCAAGATTGTATCTAATTTGCTTGATGATTTAATCCTGCAGACTGTTTCGGGTTATTTTTCTTCAGTTAAGTTTTGAGGGTTTTTTCCTAATATCAATAGAGAGCAATGATTTTGATGCTTCTTATCTCTCCAGATCCCTTTAAGTAGTCAATTAAGACACAATTTGGGTAAATTTGAATCCAAGAACCTCTTCACCTATTCTAAAACTTGTGTCTGCTGTTAGTTTTGATACAGTTCTCCAGCAGATCTTCCTTGTATAAAAGTTCTGCTTTGAAACGCAAGCATAAAGTGATTTGGACCTGAGTCATCAATATTCCAAATAATACCTTAATAATTTAGCTATCAAAAATAAAGCATTGCTGCCACCTCTTCTGCCCCCTGCCATTTTGCTAACTATTCTGGAGATTTTTTTGAGTTCTGGAAGGGCAGGAAATTCCTAAGAGTTTTTAAAAAGTTTTGTGGCTACATGTAATTTTTTCCCCCAGTTTTTTATTTATGTGTATTTGTTCACCAAATTTATTTAAACTGGCAAATATTGCTTTAACTTTTTTTTTTTTCAAATAGAAGTAGCTAGTCCATCCCATCACTGCAAAAGGTTTAAACCAAGACAGAACAGATGTGAACTAGTGTAGTCCAAGGTCTATTGAAAACATTAGGTATTGTATCAAGATGCAATTAGAAAAATCTTCCTAACACACAGTCAACTAAGTTACTGAACAGAGTCCCCTAAGAAGATATGAAATCCCTTTTTTTTTGGAAGTCTAAAATTAGGCTAAACATAGCAGTAAATAGAAAGAGTTTATGATACAAAAACCATCAGATAATCATTCTATTAAAAGCGATTGATAACTTAATAAGTTTTAAACGGTGGTGTCAGTTCACTGGTTTAAATTAAAGTTCTTTAGAGATTGTGCCTCTGGCAGACCAATAAAAAGTTTATATTGATTTGTGTGTAAGTGGAGTGTTCCTCGCGGGTTTTGAACTGGATGCAGAGATGAAATGAGGCAGAGGCTCGCAGATTGGAACAAGCTTTTCAATATTCTTTGAAAGCTGGTTTTAGAAACATCACAAGGAACATAAAATCAGGCACATTTGTGAAGAGAGGCAGCATAGTTTACAAACAAACATGTGGGGCAAACAGACTTTCAAAGCTGATCATGCACAAGTACCAAACTGCAGTTGTCTCACTTGCACATTCTGAAAGCACAACCCCATGTACGCATCTGCTATTCCCAGCCCGTGAACACAGACGTATATACAAGCTTGTATAAACTCATAGGAATTTGATAGTATTCTAAAGAAATGGAAGGATTAGCACTACAAAATTAAACTGCCTTGCTTTGACTATGAGATGTGGATTCCTATATGAGTAAATCTATGATGAAAACTGTGCTGTTTGCTGAGTTACTCTTGGGAATTGCTTTCCGTTTCTCAAAGAACTGGGTAGTACAATTTTCATCTGGAGCCGAGCTAGTGAATTTTCTTTTGAGCCAGGTTAAGTTCCAGTGATGCCATGCAGCCATTTCTTCCTAGCTTTATTGTCCATGCAGTATGTTTTTTCAGTGTCACCTAGCCTGAACTATTTTGGATTAGTGAAATCGTCAGTGAACTTCTGTTTCTGGAAAACATGCTTTTTAAAAATGGAAAATGTTTGTATGATGGGGGCACGCCTCAAATATGGGCTTCATACTGGGAGAATTCTTAGCTTTCAGGTCGCACTCCTCTGCCAGAACCTAATGGTTATCTGAGATCCCAGCACAATCCTATGTTGTCTTCTCAGCTGCCTGAATCTTAAGAGTTGAGAAGGTAAAGCAAAACACCCAGGGGGCACTGCCCTAGGAACATCAGTGGTATCTGTGCTGTGCCAGGGATCAGGAGTTGTGCTGATAGCAAAGAAATTAAACCAGAACCTGCAGCACACATGACCGCTGCAGGAGGAGTAATTTTTCAGCTTCAAAGTTCACCTTAGGCAGGTGCAAAATCTAACAGCTTTGACCAAGAGAAGAGTGGTTCACAGCAAACAGCATAGTGTCAGGGTGGAGAAGAGAAGGCTTGCACTCAAGTACCACACTGATAAGAGAACATGGGGATTGATTTGAGGAAGGAGTTGATAGGAGTAGACCTGCACCAGTGGGTGTGGACAGTTTCCATCCTTACATTGATCCTTGCTAGTTGCTGTCAGTGGTTAGTCAACCCAGTGTTCTGAATTTCAGAAGTTCTGTAGTACTTGTTATGTTTCAGTTCTCTTGTGGTTCAGTGAAGACTTCAAAACAATAGGTGATGTCAGTAAGCTGTTCTTATCCCTGTGGGAGGAGTGGGTGAGCAAGCAGTGCATGGTGCTCAGCCACTGCCTGGGGCTGAACCATGACAAACGTACTAAGCAGTGATATGCAATTGATTCTCCTCACCCAAACTGATGCCCAGCCTGTCCCTGAGTAGCTACCCCTCCTCCCTGGCCAACCCCCTGTATGTCCAGAACATGTCATAAAGCATGGTATGGAATATCCCTTTGGCTAGTTGTGGTCGGCTGTTCTGGCTGTGTCCTCTCCCAGCTTCTTGTGAAAATTAACTCTATCCTAGCTGAAAACAAGGACAACAGATTACTGTTTTGTATGTGCAAGCCAGGTGTTTATTGTGAATAAAGGAAGAGTGTACAGTTCTGTTGTTTCCTTTGAATATGTCTGCATTTTAAAATCTGGCCTTGTCCTCCCAATGCGGGACGCTCAGGGATGAGTCAATTAGGAAAAGGAGGCTGTTTTCACATTTATCTGTACTTAAGAGGAATAGAGAGGATAAAGATGGGGTATAGATTTTTGTGTCGGTAGTATTTACCTTTGCTAGCTTCCAAGACAGCAGTCTAGAATAAGAACTAACTTTTTAAGTCTTAAAAGGGAATGTTTCTTTCCGGATTTCCTCACCACTCATAAATCAATGTCCCCACTGCATGATTTAATAGTTGTTTTATCTTAAAACACAGTTTAATAGCCTGCCTTCCTACTCCTTGTTTTTGGGTGAAGTCTAACTTAGATATAACTGCATAGCAAGGTTAGATTGGAAGATACTATTTTAACCTCCTATCTTTCAAGTACTTATGAAATCCTGATGCTGTGTAGAAAACTACTGGGGAGAAACAGGAGAAAATGGAGGAGTATCTCAGAATTCAATAGAAAACCCTTGTCTTCCTATGACATGTTTCAAGATGTTGGCTAGTGTGGAGTTACTTTGGAACCTTCCTTCCAGATGACTTTAAAAAAGCAAGCAATACCAGGTTTACTACTTTAAGATGACTTTTAGTTTCTCACTGCTAGATGGTTTGTCACCCACCACCAACCTCTGTGTGCAATCTGTTACCTTTTCCATGAATTTGTATTTACTTTCAAGATTTTTCTGTGACATGTCTTAGTTGCTTGTTTGTTGTTTTTTTTTTTAAATCAGGGAAGTTTGCAGTGAGTTGCTATATTGTGAGGCGTAGCATACAATTCTACTGCTCAGATATTTTCAGAGATGGGTACTCTTTTCCCAGGTGTACCCAGACATTAATCAAAATGCTTCATTGAGTGTATTTAAAAGCTATAAGGCTTATCTGACTTGGACAACAGTATCATACTGGGCACCAGTTCAAATGAAATATAATAAATGTATATAAATATATGAAATAATAATTATACATCATAACATATTTATGTATTACACCTGCATATCAGATATGAATGCATATTATATACTGTTATAGACTATAACAGTCATGATGCCCATGGTGTTAAATTGTAATGAGAGAAGAATTAGGTAGTTTCAGTGTTATAAGTCATAAGCAAAGGTTATGCACAAAATTCAGAAACCTGATTGCTTTGTGTTTCAAATATTAGCTATTCTTTTTTACAAAATGTTTTATGATGGAAATTATTGTAACTTAAAAATACCTCCAGCTAATCCCTGGTATCATATTGCATTTTTATCTATTCATCTTTGAGCAGTATATATGTGTAATTATAACTATCTGTGATATCAAAGACAGGAAAAAAATCATTATTTCTTTATAAGCAAGGTTTAAAGTTTTGGATATATTCAGGGAATTTACATGCTCTGATGATTCATGGCAATTACATTGTGGAAGCTAAATGCCTTAGAAAGTTGTGGATAATTTTTAAACTTAGGATGAATGAATTCAACAAATGTTGTCTTATTTACAGTGAAGTGTGACCTCAGTAAAAGTGCTCTGCTCTTTTTTGAAGTCTTTACTTCTATTTTCAGGAGCTTTGTCACATAATTTTTCTAAATTTACTGTAATTAATGAGAAGTAATGATCAGTAATCAAATGTATGAAAAAATATGGAACTTAATATATGCAAGACAAAATTTAAGCATTCTAATTCACTGTACACTTTGTAGTATATTGACTGATAATTACACAGAGCTATTAAGAGTATCCATTTGTGGAAGCTCTTTTGAAAGTCAAGCGGTGAGATTGAAACCTCAATCATAATTTAGGAAATTTCTGTCTTTTAGTGCTTAATGTCTCTACCTGAAGATACTTAGTAGTTCAAAATTTACCTCTATATTTCAGTAAAGTAACCATTACTACCAACTGTCTCGTAAAAAAAACCAAAACAAAAAACCAACAAAACCCATCCTGCTCCTAGTGACTGGGACATTTGACTACTACCTTGGGGAGGAAGGACTGTGTATTTGTTCATAGAATCACAGAACCTTTTATGGTTGGAAAGGACCTCTAAGATCATCCAGTCCAACTGTCTGTCCAGTACCACCATGTCCTGGGGTGCCACGTCTACACATTTTTTTTAACATGTCCAGGGATGGTGACTCCACCACCTCTTTGGGAAGCCTGTTCCAACACCTGACCACTTTTTCAGTGAAGATTTTTTTCCTAATATCCAATCTAACACCCCCCGATGCAACTTGATAACTTTTCCTGACATTCTACTGCTGGTTACTTGGGAGAAGATATCAACTCCCACCTCACTACAGTCTACTTTCAAGTAGTTGTAGAGAGCAAAAATAAGCTCTCCCCTCAGACTTCTCTTCAGGCTAAACAACCTCAGTTCCTTCAGCTGCTCCTCATAAAAACTTATGCTCCAAAACCTTTTCCAGCTTTGTTGCCCTTCTCTGGACCCACTCCAGCACCTCAGTGTCCTTCTTGTCGTGCAGGGCCCAAAACTGACTGCAGTACTTGAGGCACAGGTATCCATCATACTGAGATAATAGCTAATTTCCAATTCATTGCTGCTTTTAGCTACTTAACTAGCAATAAGTATGGGCCAAAGACACCAATCCAGCTGGGAATGCAGTTATACTGAATTCAGGTCTTGTTTCTGTGTGAGGATGCAATTGGTATTCAACTCAGCCTTTGAAAGACTTACGAGTTTCGATTATATGCTGGGCTCTTCCACAGGTCTCAAATTTCCAGTCTTTACTAAATACTGCAACTGTGAAACATAATGACTGAGGCATGCTGGCAGAGAATACAATTTTCTCCTGAATTTTAAGGTATAGTGGATATAAAGTTCACTTGCCAGTGGCTTTTTCCCACTGGTAACATTCAACCTGTAATAAAAACCATGATGATTGAATGGATGCACATCTATGGAGCTATGAGGGCTATGTAATAGCAAAATAAAAAAGCAAATTATTAAGACAATGTACATTCACCAGAGGACTTAACACTCTTATGTGACCATGAACCCTGCAGGATATGATATAAACTGTATTTTCTAATTCTATTGCATGTATTTGACAAAAATAAGGAACTATATCCAACTAGTTCTTCTTTCCCTTATACTCGTACACCATAGGCCTAAAAGATGGCTTTAAGCCATAAGTGTTGTGTATTGTGGTTAGATTATCTGAATTCTATTTTTTTTTCTGTATAAACAAGCAGGTAATTTGAAATGAATATTTTTTAAATATTTTGTTTTCTAATTTTCTGTACTGGAGCTTATTGCCCCCACTTCCACCAAGAGGGTTTTTGGCATGGTTTTTTTCAGTAACTTTAATTTGTGCCAGAAATCTCTAATGGCGTCACATGCCCTCCATGTATACTAATGGAGATACTGGGCAAGAGGACATGGTCAGATTGTCATTCACACTGTCATTTTGAACTGAAGGAATTAATTTAATGTGAAGGGATATAATCAATACATCTCTCTTGAGAGTTGCTTCCTTTATTATGTAGACCGACAGTGTGATAGGTACAGAGCTGTTTGAAGGGCAGGACTGAAAGTGCTTAACAGGGCTTCATGTGGATGGCAACCAGTCACTAGCAGTGTTCCTCAGTGATCAGTTCTAGGGCCAGTTCTGTTCAATCCTGTTACCAATGATCTGAAGGCCCCAGCTGAATGAACTATTAATAAGTCTGCTGGTACTAAACTGGGAGGTGCTATTAACTCTTGAGGGACAACAGGCTTTGTGGAGGGATCTGGATGGATTGGAGCATTGGGGAATCATCGATTGTATGACACCAAACAAGAAAAAATGCCAGATCTTGCACCTGGGACAGAGTAACATGTGACACAACTCTGATTGGGAAAGGAGCAGGAGAGTGGCTGGAGAGCAGCCCTGCAGGAAAGGGTGGGGTGGGGGGTAGAGGGGAAGGGGATGTTCCTGGTTGAAAGGAGGCTCAATAGGAGTCAGCAGTGTACCTTGACAGCTGAGAGGGCCAACTGCATCAGACACAGCATCACCAGCTTGTCAAAAGAAGTGATTATCCAATGGTAATTAGCATCAATACGGCCTCACCTTAGTATTGTGTGCAGTTCTGGACCTCAAAATTTAAAAAGGATGTTAAGTTACTCGAAGGTGTCCCAAGGAGGGCACTAGACATGGCAAAGGGACTGGCAGACATGTCCTCTGAGGAGTGACTGAGAATTCTGGGCTTGTCTAGTTTGGAGAGGAGACTGAGTGGCAACCTCCCAGCTCTACAACTTTCTGAGGAAGGGAAGTGGAGGGGGAGGATGTGATCTCTTCTCCCTGGGATCCAGTGCCAGGGCACAGGAGAATGGCTCCAAGCTGTATCCATCAGAGAAAATTCGGACTTGTCAAGAGGAAATGTTTCTCTAGTGAGGGGATGGTCAAACCCCGGAAGAAGCTTCCTGAATAAGTGGTTGATGCCCATGCCTGTCAGTGTTTAAGAGTCATTTGGACAATGCCCTCAGACACAGGTCACAGCTTGTCTAGCCTCCCCTTCCCATCTGTTATTTATCTTGAATGCTGTAGATTTTTCAGCTGCAAAACCACTTTTAAGGACATGTAACGCAAAGGTTACAAGTCTAAACAGGTGGGGTTTTTTTATTTTTCTTAATCATTTGAGAGGCAGTGCTCACCCTCTCAGACTTTGTCTTGCTCCTTCCAGACCTTGTAATCTTCTGGAACAGTGCTGGTCTCCTTCTGTCAG
>VZTU01001657.1:515-11782 GCA_013400835.1 Zapornia atra
GTAAATTAAACTGCTTCATGGCTTGTTTTTACAGATGAAGAGAGAATTAAAAGTGGTGCATGAGAGAGCATTTTATTCCTTGAGACCCCACAAAAGCCAAGTTGGGTGGAATGAACCTCCTAAAACAAAAGTAACAGAACATTTAAAATGTTTTCCTCTGCAACTCTATAGTTTCTTAATCTGCTTTTAGGACTGTATTATTACATTTGTACATATATGAGAATAATTGGATTCAAAAATACTTAGATTTTGCTCTCCCCTCTCTCTACTCAGTTAGTTGTGTTATATTTAATTTAATTAACTACAGCGGCAGCCACTAAGCCTGTCTGTGATATTGTGTCTCTGTCAGCAGTTTACTTGTGGCTTTTCTATTTAATTAAATGGAAAACAGTGAGTGGCTGATGCACCGCTATGCATGGTATGTAGGACAAACCATACCTGCCACTGTGTATAAAATCTGCTTAATGCACATGATGAAAGAACACATGCCTATAGCATATGTGTTTGTGTGTAGATACAGTGAAGAGTTAATTCCTTGCCAAAGTATTTGTAGTTCTTCTTACTTTTTGAACACTCTAACTCCTTATCTTGCCTTTTCTTCACTTTATTTACAGAATTTTTAGTCTGCTTACTCTGGTTTAAGAATCTCCTGAGCAAGCAGACTGACAATTCAGTAAACAAGCTGAAGAAAACTTGAGATAAGCTGCTGAAATATCCACGAGAAACAAGAGCTGTAGAGCTCAGAAGGCAGAACTAAACTTCCAACATCATGGGTTTTACACAGTGTGCAAAACGTTTCTCCTTATACTGTAAACAAGTTATACCATTCAGCTTTTTTTTTTCCCTCAACAGATACATTAAAAAAAAAACCCAACCAACAATACTAAAATATCACTATCCACAAAAGGTGACATCCTCACTGGACATCACCCATCATCTGCTTTATATCTTTACATACAATATTTTCTACCATTAAGCTTACCATTGTAAGCTACAACATATTTCTATTACCATCTCATCTCAGGGCCCACAGTCCAGTCTATTTTTGGCCTGAAAACCACATAAAAGTGGTAGCGTAGTGCATTAGTATTTTGTGATTCTCTCTCAGTTTTCTTTCCTCTCCTCTATGTGAAGGGAACCAAAGTGTTATTTTTCTCCCTTTCCCACCAGCATCCCCCCTACCATCACAAAAAAAGGCTGAGGTAAGTGATAACTCCAACATCTCCTTATCCCCCAAAATGCCATGGAAACTAGCAGTGCTGAAAAACCTCCCCACCCTCCATTAACACATTCTGTAAAAGTAACAATGAAATGTTTCTTCTATATAATTACTTCTATATACATCCTTAAGTCCAACTTTGGCCAAGGCCTGAAATGGCTTCTGAATAATGCATTTATCTCTTAGGGAACACCATTCTACTTTTAGATCAGAAGCAGCACTGTGAACTTATCACACTGCCCCTTCCTTCACATTCCTTGTGCTGCTTGACATGTCCCCCAGGCAGATTGTGTGAGACAGACCTTTCCTCTAAGATATTGCTGGTTTTGGCAGCCTTCTGACACTGTCTCTTTATTGCCTGCACTTACACTGCATCTCAGCTGAACCATTCCCAACTGCCTCTATTTTGTTGTTACCTTCCTCATCCTGCTCTCACCCAGCTCTGTAACTCCGTCTTGTGTAACAAAATATTCTCAGTTGTGAAGGAAGATGGTGTGAGAGGGAGTATAAATAGACTTGCCTTTAAATCTTTACATAACTCACTTGCATAAGAGCCTGGGGGGAGGTAAGAGGTGTAAACACGTGCCCTGTGGGCGATATTCCAGCCTCCAGGCTGGAATTATGACAAGGACATTCAGACAGGGTGCTTGACAGACTGGTTCAGCAAGTCTGTTTAAATGTAAGTAAAGCTTTTGAATCATCCTACACCATTTTCTTTTTCTCCTGATCACTCTCTGTATTTAAATATTTAATGTTGACTGCTCCCTCCTCCATTCTTTCCATAGGTCTTGTCTAAACATCTTGTGCTTAGTCACTGAAAACAAATGTGTGCAACAAGCCTTGCTTTGACCTGGAGAGTTCTTCCACTTCTAAATCAACAAATGTCTTCATATTTAACATGTTGTGCACATTTCTGCACAACTTTTAGCCCTAGTGTTGAAATAGTAGGATATTGTGAACATCAAAGGGAATAAGACCTCCAAAACTGTCAGAGTTCAAAAGGGGATTAGATTTAGGGGAGGGTGAGTACACAGGTACCTAGTAACAAAATGGTAAAGGTACAGCTTCTGGTTTAGAAAGTCCTCAAACCTTGAATGATTACAAGAGACAAGGTATTCCCAGGGACAGTTCATTGAGAGGTTTTCTCTGTTTCTTTTTAGATTTGTTTCAAAGAAAATTTTGCAATATTTTGAATGATGAAATATTTATTTAAGCCCATCCAATTGAGTGCATCCTTATCCTACAAAAATGCATGACTTATTTTTTAAAGGTGATATTTTAACGTGAGGTTTAATAATTTTAAGTTATATTTCTAGTATTATACACTACTATAAAAACACTTATTTTAAGTTTAGAAACTTAGATTAATAAGAATCAAAACAGAACAGTCTCAATATTCATAAATGCAGATATATATATTTGAGGCTGCAAAGGCTACATAAATGGATAGATCATGCATAAAAAATGAGACTTGTTTTTCCATTACGCATTATAAGGCAGTGGTGTCTAATGGGAATAAACTGGGTTAGGAAACTGCTTCTTCAGCAATTTACTTTCACGGCCAATCCCAGCTGCAAACATAAGATAAATCATAAACAAACATTTCCAGATAGCAAAATTACAGGCAAATTAGATTCTTCTCCTTTAAAATTGTATATCACTTTTGTAAAATTTTTCTTCTACTTCACAGTGTTCTGTTGTGACTCCTTTTGGTAAAAGTTATTGCAACCTAAGTGCCTTGCTAGCAAAAATTACACTTAGAGAACATTTCTCTGGAAAATGAGTTAGCATTTTGACCTTGTTTTATTTATCTAAGTCTTTTTTATAAAATGTTTTTGGTATGGTCACCTAATTAAACCCAGGGATCATGACCTATACGATTACTTGTATTTCAAAACAGTAGCTGAAAATTTAAAAATCAACTTATTATTTCTATAATGTGTATAAAAATGGAGTATAAAAATGTGCATACTAGGAAAACTTATAGGACATACTTTTTTGAAATATTTTGAAAATGAAGCTGGAATACATGAAAATTTTCAAACCACAGGCACTCCATAATATCACACATAAAAGTCTTATCGTTCCTACTGAGGAAGTTCTATTAGTTGTAGGCATATAAATTTTTAGTATGTTTACCTTTCAGACAAAATGTTAAGGTATTTTTGAGACACAGACAGTTACATAACTGAAGGATAATTTATGGGAAAATTAGATGACTGCATATGTCACTGCTACCTTCACAACCTTGCTTGTCATCTCAGACGTGGAAAGTCATGAAACAGAGCTCCCCTTCCCAACCTTAAAGCTGATATGGCTCAGTTTATAATCACTTGAATAAATGGTGTCCCTTCTGCTTTCCAAAATGGGGTTTCCATCACACATACTGGGAAAATTCCCCCTGCCAGGAACAGACTTCAGACCGTGCTATTCTCTGAGCCATTCCTTGGGATTTTTTTTTGAAGACTGCTATTTGTCCATACAAGCAGTATGGGCAGCCAGCCCTACAGCCCGTGTCCAAGCCCTGATCAGTTTGCTAATGCAGCTGTTGTCTAAGAAAGCTCCAGGGACCTATCTTTTGGACATAAAATGTAGTTTCAGGATTAGAAATCTTCTACTCTGAGTGTTTGATATTCCTGGAGGACAAAGAATCCTGAGTTCTGGACCTCTTGTGCATTTTATCTACTGATTCTTAATGCAGAAGATAAATAAGCAGTCCCCAAAGTACACAAGACGACTTTGTTCCTCCTTGCTGTCTAAGAATAGCTTAAAGTCTGGCAACATTCAATTTTCTCTAGTACATCTGCTGACTGTTTAGACTGTCACTTTTATATCCTTTCTACCTGGAGGTCCAGTCTCAGCTGTATAGATTGAGAAAGATCTCTCTGCCACATGGGTTGCCTGCTGTTCAAACAGACCATAATTCTGCAGGGCAAAACAGCTTTCATGAGAAATCTGAACTGATGGTTTGAGATACACATTACTTACACCCTGGAGTCACACCTGAAAATACAATGAATTAATTATACAAAAAAGGGGGTTCTAGCCACCATCAGGATGGGCTTGGAAATAACAGGAGAAATATTGAGCTGTGAGTCCCAGTCTCATCTAGTTCTAAGTCCAGAGAGGGGCAGGATATCAACCATTTCCTTTTCTTCTGTATATACTGAGGCCTGGCTTCCCAACCACCGCACAGTGGTTTAGATGGTCGATTTAAACATGGGCAATTCTTCCCATTTAAGTAATTTAGGGATTTAGATGGCCATTTAGATCACCATGAATGAGAACATTTGGACACTTTGCTAAATATTAAAGATGTGTTCATATTTTAGCGATGGAATTCTATTTAAGACTGTGCAGAACAGTATTAAAACTACTTAATTCTCTCAGGCCTGAGTCATTCCTCTATATGGAGCTGCTGCTCACTGGAAACTGCCACTGTCAGCAAAAACGATATATCTTATACTCTACAAAGCTTCACAAGTCTTAACAGCTTAACAGACCGCTACAGAACAGAGGTGTGAAGTTTACTGAAGTCTGATTGATTAAAGTCAGATGCCAATCTTAGCTGAAAAGCAAAGAAAAGAGGTATTTATAAATATTTGGAAAGGTCTTTCAAACAGACTTGGTGAGTACAGCTCCCTTGAAGATATCCTTGTCTTTGTTGTATTGGGATAATTTAAGATAGCACGGATCCATCACTTTCAAAAGTACATCTGGGCTTACACGAGCTGAGACTCTCTCCCTGAGAATTTCAGAGCACAGAAGGGGCTTATTTCATGTACATAAAATACCTTGCTGTGGAGGTAAAATTATTGCTTAACAATCATGCATTTTTTTGACAAGTGTGGTATCAATCATTTGGCTGATGATAAATTTGTTGTCTTGAATATGTTTAGCAAAACCTCAGGGACAACTGACTAGTTAGGGAAGATATTTTAAGTAGAGCGATAGACCTTTCCAGAGATATGAAATAGCACAAGTCCAGATAAAATTAATAACCAGGGACTAAGATACAGCACAGGGACATTTTTCAAAACTTCCAGGTAACTAGAAATATCCTCTGGTTGAAATGCAAGCATTTTTTAAATTTCAGCCACTATTGAGCCAGCAGCTGCATGTATATATTTACTCAGAGAGTCAGCATGGATGTAATTTCCTTGTCCTTTTACCCACATGTCACCATGTGGGTGAAATGGTGAAAGCCTTCAGAAACAAACCTGTTGCAGTCACACTTGGTCCTTATCCAAATCTAGATATCTAGTGGGGATTAAATGTGAGAGGTACAGCAGGAAGAACTAGGAATTGAGACATTTAAATTTTTAAAATAATATTACCTCCTGGACAGGGAGATTTTAACTATGGGAATATAGGCCACAGGAACCCTAACAGAAATTTTACAGCAATTCCAATGTTGTTGCTGACCAATAAACTGCAAATGTAAGAAGAAAGCTTGTTCTTTCCGAACCCTATAAAATCTCTTTTAATAGACAATGCTTGAAAACTTGCAAAGTGCCTAATGAAGGCCCTGAATGAGTTCTTAAAAGATTTCAAAACATCATCTATATGCAATGCTGGTTATCCAAATAGTGAATGAATGCAATATCAATTCCTCTATACTTATTTGGCTAACTCTGAAACTAAAGCAATAGCATGAGGGAGTGTTGGTGACCATAATTTCATACAAGTATTTTAAGAAACAGTTTAAAAGAAAAGTATGAATTCTTGTTCCTGTATTTAAAGATCCTATCATGTTTAGATTTTAATTTCTTACTCTTGGGTAGAAGGTGTATATTCTGCAATGAAAATATAAAAAAAAAAAAATGACTGCACGGTGATTGAGTTTGCTACAGCAGCCTTTCCTTATGGAGAACTGTGATGGGTGACCACTTAGTTCTTGCACAAAAAGAAAAATATAATGACTCCTCTGAATTTAAAGGCTTTAAATGATGACCTCAGAGGTTTCTGCTGCGGATGTCAACTAATGCTAAAACTAATCAGCTGTTTTTAAATTCTTTCCAAATGTTTTTGTGGTTTTGTATCTCTTTTAGGAAATTTAAATGGTGGTGTAAATATTATTGGTCAGACTTATCTGTGATTCAGTCTGTTCATGCTAGAAAGATGTGTTTCTTCACCTTAGGATGTGTCAAAAATGCAAGTCCTATGAAAGAAAATAAGGAAGACTTGAGTTTATTCTGTAAAGAAATTTATCCTTCTCTCCTTTAACAATTTTAAGAACATAAATTTGTTTGGTTTTTTTGTTTTGTTTTGTTTGGGTTTTTTTTAAAGCCATAGTTGGGTGGAGAACCAATCTTATTTAGGAATACAGGCTATAAGGAAATTGTGATGTATCAGGTGTGTCTAAGCTGTGCCATGCATTGCTCTGCTGGAAAATAAAAACAGCTTTAGTAAATGGATGCAAGTGGTGCACACAGATTTCAGCTTAGTTTGTAGACGGAATATATTGCATTAAGGTATAGCTGTAGAGCTATTGGCCTGTCAGAATTTAATGATAACTAAGTGTCTTAAATTCTAGATAATGGAGTTAGAGACTTTTTCATTTTAGTTTTAGCACTGTCTCCAGGATTCTTGTTTTAATAATTATTATTATAATTATTACTATTATTATTATTAATAGTAATAATAAAATGATTGTTGTTATTATTGTTGTTATTATTATTGTTATTATTGTTATTATCGTTATTATTGTTATTATTGTTATTATCGTTATTATTATTATTTGTTGAGGCAGCAACTGGAATTAGGAGCTGTAGTTAAGTTCCCTCAGACAGACAATAGATCTTCTAGCTCCTGGCAGCCTGACCTTACTATTAGTTGTTATTCAAAGGATAACCACCTTGCTCTTCTTCCATCGACATGTTATTTTTTAAATAAAAGTGGTTATGACTGCTGAGCTTTACATTGAGTAACACCCCATCACTATTAAAGACATGAGGATATTTAGCATTCTTACCATGCTGGGTCTTCCAGATAAGGATGCAGGAGGCAGAGGCCTCTCTTTGCTGACAGAGGGTGATTTTGGGCATAGGCTAAACCTGATGCTTAGAGATCTTGGGAACTCACTGGCTGTGCAGAACAGCACCCAGCAAGGCTTTGGTGTCTCTGGGGTAAACAGCACTGCAGAGCAAGCTTTCTGGACCCTTTTTTTGGATATTACAATCTGTCAGATTCCTGCTGAGACAGAATGTGGGTGGTCTGGATCCTGCCACAGTATCATTAGCAAAGAAATTATTCTGAAAGAATGAGATACATAGAGTGAGAGCTACCTTGTTTGTCTAAAATTTAAAAATCTATGATTTGAACAAATTGTCATTTTATCTTCCAAAGAACACATTACCTCTGCTGTGCGAAATACCCATATGATCTGCACTGTCAGATTTTATTATTATTGTGACAGATACTGTAGCATATAAATTTTAAACTAATGAAAAAAATGTCATATATCTTTTGCAGTTAAGTGTTCAAAGTGCATCAGCTATTCAATTTGATATATCATTCTTCAGAGAGTTTGAGAAGAATTGCATATTAAAAATACAGAGAATGGGAGAAACCCTCACTTTTATCCAGCTCCACATTTCATAAACAAATTCTGGAGAATTCATGAGAGGTCTATTTCCAAAAATGTTTCTTTATGGAAAGTAGCTGGGAAAAAAAGGTAAATAAAATATTTCTCTATTAAGATAAATTTGATTTGAATATGAAATAAAAGAGGGTATTAAAATTTACTAATGCTGGTTTTCTGCTTATTATAGTCTCCTGGAAATAGTAAAAAAGGGAAGGAGTACCTGCACTTTATTGCTTTCATATTGTTCTGTGGGTGAATAGTATCAACATTTATTATTGTCTAATAAAAGAATGAACAGTTGGGTTTTATAGGATAAAGCACTTGATAGTGTCTCATTAAAATGATTTAATGTAGAGAAATTTTTCCTATATAAAAAAAAAAAGCAGCTTTGTAGATTCCACATACAATGATATTTTGGATTTTTTTTTAAAAAAGTTTTCTCATTTAAGAGAAAATGAACATTTTGAAAGCTGAGATCCTAAGATAATTTGAGTTTGAAGACACATGAGCACAAGGGTAATTGTGAATCTAAGCATACAACTTCCCAGACACTTATTATGATGTTCACTAGTACAATGTAGTTTTTTTATGTTTCAAATACTTCATTTGAACAGCCAGATCATTCCTTAAATTTCAACTGGTGCCCATTGTCAGTGAAGGCAAATATATCACATATGAGAGATATAAAACAAGATACAAAGAATTAATTCTTGAAGACACTGATGTTCAATTTGACATTGCTTAGGATATAATTTGAACAAAAGGTATATATGCTGTTATTATGATCAATTTTCAGGGAGTCAGGAACATATTATCTGTTTATATACATAGACTAGTCCCTTCCTCACTTTCTGAAAGCCAAAATTTGAGAAATCCACCATTTTGGCAAACAGGCACTTTCCATACAAAGAAAACAATTTCTTCTTGGGATAACGAGGAAAAGAGAAACATCTAGTCAGTAGTAAGAATTTCACACTTAGAGTAACCAGTAAGGCTCATCCTGTTAGTGAAAGTTTGGTTATTTTTAAAATGGTTTTCATTTTCATGGTCTCAATAGATGCAAGGACTTTTCTTCTTGTCTGTAGCCTGTGTGGTTTCGATGCTCTGAGAGACAATGTGCAAACGAGAGGTAATTACAACTTTTTGGGACTTATTCAAACAATGCAGATGGGAAAAGCAAACTTGTTACATCAGTTCTCAGTTTCCTTCCAAATAAAGCCCTTATACTACTTTGACAGCTAGTACTGAGTAAGAGTCAAATTTATAAAAGAGAAGCTGCATGAAAGGAAAACACAAAGGAAATCACAAGATTTTTCACTCTAATGAGAAACATGTTCTAATGTGAATTTATCAGTCTGAAAAATCCCTGACATTTAAAAAATCATCTCTCTAATCTGATTAAATATGGAAATGATCTTTAGATAAAGTGAACATTTCACTGTTCTGAGCCTGTTAATTTTTTCTTTAATTCCCACAGATTCAAACAATTCCAGGGGTTGTAACTGTCACGTGTGTCTTACCATTGATCTTTAACATAAATCAGAATAATAATGAAAATTAAGGAAAAGGTCAGTGAACTTTATTTCATTTCTTCTATACGTATATGTTCTGTTATTTAAAATAAATTGTATTGTTTTTGTGCTACAATAACTTCTTGTTTTGGGGGAACAACAAATAACAGCTGGGATGTTATTTACTTTGATTCCTTAATAGAGTTTAGTTCAATTTTTGGTATGAAAAAGCCTCAGAGGAATACAGCAGCAACTCTAATACCAGATATTAAAACTGCTTTATATTTTAGGGTAGCAATAACAGGAGTTATTTACTTGATTCCAGCCTCATAGTGTAAGCAATACTTACCCCTTGCAATATAATGGAAGAAAAATTATCTAGATTTTCTTGGACTAGATTAGCAATGTCATGCAGTAAGTATTTTACTTCGTTTCTTTAAAATAATTAATGGAGATAATTTAGAACATACTTAAGAGCACACACGAGACAAGTGAGAAAAGGGTGGAGGCTTCTCCATTTATTCAAGGCTGCACCAAATGCTTGTATTTCTGTGGCTTCATCCACCATTCAAATATTTTTTGTCCATCAAAGAGCAATCAGAAAATAGCTTTTTCTTTTTGAAACACAAAATGTACTCAATTCTTATGAATGCATTGGATTAAAAATCTTCAGTACAATATATTTGATTTCTCCATAAATAATTCTACTGTATGAAGTCAAAGCTGCTTATTGTATTTGGTTTTGTTCATTTTGACGTGCTCTGATTTTTCTGCCTCATGCTGTAGGTCATGCTATGGGATTAGAAATACAGCTATTCTGCTACAGACTACTAACTGACAGAAGCTGTTTTCATGACCATTTTTGAAGATCGCTACTTCTGTGTTTTTATTTCTCAGTTTTCCAGCTTGTCTTGACTTTTCAAAATACTCTCAAGCTCTTTATCAGTAGAGTTTCAAAACTTGCACTAAGGAGCAAGTTCATTCTATAGCTAGCATGCTGCCAGTTCAAGAAAACCACTTAAAAACATAAACAAAGAAGTTTCAATATATTTTAACTGTAACCTTAAGAGAAAAAAGAACAGTATCTCAAATGACTTAGACTAATCATTCAGGACTGTAGAGGTCACTTAGTTTTACTTGTAAGTCAAGTTTGATGTACTAGATGAGTATGACTTCTGGATGGACATCAGAAAATCCTTGAGAGCAAAAATGATTTAGTAGGCTTAATGTCCAGCTGAAAGACACATGTGCACCCATACAATCATTTGAGAAGATGTTTTTCTGTGCAGCACTAGCATCCCAATCTATTTTCTTTTTCAAAATCAGAGAATTGAACTTCAGATAATAAAGTCGGTTTTATGTCCAAGCAAAAACAAATACGAAAAAAAATTGTAGGTGATCCTATCTTGATGTGCATGAACAACCTACAGTTACTATTATTATAAATGTGTGTAAAGATGAGCCTTCCTATTGATCTTTGCAGGATGGGGAGACTAGCATTGTGCCTAAGTTTAATGTTGCTGCTAAAATTCCAGTTAAGCAGATTATTAAGAGCTATAGAAGCAGCTTAAATTCTCTAGCTAGATAAGAAAACACAGTAGCAGTGATATTTTCTCTGGCCTTAGAAGTGATGAATCAGGGTAGTAAGGAAAAACAGCTCTTTCTGTACTTTTCCAGTTAGTAGTATAAAGATTTGTTCTGAAGTGTGAGTTGTAAGGTTCGTTCCTCAGGGCTCGGTGTTGGGTCCAGTCCTGTTTAACATCTTCATTGAGGACCTTGATGAGGGAATAGCATCCACCCTCAGCAAGTACGCCGATGATACAAAGCTGGGAGGGGTGGCTGACACGCAGGAACACTGTACTGCCATTCAGCAAGACCTGAACAGGCTGGAGAGCTGGGCAGGGAGAAACCTAATGAAATTCAACAAGAGCAAGTGTAAAGTCTTACACTT
>VZTU01001657.1:12228-30027 GCA_013400835.1 Zapornia atra
GGTGGTGGAATCTCCTGCTCTGGAGATATTCAAGTCTCCTCTGGACGCCTATCTATGTAATATGAGATAGGGAGCCTGCTTTGGCAGGGGGGTTGGACCCAATGATCTCTCAAGGTCCCTTCCAACCCCTATGATTCTGTGATTCTGTGATTCTGTTTTTTGTGGATTTTAAAATTTATTATATTTAAAGTTGTGAAAAATATAGTTGCTGTTATTTTATGTTGTTTGGTAATGGTTATTAAAGATAGACTTTAATTTAAGTTTCTTTTTTCCTACTCCTGATGATTTTTATTTTACTTAGAAATTTCTACAATTTGGCATGGGTATAATATACTAAGCACAATGCTAAGTACAGAGGCTTATGGAAATGTTTTTTGCAGTGACTACTCATAGCACTGTATTCTATAGTATTCAAGTAAACAAGCAATATGTTCTCAATATACATCAGTGTAAGCCCTTGTACATAAGCCCTGTATAAAAGAAAAGAAAAGCCTTAACACAGAGAATGAATTTTGTAGGATATCCAATTTGACTCGTGTATGGTACTATGCATGGTACTATACTACATGAAATGTGCTAAGCAGTATTCATTTTAACAGTACTTATACATAAAAAATTGCTGAAGGTTAATTTCTACTGTTTGTTTTAAGAAAGGAGGTAAGTCAGAAAGGAGGTAAGTCAGAAAGGAGTAAGGGAAATGCAACTTTGAAGAGGCAGTTTACTGTGTTAGCAGGTTTTGCATCATTGTTTCCCTGACCTGAACAACTTCATTTAAATAATCAATGAGGGCAGGATGGGCTTTCAGAAAAATTTTGATAAAGAGTGAATGCTTTCTAATAATTTTCTTTTGCAACATTCAGTTGGAACATTTTGCCACTTGCTTCTCTTTTTCTTCTCCATTGCTTTCTTGTTTGAAATGTTTTGCCCCACATTTTCATATTAAACAATCCCTTATCAGTCATTATACAGATTAATATTAGCAATTTGTACTCTATGTGAAATACTTTACAATTAGAAAAAATCATAAACACGTATTAAGCAAATGTGTAAGAAAGAGAAGAAAGGATGTATGCAGTCCTCAAATCAGATGGTTGCAGCTTACCACCAGAAGATGCATTATTAATTACCTGCAGTGTGGTAGGGGTGAGTTATGAGGCTCACATATGCTGGGTTTATGTATTGTGGTTGTTTCTGGATGTGTGTGTTTCAGCAGGTAGGAACTCACACACACACTGCCATGCAGTGGGATGGTAACGATCATGGCAGGAAAAAATTTAACAGATTCATTAAAATCATGTGAGCATTAACCTCATACATTGGCAAATAAAAAATGAGTTCTGCCAGCACTTCCAACTGAATGATGGCAAAATCTATGTAATACATAATTCAGATATGCGTGTCTTCTATTTTACAGAAAATTTTCAACTGCTTTACAAAACATTTTTCTTAAAGAAACAACTCAACTACAGACTTTTGTGGGTGAGGAAAATCTCTCTCTCCAGCTGTAATTATAAGTTTCTTATTAGGTGCTGTGAAAAGGAGACCTGCCTTCACTATATCTTTCAGAGTGTTTTATTTGATCAGATAGTGAGAAGCAAGGTTGAGTGTGCAACTATGTTTCTAGGTCCTTTAATGGTTCTCATTAATACTTCTGCAGAGCTAAGATAGATTCATGTTATTAGACATGTAAGCTAAGACATTAACATATAACTTATATATTACAAACAGGTATGTTACTTGTTCACTTTTAAAAATGGGAGATAATAATGTCGTAGCTATGAGATAAATACATTCTTTGCATTCACATGGCTTTGAGTTTCCAATGAAAACAATAGTGGTAATAAAAGGTAGAACATTTAATTTCAAATTTAGAGGCTTTTGGTTTGTGTCACAACCATAATGTTATTTAAACCCAGAAAGGTTTTACTTAATTATAGATATGGTAGTATTTTTGACAGTTCAACCTCTTTCATGGATTATCTTTCCTCATTTAAATATAAGCGTAGGAATAATAATAACAAACGAATCTACAAATTTAACAAGCTTCTTTTTATATGCTTAATAACTATCTTTGAAGAAGAATACACACCACGTTGAGGTTTAAAAAATTGACAATATTTATTAAGCCACAAAAGAGCTTATGTAGCTTTGTGATTATGGACAGGAAAGAATATTAAAAAAGGCAAAGTTAGCGAAAAAAGCTTTAAAGTAAGCAGAAATTACATGTCAGTCATAGACATTAAAGCCGGCTGTTTTTAAACTCCAACTGCTAAGCCCTGGGCATGGAACAAGAAAATGATGAGGTAGGCTGAATGAAATGCACACAAATGCTAATGGTTAGAACCTTACCTAAAGTTAAAAATACAAATGCTTGCTTTAAGGAAAAGATTTCAAATAAAATAAAAGAATCCATCATATGAGTCTGTATGAATATAAATATGCTGAAATCCACACGTGCAGAATATGTTAAAGAGAGACTTTCTGTTGGGAGATCTTCCTACAGCATGCTTTAAAGAAAACTGAAGTTTCATGTTTTCTGTTACAGGAAAGAAGTAAGATTTTTTATTTATTGAACCAAAACATATGATTTGCTTGGAGGAGGAAGGAAGGTGGAATCCTTTTCGGAACAATTGTTCAGTAGCACATGGACTAAATGTTTCATAGGATAATTATCAGATGATGCATAAGTAATTATTCCACTTAGGCAAACCCATACTAATTTCCTTATCTATGGAATTAGATGTATTTACATGTACCCGTTCTTAAAAATCTATAGTTTCATGAGTGTGTGTTTGTGTAATAGATGGTAATAACTCTGGAAAAAAAACAGTCGATTTCTATTGTGTCCATCTGCAAGATAAAATAACATTTGTAATAATTAGAAAATAGACATCTATGATTTAAAAAAAAATAAAATCATTCAAGTTAAAATGTTACTAATTCTCTTTCCCGGCCCACAGTCCTATTACATACTTCTTTCACCTCCAAGATATAAGCACGAAGAAAAGAATGAAAGGACAAGAGTTCCCAAAACTCACCACGTATTCCTCATTGAAGATGGGAAGAAACAAAAAGGAATCAGCTCACATCTTTTCCAATACATATGTAATCCATCCTTGGGCCCCTCTGCCCTCCAGACCTGTTCCCATCCTGACAAACCCACCTGCTTGTTGCCAGTGGTCTTTAGCTCTTCCAAAAGGATGATTTGTGATTCACCACTTGAATTAGCCCTGCTTTAAAGGGGAAGCTGATGAAACTGTCAAACTTCACCAATCTTAAAAGGAAAATCTACACTTCTAGGTGATCTAACACCCTTTTATGTGCATTTATATTTCACCCTAAATGACTGTTAAATTATTTACCTGGATTGAACAAGATTAACAGTGATTCATAACCACCCTATTTTACCATTGCATGTGCTATTGCTTGGTTACCACTAGCATTTAGTTTCTGTTCCCTCGTGGTATTTCCGATTCATGGCAACACTTTTCTTTTTACCATGGACCTGGTCATGAACAGAACAGTCAGGCTGAAGCACTGCACTGCATCCTTCCTTCAGGGACATAAACACTGTAGCTTTGTGTAACATGAATTTTCTTTTCCAATTTCATACCATAGGTGTTGAAATTAAGTAAGTTCAAGTAAAAAGCCTCTTTTGAGGCACAACTAGGAGACTCATCTATATTCATTATTTATGACTGCACTGAGAAAATTTTTCTTAGTTGTGTGTGGTTGTGTGTGTGTGCATGCATGTGTGCTTGTCAATGTGCCTGTGTATCTGTCTTCAGAAAGAAAAACAATAGAAAATGGAAGCAATTAAGGATAAAATGCTATCTAGAATGCTTTCCCTATGACATCACAAGATACTCATAACAATAACAGCTGGTCAGATTCTGGACTCTTTAGTCCATTATTTTAGAAAACTTGAATTTGACCTAATAAGACAATAAACTATGTGACTACCGCAGAAAAAATGTAGCATAATATAAAGCCTTGATGTAATGGCAACTGTTCATTTCATACCTTTGAAGTGACTAAGAGCTGTGCTAGCTGGTTGATAGAAATATTGCTGGCAATATTTCTACAAACAGATCAGTTTCAAGAAAGTTGGAATAACAGAATAAGCTTTGTTCTTCTGTAACCTGAAAATAAATACCGTTATAAGGTAATCGATAACTTTTTGATAAAAGAGAGAGGTAGAGAACAAATACAGCCCCTAACGATGTTATCCATGTCAAAAAGAAGTACTTTTATCTTCATGAAAGAAGTAGAAAAACAGAAGTGAAAGTTCAGAGTTCCAGCATTCATGTCCCTTCATGATCTTACACGAACAATGTGATACAAAGGCCATCAGAAGAACAAGGTCTAGGATACTCCAGTGCACTTCTGCATCTAGAATTCACGCCATCAGACCCAGCAAAGTGGTGTGTCCATTGTTTTTTACTGTCTGTTCTCCTGAAGCACCACTAGTTTTTTTCCATTAACATGAGAAACTGAAACCATCGATCACCTGCCCTTAGAATAAAAAGCTAACCTTCTTTTTAAGTGGAACTGTGCCCTAAAATATAATAGGAATTACTTCTAGACTATGCCACAAAGCAGCATCTGGGGGATTTCAGATTTCTTAAAGAAGCACGGAAAATCATGAGCTCACATATCATACAGAAGCTACAAGTAAATGTTTTTAAAATGATGAGTATCCAGGCACTTTGCTTGTTCTGTGCTCTGAGCTCTTGTTCCCAGCAGCAAAAATGCCAGTGCAGAGGTGTGGTGCGTAATAGGTTCAGGGAAGGTCCATATATCAGTGCACATTTCCTGTGTCACTGGAAACAGGTTGGGTACAGTGGTGGAACTATGTAAACTTGAATTCAAACAGCAAGATTCACCCTTGCAGGTCATTTTTCACAAGCTTTTTGAAGGTGACATTTCATCTCATGAATTTTCATCAGAAAATACATTTCACTCTGTATGGGTAAAAACTATTGTCTTAAATACATACAGTGAATATTCCTATCTGAAATTTGTAAGCATTTTTCAAGAAAAGGAATACAAACAAAGCTGTGCACTCTATTGCGTCAATCACAACCAACAGCTATAACTCAAATAACAGATTTGTAGCCCTTGTGAAGGCTGTGCACTACTTGTGGAGAATCCTATGCAAATAAAACATGAAAATTAGAAAAAAATAACAACAACATCAAAAAAACCACCAAAATTCTATCTATTCATTTAGAGGTAACAGCAAAAATTATTAGCTAGTCACAGACACAAAGGCTACCCTTGCACTAGTGAACTAATTAATGCCAGAGTGTTTTTTGGGCCAGAGTATCTGTTGCCACATCCTTATCATTAAGCTCTCTTAGCCACCAAAACCCTATGCTTACATATCTCACTTTGGATTTTTCAGGTGAACAGTAGGAGGCTAGAACAAAGCTGTTCTACACAGACCCTTCAAATGCTGGTGCAGATGATGGCTTGCTGGTGCTTGTCTCCATTCCTTAACAACATTTAATTTGTTGTTATAGAATTAGAGTGAAAGACTAAATATGTTGGATGTGAGTTACTGCAAATACTGCTTAATGGCTGCCAGTGGTACACTCTATCACAATATTCAATCCAAACCCATTTTATTTTAACGAGTGATCAATTCCTATTTTCAAAAATGACCCTAAGGCACTAGGGAACTTAGGTTTGGCAAACTGCAGGGTGCCTACATAATTTCTATTTATAAATGGGGTTTTCTTTAATTCTTTTCTCATTGTATTTGAAAACTCAACTTATTAGGTGTCCCACTGTGTTAGGTACATGACAAGCTTTGTGTAGAGATTGCAGTCTCCAAACAAGTCACTTACAATCCAAATAATAAATTGTATAATTCAAGGCTTAAGCAAACAGAGGGAAAGGAAAATAATAATACATTATTTGAAAAAAGACAAGCCACAAAACCTAGTCTGGACATTGTATAGTGGAAACATAAACTGTGTAGGAACTAGATCCCTGAATCTGAACAAAGCACAAACCTTAGAGACAAAAAACTAAAAACAAACTGTGCTTTTCAAGAGAAAAGACATACTGTGTGTTCTATGAAAATATCAGCAATTAGCTGCTGGAATATACAGAATATAAACAAAGATCCAATACTTTATGAAAGTGGAGAGAAACCCTCTTTTAATATAAAAGTCCTTTTTTTTGTCCTTTATGGCTTCTTTTTATAGGCTTGTCCTCTGAAAAAAAACCTACATTCTTTTGGAACACATTCACTTGAGTGTCAGCAGCATGACACCATGAAACAAAATTATCAGTTTGTCTGCCTTTCTCTTCATCTATCATGAAAAAGACTTCATGTTGAAGAAGCAGGAAAAGGGAGGGTATTTTATCACCTTAATATACTATAATGCTCTCTGCTTATTTATGCAATTTTTTAATTGTCTTACACTTTAATAGGAAGACAGGTTGTAATATGTCTTTCTTTGGAAAGATGTTCCTTTTCAGATAAATCTTTCCAGTCATCATTTTTAATCTATTTTCTTTTCCTTCTCTTAGCATCATCTGTAATCTCTCTCTCATTCATTTTGGCTGGAAATTTCAAGTGCATAGCCTTTTATTTCATTAATTCTTTTAAAAAATATTTCCTATTAGCAGAACTAGTAATTTTCTCCTTTACTATGAGAAAATTTTTTTTCAAAATATAAGGATTTTTATTTTCCAAATTTGGCAAGTGACATAATATTACCTTAAAAATATATATATCTTTCTTTTTCCTTTGCTTTAGGAAACACAGAATGTTCTGCAGAGTTTAAAGCATAAATAAGTCATAGGGCTATTTAAAAAAGGCCCTCTTTACAGTTTTGACATGAACAATATCATAACGCAAAACTAGTATTGCAATACTGTCATAGGAAGTCATATGCAATGTAGGTGAGCAGTTTTAATAGTTAATGGATACTAGTATTTCCTCCAGGCTGAATAATGATAGAAGCCATATGGATCAGGCAGTCCCTAAGTGAAATGCATGTTATTTCTCAAATCTACAAGGACTGAAGATACTACATATGTAAAACCTGCTTCACAGTGGTTTCCCAGTTCCATTTTGAAAATAAATCTATAGCTTTTGATTAAAAGATTTTTTTATACTTGCTTCCAATTTGTGCTTATAAGATCACCTTAAATAAGGACCTATGCTAGCACTGTAAATGTGTGCATTTTTTTGCAACTAAACACAACATATAAAAAAGGGGAAGTATCTTCTTAAAACAGTAGGTTTATGAAAATAATTATGTGTATAGCACAAATGTACTGGATTTTAACAGTATCTCAGGGGTGATTTGATTAATTTTTAAATCAAGCAATGCTGAATTTTCAAACCTTTAACAAACAGGATATTCCTTTCTTCCTCAGATGAACAGTTTTGCTTAAGAAAACAAGAAGTTAGTAAGTCATAATTGCAACTGCGTTCTCTCAGTGGTAATGAAAATGTGCAGATAGAGAATCAGTTCATACTGTGAGTTAACGCAGCCTCCCCAGTCTGTCAGAACTGTAAATCCTATACAGAAGATTTGTGACCAAATGAAATGGATTTTGGCTATGCTCCTGCCCTAGATGGGTACTGTGAAGATATCTGTGAACTTTCTATTATTCAATAGAAAATACACAGAAAGATGGAGATTCAGCACCCTGCAAAATCTGTGGCATTTCACTGCCCCACTTTTATTGGAGAGAAAATAGTTATTTTGTCCAGATATTTGTCAAAGTGCCAATAGTATTTTTAGTAGCAATAAGATACCATGGTCTCCAGTACTGACTCTGGAAATGCAGACAATTGGAAAACATCCTACATATCTACATCCTGTGTTTGTCAAGTGATGATTTTGAGAGGGATTGAATGGGCATGGTGTTAAAAAATGACAGTTTGTTATCGTAGCACGATAGGGAAATGATAGTGGCTCACATTGGTAAGAATGTCAAAAAAACCCCTTTTATATCTAAAACTACATCATTTCACAAAAATGGGGAAGATACATAGTTCTGTTAGTAAGCACTATTCTTTCCCTTTTCTTTAGCATTTGAGAAAATCACCATCTTCATTAAAAGGGACTCATTAATACCATACTCCCAGTCATAAATGCTTCCATTTAGACTGAAATTCAGTTAGCAAACCTGTTTTGATCCATATGGAACTGGCTTAATTATGACAGATTAGTATTTTGGACCCAGCTAATTAATAGCTTAGGAACGGATTTAGCTTTAAGGTTTTTAGTAGCCTCTTAAAAATGCGGTCTCTCAGAGGGAGACAGCTGCTCACCTCTGACACACAAGACTAACACATTCAACTTTGAAATGAACCTGAGTAGTTCCAGCTCAGCTTTGACACTACATGTATTGAAAATCTTCTTGTCACCCAAGTATTCCTAGTGCTTCTTTCCCCACCTAATTAGCTAACAGATCCTAACACAAAGTTACAGAAGAAGTGGTGTGTTCATTGCTGGCTGAATTAGAGGAGTAGAAAAAAGCCAGGAGCAGAGTGGGTTGAAAGTATTGCCCTGCCATCTCCCATGGACCTGCAGCACTGCCACCCACCTCCAGGGAATGAGGTGATGTGGATTCTGCTTCCTGCAGGAAGGAGAGATGAAATAGGCTATAATTAACATAAATGGGACCTCCATTTCTTTCCTTCTCTAACTGCTGTTCAGGTTACAAAAACCACATGGTCTCCTATTACTCGATCATTCCTTCTCTCATTTCCCTTCTAATTTATTTGTTCTGTCCTCCCTTTATTGTATTGCATGTATGATCACAGGAACATTATATGATGTTTATTTTATACTTATGTATTTCCAATGACACCCAAGTGAACTGAGACCCCTGAACAAGATGTAGATTTACAAAAGCAGTTCAACTTTGATTTTGCTTACTGTAGTTAAAATCAGCTATTGCCGTATATTATTTGAATTACTTATGTAGTCTTCTAGCTTGTAATTTCTTAAGTTCTTCTGAATCATCACTCTTTCAAACACAAGACTTGTCTTGCAGCTTCTCATCATCAAACACCTTAATGTCCATTGGCAAAACTGCCTTCTCTCTCCTGGGAGTCAAAGGCCAAATCTTCAGTGGATTAAGCCCTTAGCCAACAATTGTGATGGTATCAATAGCCTTCAATTATTTCCAAATATATATTTATAATCTGTTTATACTTTCCAAATTGATGTATATTATATATACTTCTTGCCTATATAGACAGTGAGAATTTAGAAACATAAATCAATCCTCAAAATTTACTACAACATGTGAATACCTCTGTACCAAATGATTCTGTTGTGAGTGACATATAAATGCTATGTTGGAGTAGTGTCATATTAATGACTTCTGTGTCATACTAATGACTTCTATGGTTTTTGAATTTTGCTAGCAATGATCTTCTCTACTAGCAAACATAAAATTCATTAATATGCTAACATTACAGTTAATATAGAGAAAGCATTGCTAATGCAATACAGGTTTTCATTTCTTCCTTTTTTCTGTCATGTTTTTTGTACCTTCCTTTAGGTTATGCTGCTAATTATTTTTCTCCTTGCAGCATACTTTTGTGATGGCACCTTTCAGTTTTAGTCCAGGCTTAATACAAGCAACGTTTCTGAAAATGTTATGCTTATAAGTTAATAAAGAAATTATTACCTTAATCTTATGTAGTTTCTTCTGTGAAATCAAGACTGAAGAAAAATGTTTGAGGTGGTGACAGCTTTTGTATTTTGCATGTTTCCTCGGTCAGAACTCCTGCTGCTGCATAGCTCTGTATGTAAATGGTTTGCTTGAAAAATAGTGGTGTTGTTTTTCTTGGTATTTTATTTCACTTGGAATTAATCATGCCTCTGCTTTCAGATTTACCAAGATTAAAAGTACACGTAAATTAATGTCAACTTTAGATACCTATTATAATGTCAGCAGCTTGCAATCTATTATAATAATGTCAAATCTATCTAGTAAAGTGGGAAGATGAGTCTAAGGATAGGGATTTCTGGTGATCTGACTCCTTTTTCTTCTTTGCTGCAACTTCCTGCATGACAATAGACAAGTTTTTGCTGGTCCACAGTATCTGAAATAAGCAAAAAATTCCCACTGAAATCAAATATATATAGCTAAGCATATTTAAAATATATTGTGCTCATTTTCCTATCTGTAAGACAGGTTATTCAGACAGGAGGTATCTTTAGCTATCTTAACCTACAAGTCCTTGCAGCCATAAAGTCCAACAGCCTCCTGGGCTGCACAGGTAGGAATGCTAACAGCTGGACAAGGGAGGTCACTGTTCTCTACTAAGCACTGCTGAGACACATTTGAAGTGCTGTCTCCATTTCTGCACCCCCCTGTATAAGAAATGGATGTTCTGGAACAAGTACAGCAAAGTGCCACAAAGATGATTAAGGAATGGGAGTCTGTTATATGAAGAAAGACTCAGAGAGCTGGGACTGTTCATCTGAGAGAAGAAACTGCCATTCGGGAGATATTATCAATGTGCATACATTCCTGTTTGGATGGTATAACTATGAGCTAGAGTCTCAGTGGTAGCCAATGAAAGGAAAAAAAGAGCAAAGGGCACAAACTAAGATACAGGAAATTTAATTTAAACATCAGAAAAACACTTTTAATGCAAGAGTGATCAGACAGTGGTAAAGGTTGCCCAGAAAGTCTGCGAACTCTTCGTTCTTGGAGATGTTCAAAACCCATCTGGACTTAGTCCTGAGCAAACCACTGTAGCTCATCCCACCCTAAGCCGTGAGCAGGAATAAGACAATTTCCAGAGGTACCTTTCTATCACAGCCATTCTGTGATTTTGTGATTCTGTGGTGAAACTCTTACCATGTTTGAGCTAGCTGAGGAGAAAGGGAAGAGAAGAATAACAAAAAAAACCCCGAAAAAAAACCAAACCCAAAAAAACCCCTCTAAGTATTCTATGAGTATACCACATACAAATTAATTTCTTTATTTTTTGATACCTTATCTGTATAAGATATACACTTCTCTGAGTATGGAATCGAACTGTTCAACATGATTTGATACCTGGAAATGGTTGTGAGTCCTTGACAGTTCCTTATGATTCTTATTCATTAAAAATTCTGGGGATATCTTTTTGCTTGTTTCATTTCCTCTTGTTCTCTCAAAACATTGTCATGCATCATTTTGAAAAGATTATACATATTGTATAAAACTGGACTCAGACGCAAAACACAAACATGGAATTACACATGTATTTCTGATAAAATGCTGAGAATAACATGAAGGTGGTCTAGTGGTCTCAAGACTATTCTAACATGTTAGAACACAACTGGATAATTACATTTGAATCTGCTAGATTTAGCAGGTTAAAAATTATCTCCTTTGATGTGAGAGAGGTTTGAAATTCATGCAGAGGAAATATAATGATTGATTTAACTTTAGAACAGATATTAGATAGGACTCTGTAACATGATCAATTTCTTTTACCTATTATCTGGAGAAAAAGGAAAAAAAATCATCATATCTCAAAATACTAGAGTTATTGGTAGAAAATTAGAAAATATGGATATTCAGAGACAAAAAATTAGCCAGCGCAGTATCTCTTATGATGCAGAGCAATTGTGCAATTTCAAAAAGACCCAAAAAATTTAGGAATAGGGGAAGCAGTACATGTGTGCTGAGAAAGAAAAAAGAATGATGACACTTAAGTCTACTGAAATGATAAAATTAGTTTTACGTTAATACAAAGATGAGTTGTGATGTACTGATCCCTTAAAGAAGGTGGATACTATCTTTTAAGGGATTTTAGAGAGACCTTAGGGGGAGTCTGTATAGACCTGGAATTACAACTGCCACTTATTGGAAACTCAGTCACATTTCAAAAAGCAAAGGTATTAGCATAAAGTGTGAAATGAAACTGCTGCAGGAATTGGTCTTCAGCATCTTGCTTTATGTTTTTGAGACATAAATATCACAAGAAACAGGACATTAGAAAGATTTTTTCCAAACTGAATAGTTACAGATGATTGCTGTGAGTCAGCTATGCCTTTTTTATGACTAAAAAGAATAGAAGAATGCTATATAAGACATCAATAGGGTTGGTATTTTCTACCAGCAAGGTGATCAGGCAAAGAAAATTCAGGTTTGCAAGACCCATACTGGCAAGATATAATAATTGTAGTTAGTTTCATACCAAGTAATGAGGTCAGTCTGGTTGTAAGAACTCGGCAGGTAGTAGAGGTTTGTGAACATGCTTTGATACTGTAAATGATGTATATGCATTCAATAGAAAATGCTAGTTGACTCAGACAAAAAACTGTGCCAGGCACCATGCTAACAATTAGACAGCATTGCACTGTTTAATTTACTAGCGTAGATACAGACAGAGTTTCCAGCATCTGTTCTGGTGATAACTAAAGATATCCTAACTTCTGTTCTGGTCTGTGTTACATATACCTGGAGGTATAACTCTGGCTCTGCTCTATATCTGCTAAGAAGATGTTAGTTCTTCTTCCTCTCTGGTATCATGTATCTCTTTTGGTTTCATCCCACAAAGTCCTCATTCTCAGGAGTTTGAAGTGTCCACTATGCTGCTGCTTGCTATGCAATATGCTTGTTGGATCCCTTCTTCAGGACTTTAACACATCACAGCTCTGCAAAAGAACCTAAGCTGCATAAAACAACATAGGGATGTAGTACAATCCTAGAAAACTGGGCCTTGTGAACACCTGTTTTTTCTGCTCTTTATTACAGAACTGCTAAAATGATTTTATTCAAAAAAATCCTACTTTTAGTATATCTTAGAGCTTCTGTCTCTTTTCTACACTAATCTATACCTCCACTGTATCAGGGAGGGGTAGGAAACTGGGTCACCCAAGCTAATCCAAGATGTCTGGTGGTTTATCCCTGACTGTCAACTAAGCACCACGCAGCTGCTCACTCATTCTCCCTCAGTGGGATGGGGGAGACAATCAGAAAAGTGACAGTGAGAAAACTTAGCACTAACAAGGAAAAGGAAGTTAGTGATTGATGATGATGATGATGATAACAACAATAATAAAAAATACAAACCAAGTAATGAACAGCACAATTTCTCACCTGCTGAAGTTTACGCTGCACAAGGCACCCAGCTGCCCAGCTTCTCAGCCGACCTCTAGTTATAAAAAATGGAACATGATGTTGTACGGTATGGAATATCTCTTTGGTCAGTTTGGGTCACCTGTCCTGGCTGTGACCCCTCCCAGCTTCTTGAGTGCCCCCACCTTCTCATTGACAGGTCAACTTGAGAAGCTGAAAAGTCCTGGACTGCTTGGCAACAACTGAAAACCTCAGTGTTTTATCAACGTTATTCTCATCCTAAATTCAAACCATAACACTACACCAGCTGCCAGAAGTAAAATTAACTCTGTCTCTGCCAAAACCAGGACACCAACTACAATTCTCTTTTGTCTACATCTGCTCTTGGAAGATAGAGGTGGTGTCAAGAAAAGTATTCATAACCACTTTAACATCTTGCCATTCTTTGTTTATCCTTTCCTTGTGCCTGTGCATGACATTTTGCCACCTTCTGTCATCTTTGTACAAGGTTTTTCTAACTTCAATACTTTGACCTAGTGAAGATACTTCTTTACAGGCTTTTTGGATTTAAAAATAAAAAAAAAAGAAAAATCAAAAGCAATCTCACCAGACCCACCCCAAACAATGCTTATTCTTAATTCTTTACTTTAGAAATTTCTTTTTTTAAAGCAGTTAAAGTAGTCTGAAATGCCAATTTTGGGGCAGGTGGAGATAATTTTCTTTACTGAAAAAAAGTTCCTTTTTGTTTTCCTTCTAGAGAAATATGTACTGCTCTGCCTGCTATAAAAGCATTTAATATGTTTTGTTCAGTTAGAATTTATAATACTCCCACGCTCTTGAGTGGGGCAAGATATAATCCTGCAGTTAGCAGTATGCCTTGCATTACATCCATCAAAATCTTGCCAAGTTAGACTTAGTTATCAATATAGGTAAACTGCATGCAGCTTAACCTTGCGCAGCAACCTGGACCACCTATGAGAAAAGGTGGCTAGCAGAAGTCCCACAGACCTTGATGAGCTGAACTAAAGGACTGACCTAAAGCTGTAGTGAACACTCCTGCCTCCAGAAAATAGAACAAATCACAGTTCCTTTGCTGAATTTTCCCTTTAGTAAGTGGTGTAAAAAAATAGACTAAAGGGGATGCTAGACAGGGAAATAGCAATATTTCATGCAGTTACCGTATTCCTAAGAGTTACCACTGTCAGTAGTTACTTCAGTTATTCCAGCCAGAATTTCTTCACTTCTGAATGCTTAAATTTTAATATGTACTCTGTATTTATAATTTAGAAACAGAAAAACAAGAAAATTTCAAACTTTTCAATGTAAAAAAAACCCCAAAGCCTGCTTAATCACTCACCAATTATTCCAAAATTAAGCCCCAGCTGATTTTTTTATGATAATGTCACCAATGATATGCCAGTAAAGATTAATCATGGACAAACTCAGATGAGCTCAAAACTATAAAAAGAAGAACCTAGGAACTTCAGCTTTGATAGGGTGATTCTCTTAATGAAAGAGTAGACTCTACATGTTGAAGAAGAGAAAAAAGAAAAAGAAATGTCAATTTCTTAATGTTATCTCATAATTAAGAACAGCCAGAGCAGCGGGATTTAACACTGATGGGATTACTATTAAAGGGCTTAATCCATTAGCAATCATAGTGTTAAGAATTCTGCTAGCATCACTTTTGTTCTAGATTTTCACAGATATTTATGAGATGTCATTGTGACATTTTGGGATACTTCTAATCTGTAACTTTTTGTGCCTCAAGTATTTTTTTGTCTTTGCTTCAGCTTTTCTTACAGAGTCATCCTATTGGTCTCAAATATTTCATCTAAATAAGTACGTGGACAAACCAGGGTCTCAGTTTGAAGTTCAGGCTCATAGTGCTGATAGCTTAGATGAGCTATTGGTAGGTGAGCAAAAGGTACAGCCTAGTCAAGCTTTCAACTGTACGAGGAGAAGTGTACATCTTTGTTGCACTTCTATCTCCTAGGACTGAATAACATTCTAGATTTTTTAACTGAAAGTGGATTCTTTTTCTTTTGTTCACCTCTTAGTTAGTCTGTTTCTTCTAGATTTTGTTTATATTAATAAATTGTACCTGACTCCTTTTTGCCCTACTTAGGCATAGTTGGTAATGTTCCTTTGTTTTTAATGTTAGACATAGATTTTTCTTTCCTCATCTTATTACTTATCATTCATATTTAATGCTGCACACAGAATTATCTTTTAGACTCTTTTTACCTTTTGATTTCTTATATTTAATGACATACCCAATTGTTTGATATCCTTTTTTTCCCTAGGAACCTGTCACTGCTCTCTATTTAGGTGCTTTGAACTAGCTTTCATCTTTTAGTATTTAAATCATCTGAGTCCTCATGTATCATACCGCATTGTTCCTCATTATTTACTCCTCTGACTATAACGCCATTCTCTTCAAACTAGTGCTACTTTTTTCTTTGTTTCCTGCTCTTTGTTTTTAATTTTCCAAGTCAGGTTTACGCTTATTACATGACTCCCACACCTTAGGTATTGTCATTAACCTCAGATGTGAGACTTTATCAAAAGGCTTTTCAGAAGCTTGTCTGAAGTGTCTTATCTACAGCTTGTTTGTCGTCTGCAACTGAGGAGAGTTACTGAATGACAGAAGGCTTCTCTCCCTGGAAGCTAAGTGCCCAACCCTCCGAGTCCTTTGTTTGAATGTAGGTCTCCAACATGGCAGTCTACAATAGGAGCACTTGACAAAAGGATTGATTTTACATCCAGCACTGGAAGAATGCATATCATTTCCATGTATTACATGGTGTATATACTACATAATTTGAAATATTTTTTTCTAGCTACATTCAATAGCTTGTTTGAAGCCTCTGCTGTCTATATTGAGTGTGATATCTCTAATTTTAGAGATAAACTCTCAACACTAGCAGTCATTACTACAGATTTTTACCAGATATTATGAATTGTTTGTCTGCCAACCAAAATCCAAATGTGAAATGCAATGAAGTCTATGGAGAGAGCCTTACTGGAAATACATGAGTTTATCCTGCAGATGCTTTAATAAAGAACTTTGTTTAATCTTCATTTCATCTAAAAATACTTTAATTGTTGATGATTCATAAGGAAAAGGCTCATTACACAAGAAAACAATATAATCCCTTCAAGAAAGTCAGTGCTATATTTTGATCCTGAATACTTTGGGTAGCACTGTTCATCCCATTTCAAGGAAAGTGTTTCATCATTGATGAATGATGAAAGTGAAATACAGGAATATCTTTCATAAGAGCAGAATGGGGAAAAACCTGAAACTCCTGTGTTAGGAAGAGTATAAGTAACAGGTGACATTGTAAAAGCATAAACAAAACCCCAAGTGGTAAAAAACAGGTGATCAAGAACACCTGTTCTCCATACGCTATCTTACAGAAATAGGACACATTTGTTTCATTTAGAAGGCAGTAAATTCAAATCAGACTTTAAATCTCACAGCCATCACATCTCAGCGGCCAGAAAAACGCTGGAAAAAAAATCTCTTACCTTAGTACTTAAGGCTATGTTGAACAACAGCGACCAGGTCAGAAGTTTTAGGAAACAGTGCTCGGAAGGCACTTATTCCACCTCTATCTTCAGCACTTTTCTCTAATGCATCTGTTGTTTACTATCACCTGAGACTATGTGTATCACATAGTAACTTGAATGACACCTTCTGTTGCTGCTCACTGCAAATTGTGTTAATAGGAAATAATTAAATCCATTAGAACTACTGTCTTCACAGTTGACTTTAATTCAAAGAAGCTTTGAATCAAGACATAATCAAACTTTTAGCCCTGAGGCTTCACAATCATGTTAGACTGATCAAAGGGGTAAGTTTTGTGTTATGTTTAATCTAATCTAATTGAGGACTACTACTAACACAGGTGGTTTTGCTGTCCTTCCTGTCATCCCTACTCATATGATCCTGCCCTTCTTAATTCTTTAAGTTTGTTAGGGTCGCCTTCCTGATAAAGCTCGTTCTGCAGCTATTATATCTGGTAGTAATCAGGCACTGGGAAAAATATGAGTAGAAGATTATGATGGCCTGCTTTTGGACTTGATTATGCTTAATGAAAGATGTGCACTTCGGTCAATTTTTATTCTCATGCATGTTCACCTTCCAGTATTTGACAGCTAGAGTGATCATATAGCCCAGCAGATATATGATTCATACCATAGCTCAAAATAAGTAAAGCTAATGCAAAGGAATAGCAAAGAATCCCTGGTGAGAGGTGAAGGTAATTATGGACAGAATTACTCTTTCTAATGACTGCTTGGCTTAAGCTGATTTCAGCTAGCTGTGGAGCTATCAAAAAATGCGAAATTCAGGTTCTTCTAATGAGTATGATTCACATAATCTTTAAAAACACAGTGAAATAGGTCATATAGAATTCATGGTCTTTTACTGAAAAAGTCTTTCTGTCCTAGAGAGTTCAATACTTGCTCTGTTTCTGATCTAAGAGTTTCAGATGTCTTGAGGCTATATCCAGGATAAACAACACAATGAATTGTACCCAGAAATAAAAATCTAACCGCCACAAGGCAGACAGCAAGGATTAAATATGTTCCTCACAGTGACTCATCTGACTCTAAAGATTAATTACTCCAGTTATCACTAGATTAAGTTGCCCTTGCCAGGTGTTTGTCTATCATATTAGGATAACCTATTTGGGTAGTGTTTGAGCTGCATGGATGTGGGTC
>VZTU01001660.1:266-11382 GCA_013400835.1 Zapornia atra
TGGTCTTCTCCACGGTGAGAATCCGTGCAGGGGAATCTCTGCTCAGGCACCTTAAGCACCTCTGCCCCCTCCTTCCTCACTGACCTGGGTGTCTGCAGAGCTGTTTTTCTCTCATTTTTCTTACTCCTCTCTCTCACATTTACTACTTGGAGGGAACAGATAAAGTAATAAATGATTTGGGGAATCTTCAGCAGACCTTTACTGTCGTCTTCAATCTTTTCCAGAAGCTCTCTCATTATTGGAGAAAAATAGAGCCAGTCTCAGTTTGCATTAGCTGTACACACAGATTAACTCAGATTGCTGTGGCACTGTACAGCCACCTTGGAGAATCAAATTGATAGTTGTGTCCTACACACAGAGCCAGGCTTAGTAAGCTAAAGTTGCGGTGCCAGTGCTAATCCTAACCTTCCAAGATTGCTGTGCTTTACGGTAATTAGTGACACTAATTGCAGAATGCTCTCTCCCTGTCCTTATATTGACTCCTAAGCCTCTCAAATAGATATTTTCTCCCCTGTCCAACTGAAAGGGAAGTGGTAGAGTGACTTTGGGGGGCATCTGGCCTCCAGCCAGGTTTAAACAACCACATACGTGCAGCCATAAAGGTGGCCAGGTTAGAAAGGAAAAATTAACAAAAAGGAGTATGTATCTGCTGAAAAATACTGTCAGGAAAATTGGTCAGCCTGAGAGCTGTGAGCCTGGGAACCAGAAACAACCTTGAAAAGTGCAGCTGGTATCTTTGAAGTATAGCTGAGTGCCCAGAAACCAGAGACATCCCAAGATACCAACAAGTGCTAAAACAAGGCACTGTAACAGCAAGTTTTTGTCTGAGAAAGTGGAAACAGTCTGGGAAAATAATATTGGTCTGAAAGAATAGAAAACACAATCACCTAATGGCTGTCATAGGTGAAAATACAAATTAACAGCATCTGTTGGGGGTGTCCTACACTCTCTTACATCTCAAATACAAAAATTATTTGATTTTCCTCAAAAATGGTGTGTGTCTCTCTTTCTGACAACTTTCTGTGCTGCACATACTTTTACTTTTCCAAAACGGGTTGAATGCTCTGCATAAAGTTTCTACAAGATCTTGGACTCCCACTGGGGATGACCAGCTGACTGCAGACTCTGTGCCACAGACCATTTTTGAAGTGACAGACTGCCTTCTGTCTGTTACCGTATGGCCTCGGGGACTGGTCACTTTGTCCTCCACCTTGGGGAGGGTTGGGTTCCCCTCTGGGATCAGTTTGTCCTCCCCCTACCACCAGGATGGTGTGGCTCTTTCTGAAATCCGTCTAATTCACTTCGTAGCAATAGCATATATCCATTTAAGTAATCTATCATCATCTATCTGCTGCTATATTCTTGACAAGTGTGCTTCATTAATGGTGCCTGTAATACCTGTAATAGTATGTAATTTGTTTTCACTTTATTAATCATAGGTGTACCTGCTAGTGGTGACTTTTGTGGTAATCTGCAATAAAGTAAGTTCAGGAGACAAAGCCACAATGTCCTTATGTATTACAGAATCGTGGGCACAATATCTCTTTCAGTCATGATACCTGTGTGATAGTAAGCAGTGCCCACTCTTCAACATTGATTTTTTTCCAAGTCCAAACTGTCTTGTGATTCATTCAAAGGAACAAATCCTACTCCACTGACTCCAGGTATTAACAGAGCTCAGAGAAAACCAGAAGTAGCTGACACATCCAGAGACTAAAGCTCCAGCACTTGGAGAGTCTGTGCCAGCTGTGACTGTCACCACCCCAGTTCCTCCCTCCACACGGTGTCCTGACTGCCTACCAGACACCCACCTCATTGCTCACCCAACATTAAGGAAAGCTACCTACAACATTGCAATAGTCCACCTGCAAAAATTAGTCTTTCTAAAAAACAGTGCTTTCTGGGATGGCCTGAAAGACAAGGCTGTGTCCTTGCAGCTTGAGAGGAAGCACAGGGCATCACTCCAAGATGCAGTCCTCCTCTGAAAAGAATCAAGTACTCAGCAGCTTACCACTGACAGTTGCTAAGAGCTGGATCAGGCAAAACACAAGAAAATGTGCCCTGAAATATAATAGTTTAAAAGTCCTTTCTTCCTTCCTTCCTCCATTTTTTTTTATTCGTTCTGCTGTTAAATCAATCTCCGTAGTAGGAAGCCTTCTTTCAGCCCACAGGATGTTATCTTTATTAAGGGATCTTGTCTCATCCACTTACTCTGCAAAACTACTTCAGGGTTTTAAATTAAATATGAAAAACCTTCTCCCTAAATCTGTTTCTATGTGCTCAGGATGTTTTTTCCTTTTATTCTTAAACTTCCTGTGCATTAGTTGAGGCCATAACAAAAAGTTTTGTGAAGGCACCCAGGAGAATGGCAGTGCTGATAGGGAAATGCACCCTTGTTTTAGCAATGTCAGATGAGGTAAATGGACTAAGATAATAAACCATCTGAGGGATTCCTGACTCCACAGACCGGGAAGAGAGTTTATGGGAAACAAGTGTGCAGCTTTCACCTGTGAAAGTAACTGTTGAGTCCTGGGGAGAATTACTGTGGTGGTGAGGTTTCTCTCTGAGGAAACGCAAATTTGGTTTAGCTCCTTCTGGGTCTCTAACCTGCACTTAGGTATGGTGCCCGAAATGCTGCATTGACCCTGGGGACTTCCTTTGCGTGCCCTTGTTCAAGACAGATTCTTAATCACGTACACACTAGGGGTTTTCCTAAAGAGAGGCGATGCCGTTTATTCCCCACTGTGTGGCAGGTATGTGCTTGTTCACATGCAAGTAACACCGTTATCTCCTGCAGCGCAGAGGCGGCATGCGTTTCTGTCTCTCCAGACCAAGGTTATTCAGTTACTTCTGACAGGTTGCTGGGTTTCTTCTCACTTCTGAGATTAAAATCCTAGACAATGTGATTCATTTGTCATTTAGTCTCCAAGTTCTCGATGTTTTCTGTCTTTTGCAAGACAAAGACAGCTTCTTCTGTCTCTTTCTTGAAAAGGTTGCTTTGGCATGGCCTCAAAGATCCAAGCGCTTCTGGTATTGTGTGCACACTAAGCTCTTCCAGTTTATGACTACTGTAAAGGATTTCACTTTTACCTGGATTTCACAGTTGCATATTGCAAATGCATTGGAATAGTTTAAGATCAATACTCATCTTCACTAACCAGCACCATAAAGTTCCCTTTCTTAATGCACATATGTAACTGATATTTCTGCATTTGTTATTTGTATGTTTTAAAGTGCTTTGTTTAGTTTTATCAACCATTAAGTACATAATTTAACAAATCCTATTGTAAAAGAAAACACTGTACAGAATTTTTTTGCTGTTCTTACTCTCAGCTGTATGGAGGATGTAACATCCTGGTACACTGACTGCCTTCGAAGCAGGAACTCAACCATTCCAACTTTTCTCTTGTTGGAGCACCTGAATTTACAAGTTCAGTGCTGCCACTTACGATTCTGTTATAAGCCTCATAATGTTTTGATAACATCGCAGTTTCTGGGATTATTAGTGTTTGATTATTTTATTTTTTTAAAGTAAATCCATAAGCTCTCAGATTTTCAGGGGTAAAAAAGGAAAAGTTAAGCAAGTGTATTCAATAAATGCACTCAGAACTCATTGCTGAAGCTATTTTTCCAATTCCTTTTAGTAATATTTTAGGAATCTGTGATTTTTAAACAGCTATTTATAGTGATGAATTTAGAATTGGATGCTGAATACTTACAACATACAGCTGCACTTAACTGAAAAGCTTTTGAGCATCTTCAGCTAAATTAAACTCTGTTTAGAAACACCAGATTATCTTTCATCCAGTGAAAGCACAGATCAAAAGTTTCAGGTCACTATATCCCTCTAAGAGGTTCAACTTCATTCTATGAAGCAAAAGTGTTTCTGAATACTGCCTTTTCCAAAATAACATCTTGTTAGACTGGAATATACTCCACTAGTGAACAGATTGTTTAGCCTTATCTCAAGTTCAGGGTCTTTTCTATTGTGAATTCAACTCATGATGAGGCAGAGATGCCACAGCAACCTTTGTTGCTTTAATAGAGTATACGTCTCAAAGTAAATCTTCTCAATCTGTTCGACTTGCTTATTAGGGCAAGAAAAACAGAATGGACTTCACAAACAAATCAGCTAATTAGATAACATTTTCTGCAATCTGTGCACACTATCACTGCCTCCAGTAAATGGTTAACAGGCTGTGAAGAGGGATTGCCATGAGGAATCCAAAACAAAGTCACTTGTTGCTGCAAGAATTATAGAATGATCCATGTGAGCATGGGTAGAATAATTTCCCACAACTGTCTCAACTTGGTTTAAATAACACTGTCGTTTTTCTTTTCATATGTATATGCAAAAGTATTTGCTACAAATTTGGTAGGACTCTGCATTCTTAAAGTAGGATTCTGCATTCTTCTTTAACTGGAGATGGATCTTTTGAGCCTTACCTGCATCTACAGTGCTGAGGTTCTGGTTTCACGAGACTGCAGTAATACAAACAACCGAGAGGAGCTGCAGTTTGCAGAAAGCAGGACTGTGCTTCGTTCCACTTGATTGCATGAGTTTTGACTGAACTTGAAGGTCATATTATGCTTGTAAAAAAAGTTTTTCCAAAGCTTTTTCTGTTAGTTCAGTGTAAAATGGTGTGCTGAAAAAAAGACATGAAGTAGAGCATGACTAAGATCAGTGTTCAACCAAGAACTTCTCTGCTGAATCTCTGCCGAATCTCTGCCAGGGTCTTGCTTACAGCCCCTACTATGTCTGAGGTCGGGGAAGAAAAATCCTTTATAGTGGAGCCTGCATTAAACATGGAGATCGGGAGGCAAGTGTCCATCCAGAAAATCCATATAGGAAACCCATATATTGAGTTGTGAATAAATTGGCTTTTCATTCTTTTGGGTCTCATATACTGTGCTGTTGTCTGATTTATCTTCTTGGGCCTGCTTCTGGAAGTTTTATGAAGTGCCCAAATCAATTATTCTTGTCAAGCTTTCTTAACAGTTGAGGAGTTTTTGAGCAGTATCATGAAAGATTTATACTGACAGAGAGAACAACTTCATATGAATCACTAGAGGGTTAAATCTGCCACTGTCTGAGACTCCACTTCAGCCTAAGAAGTCCCTGTAACTCAGCGAAATCCCACAGACATGATTAAATTGCAAATATGATGAGAAAAGGGTTTTTGCAAAACAGAATGTTATTACTGAGTACTATGTCTCATCAAATTTGATGGGATATGAAGTGAGAACAACACAGAAAGGAGCACACTACACTTAATCTCAGTTCCGTTGGATTTCTTGAATAATTCTGAAGCACTGCAATGGGTGTGGTATGAGGTACCAGACTGAATAATGATGGCAGTACATGGAAGGGGCCCTAACTCTCCCTGGTCTTTCTTCAGCTTTGTGCTTACTTTGCTTCCAAGTCCAGACAAAATGAAAATTAAGTCCAGGAGCCAAATTTTTAAGGAAAGTAGGTATCAGAAGATGAGAAAAAAATCAAGTAGGGTTTTCAAAGGTGATACTGGGTGGTGAGGTGACTGATAAGGAGGATGACCAGTTGATAATAAGAACTAATGGTTTTCATTGGACCTAAGAGTCCAAGCACTGGAAATCCAATTAGACCACAAAGGGGATTTAGAATGAGGCACTGCAGCACTGATACTTAGCAGTCCTCAGATAAGATGATCTGAAATACATACAGGAAGAAGAGTTCCCTTGAACAGGCTTGCTAAAAGCAAGAGTGGAAAACTGATTCTCCTAAATATGTTTGGTCTGCAGGCCTGTATGCTTAGCTGTGAACTAGATAAAGATATTCATATCTCTTCTCACAGCTGTGTTTGTTTTCCTGGAGTCAAATGCATAAAGACATTCCCAGTAGAAGTGATTTATCAACTCTACTGATTTATTTTTTAGCAAAATGTCCCTATCCATCAGGTGAGGTATATCTGCTTGTACTTTTATTTTTTCCTAAGCTGTAATTAATAATAAGGAGGTATGTGTCTGTATGTGTCTCTCTCTCCCTTGTGTGGAGGGAGAAACACATTTTTGGATGGAGAAACTTGCATTATCTGAATGTTCATTGCAGTAGCTATTACTGCAACTTTTCCCTCTTACTGGATAGAAAAATATTAAGCAGTTAACAGTAGTCAGTAATGGTAGTACCTTTACTCCATTTGCTTTTTTGAGGCCTCTTACAGCTCTTGATTTAACAGAACGCAGCTGAAACATAATATTTGCTACCATTTTTTATACTTTTCTTTCTGAAATGATTCTGTAACTAAGTGCCTTCAAAGAGGCTGTCTTCAAAATGCCATTTTAAAATTACTTACCTCCTCTGAGATTTTTTCTGAGGAACAAGCATAGAAAATAACAATACTATAGTGTTCACTGATTACATTCTTCTAAGAAACTGCACTAAGAACTGAGCCAACCTTTCATATGTGAGTTGTGTAGCACGGACATTATTTATTTATCTTTTGTAGTTGACTCTTCACATCAAATATGAACTCAAGCATACCTGATTTCATTAAGCAGTGCCACAAGGCCTCAGTAGAGATTGAGAAAAATACATCTGACCACAATGTGAAGACTTCAAGGGCTTGCAAGTTTAATTGTCTTCAATAAAAATCATAAGCCTGGTGCTTACGGCAGATGATAAAACATCACCAAAGTATTCATAGATGTACTGAAAGAACGGCAGGTTCCACAAAAAAATACTGTCCATTCTTGCAGCCGTTACATGTTCCTTATGCCTCTGGTCCTCCCTCCGTGGACCTGAGCCTCACCTGATCTCCTGCCCCGGTCCCTGATACACTGACCTGTGGTGCAAAAGCACCTCCAGTGGGGTGCACCTGTATCTCATCCCTTATGTCCAGCAGCCCAGGACCATGGCATTGCAGACCACAGGCTCTGTACTGAACTTCCAAGGCTTTGAAGCAGAGACTGCTCAGGCTTCCTGTAAAAAGGCATGCCCTGGGTGGCAGACAGTGGAGCTTTCATGGGGTTTAGATGCCACGGCGCTTCCTCTGCTGACCAGGCAGTTGCGGCACATTTGTCACCCTTACGAAAGTGTTGGCAGGGTACAACCCTAGGGTGTTTCAGGGAGCAGCACCAAGCCATGGCTTCTATGCAGGAAGATGAGTTTGCATGGGTGCCCGCCTAGTGAGGCTGCACCGAGCAGTGCTGGCTGGTAGAAGAGTCCTGGGATGTGGGGGCAGAGGGTGCAGTGAGGCAGTGGATGGGCCTGATGAGCGCTGGGGCATGGGCTGGCCTTGGAGACCCGCTGGTAGGAACATTTGCCCAGGGCTCAGCTGCAGAAATGCAGGCCTGGAGCTGGGCAGCACTTGCCTTCAAGGACAACAGCACAGTAGTACCCAGCATATATAGAAGTACCTGTCACCATTAACATCCCACACCTCCTGCCCATGGGCCATACCGCTGCACTCCCTCTCCCACCACCTCTGTGACTGAGTGCATGAGAAAACGGAGGGCATTAGCACCAGTAATAGCAGCAAGGTAGCAACATCAGTTGCATTGTTAGGAACACTGCGACACTTTCTATCCTTTTCATGCATTTATTTTCTTGGGCAGAACCAGAGGATGGAGAGCATTGGCCTGGCCCAGGTGTTGTCAGCTGGCAGCATGGCCTTTTGCGGGGCTGGGAAGAGTCCTGGGAGCTGCCATCCCTTCTCTTCGGGGATGGCCATGGCCTCCCAGTGGAACGGTCCCTGTCCTGGCTGTGAGTGAAGGGACCACATGTCCTTGTGCATGATCTGTGAGCTCCCCGTGGGTGGGAACAGGGGCACTGGGCGTGCTTCTGGGACCCCCATGAAGAGCAGCAGTTGAAGTGCTGGGGTGCTCCTCTGCAGCTGCCCAAGCAAGGATGCCAGAGAGGCCTGGACCAGGGGCAGGAGAGCCTCCTTGGGAGGCAGAAGGACAAGGGGCAGTTGCGGGACTGACCTCCTGCTTCTTGGCAGCATGGCCATCCTCCAGGTTCAGTAGGTGGCAGGCCCCCCTGCTGCAACATTCCATAGCACTGTTGATAAGCTGCTGCACAAACATCTCTATATGGTTCTGGAGGCTGATGTGCAGCTGCTGGACCAGGACCTCTTCATCCAGCCCAAAGAGGTGCAGAGCGGACATGATATAGTCCTTCACTATGAGTACCCACCAACACTGGTACCTAAAGATCCTTCCCAGCTTCTGCAGCACCCAAGGCATAAGGGGCTTGAGGAGCCAATGGTAGTCCTGGAAAAGGAATTCATAGGTGAGTGGCTAGAGGCCAGCCAGAGATGATTTGGGCAGCTGTTGCTCCACCAGCACAGGTGCTGTTGCTGCAGGCCTGTGGGCAGATGGATGGCCAGGAGCTCCTCCTGCGTGATGATGAGCAAAGGATGACACTGCAGTTGGGGTGAAGATGTCCTCTTCGAAATCAGCATCATCTCGCACTGAGTGCATGATGGATAGCCCTGTCTCCTTGCAGAGGGGACACTTGGGCTTTCTCTCCATCCACCACATGATGCAGGGGTAGCAGAATTTGTGGAGGCATGGCATCACACAGGCAGCATTGTCCCAGCTGCACAGGCAGATGAAACAGCAGTTGTCTAGCTCCATGGCCATAGTCTCGGCTCCCTGTGGTGGGCTTGGGGCAGCTGAGGATGTCAAGCTGCTTCCTCTGGCACTGCAGCAGCTGCTGTCGTGCTAGAAAGGGAAGAGGCACCATAGTCATTGGCTGGCCCAAGGAGGGGTGGAAGAAATGCCCAGGGTCCTCATGAAGAAAACCCTGCCAGCTTCCCTGGGTGAGGTTTGCCCTCCCAGCTCGCTTCAGCTGCTGCAAGTGCATCTCCTGGGTGTCCTGGTTGCCTGTGTCTGGAAGGGCCAGGGGAAATCCTCTGATGGCTCTGGGGTCAGGCACTGAGAGCTGCAAGAAACAGCCCTCCGAGCACACCAGCATCAAAGGCCTCACTCAACACTCCAGGTCTCACCAACTCATTCAGCTGGAGTGCAGGCACGATCTGGCTGGGTGAGATTCTGCACCCGAATATAAGCAGCAAGGGACGCGTGGTCACAATGCGTAGCTCAGAGACATCGTAGGCCATAGCTAGCAGGTATTACAATCTATCCCTCAGCCCTCAGGGACTCAGTGACATCAAAACCCATCCCTCATAACCTACCGCTCAGGGTCGTCACCATCCATCGCTCAGGCAAGCCACAACATGTCATCCTCATGGCATTCACCCCAACAGCACTGCAGCTCCAGCACATGCATCTGGTCTTACTGCAGCACCAGTGTCCACTCCATCGGCCATCCTATGTCTGGTGCTCAGCATCAGTGTTTCATGCTGGTCACCCAGGCCTCGCACAAACCTTCCCAGAACCCCGTCAGGTTGCTCTGGCGAGGGCAGACATGTCCAGGGACATGGAGCAACAGGCTTCCCTCAGGCACACCTCATGCCTCCCTGGGAGGCTGCTGGACAAAGTCACACAGGTGGTCCCCACAGCCCAGCACTGCTGGCCAGCCTTCTGCTCCCCCGATTCCTCCCATGGGGAGACACGGGAAGCACTTGGCTGGCTCTTGTGGGTTTTCTCCTGTCTTTCTCCTCTTCTGGCTAGGAGCACAAGGGTGATACCCTCTGCTCAGCACCCATTGGGCCTCACGCAGGAATAGTACAAACATGAAAGAAAAAACCAACAAATTTGTTATTGATCTTGATATTTTTGACTATGTACATTGAATGGATAGACAAGCCAAGCAGCATTTTTTCATACAACAGAGAAGGTGTTGAGGACTTTCACTTGAAGTCACCTGCTCTCATTCAGAGTCCATTCAGATTCAAGTCAGTGCAGACTGGTTAGGAAATGTTGTTTCCCCCAGAACATGTTCTACTGTTAGTAGTTAAATATTTAATGACATCAATTAGCTCTTCTTTTCTCTGGTTGGTCTAACTGATGCCAGATTCCGCCATAGTAGACTTGAAAATAGAGATAATATTATGAGGCACATAAAATGACCAGAGGTTTGATGAAGTCCTTAACCACCCCTTCCCAGGTGCCTCTCAGTAGGCTAATGTATCCTCTTGCTGTCAGAATTTCTGCCACCTTCCAGCAGGGCCAAGGAAGACACTTCCCTTTCACAGCTGTTGAAGATTTGGGGGCTGGGAGGAAGGAGAGAGGGACCGCCACCTTCAACCGAGGTAGAGTTCTTTTGCCTCTCTCAGATTTCTGCAAGGGATCTGTCATGGGTCTGCTCTGGCAGGAGAATTTTCCCTATACAAGCTCACATCACAGCCATCTCCTAGGCGCTCTGGATGCAGAATCCACTAGTGGACACTGTGGTATTGTACATTCCTCCCTAGGTCTAAAGGCCTTTGCCTGCATTCCCTGAATTTCATAGATTCAAATTTATTCTTCTTCTTGTGTTTTGGCACAGTCCTATTTAAATGATGCCTGCTTTCTGTTGAATTTAACAAGCCAGCTGGGCTGGCCTAGCCAAGACAATTTGAGCATGGCTGCCTCATGACAGTGCAATTGTTCCCAACTGTAATCCTTCAAATTGTGTTATTTTTCCTACAGAACATCCACTTAGTTTGGTAATTATGCTTCTAATGATATCATTATTTTAATAAAATAAGCATTTGCAAAGAAAATCTCCGGTTTAAATTCAGTAGAGTGATATTTTTCCCATGAGAACTTTCATTTTCACATATTTAATACTAATAAGGTAACATCTTGCCTACATTATACTGATTGCCTTTATGGCACAAAAATCATGACAGAGATAGTGTATCTTGATTAGACTGATGCTAGAATGCCTGTACAGGAAAATCAACTCACTCCATGCAGATGAGCTCATGAGTCTCTTAGTCACCTAAACTCTCTCAGGTAAGGACAATACATCAGCTTTGATCTAATTGTTTGGTTCCAGGTTTCAGTTAGGCAGGAGGAAATGCTGCTTGGTGTAAGTGGGGCCTAGCTGGAGGAGGTCCCTTCCAACCCCTACAATTCCATGAATCTGTGATTCTGTGACTTTTCAGACTATTCAGATAAGGTCCAGTCTGACGTCATTAACAAAAAAATATTTGGGTTTTTTCCTTGTTTCTTCTTTTTATATTCTGTG
>VZTU01001661.1:0-13989 GCA_013400835.1 Zapornia atra
GTCTCGGACTTGCTCTGCTCTTTTCTATTTTTCCAGATTCATAAATATGTTATCTCAGAGGTGCTACCACCTCTCTGATGGGCTCAGACTTGGCCAGCAGTTGGTCTGTCTTGAGACTATATGGCATTGGCTCTGTCAGACCTAAGGGAAGCTTCTAGCAGCTTCTTTTAGAAGTCACCCCTGCAGGTCCCCCAGCTACAAAAACCTGGCCACACAAACCCAAAACAATGTTAAAGAAGCAAACAAATATAAACAGCTACTTCATAATCTGAAATCTTTCTGTGACAAAACTGATGGTTAGTATTTTTCCTCTTCATTTTAAATTGTAAGCCTAAACACACAGGGATGTCTTAAAATCAATTTTCAATTTATAGTACAGAAAATTGGAAGATACTTCACATTTGCATCGAAGCCATCTGTTCTTCAAGGGTAATTTTAAGTGATTTTAGTTTAATCTGTTTTTACTTTAAGAAGAGTCTATAAACCATACCCCATTAGATATACTTTTAAAATAAGAAAAATTCAATAGGACTTTACAGAATAATTGATTCATGTTTATAGTGAAATATTATGTTTATCTGTGGCTTGAAACACTTACATTAACAGGAGTATACATTACCATGTTATAGAGCAGTGGATGATAGCTTTGGATTTCACATAATTACCAGCAATCTCCTGAGAACCTTATATATTTTCTTATAATTATGATTATGAATAATCACAGTATTGTGGTTGATATAATCTATTTAACTTCAGGTTGCATTTATTGAGTCATTTAACATCTCAAAGATAAATCATTTTTATCCATTAATTTAATGGAAAACAGGTAGGTGTAAATCAGGTATGTGTGCAGGAATCCTTGAACATAAAAATACATAAAATACATACAATTAAGAAGATCATACATAAAGGGGAATGGAGAACTAGTTTTTAAAATATACTTTTGTGTCAGAAATTAAACTGGAAAAATTAGGCTGGTGAATTGGGTAATCAGGATATCAATATCCAATTTTCTGCCACTGGTGTGAATCTGTCCATCAGCAGATTACATATACCTTGCTGCAAAAGAGAAAACTGCAGCTGTATGGTTCAGGAATATTTAATAAAAAGTGAAATTTTAAATCCTTATTTTTACAATATTTAGGTGAACATTGCTTCTCAAAGGGAAAGTTTATTAGTACCATAAGTATATTGCATGCATTTTAATTGAGTTTTCTTAACCTTCTTTTCCCTTCCCAAGTGAGGGAAAAAAATACACACTTGTGTATTGGGTTTTTTTGCTTCAGTATGTGGTACCACCAAAAATTTTTACATAAAATTAAGTCTGTTAATTCCTTGCAGGGCAGAGGAGCCTTGATACCTCAGCAAGAGGAAAGAATTTTTAAAAAATTGAGAGATGTGTCCATATATAATGTAATGCTTTCTTGTTTGAGTTGAGACAAAATTAATGGGAATTAGGTTTACATTAAACATACAATTTCAACTCCAACATCTTATACTTTACATCTTAGTATAAATTCTTCTAAATCTGCCAGTGCTTTGGATTGATGCTATTTCTTGCTGCCTGCTACTTACAGATCAGTAGACAGTATTAAACTTTAATATATTTTTGTTTATTATGAGTATAGAAATATTTACTGTTTGTATTTAGATGGCATAACAAAGATCATCATCCCACAACTAGTCAACTAGTGGATTGAAAGGCACATAATCTAAATAGCGGAACAGTGCAGACATGGATTAAGTGATTTCTTTAAAGCAAAGGAGACTTGTGTCTCCTCAGAACTGAATCTGAAAGCTTCAGCTGTAGACCTGGATAATGACTCCTACATCATTCATAGTTTCTTTTTCCTAAAGTTATTGGACACTTTAAATTGAATATGTGGGACAAATAAAAAAGAAAAATTGAGACTTCTATAATACACCCCTAAACCTGGTGAAGGACCATTGGTACCACTGGTTGAAATTGTCTTTTTCTTTATGAAGGCATTCCTTATTCTTAACTGAACCATGTGTCTTGAATAAGAGCTGCTAGCACTCATTATCAGACACCTGTGCCTTCAAGATATGCAAAGCTGATGAATGATCATGCATAGTAAATGTTGGAGTTAGGGCTTTATTATCTATGTAACTACTATGAAGGCAAAAGTGATTCACCCTCCCTCCTCTCCGCCCCCAGTCTCCTAGTGATGCTAATTTTTCCACTTTCTATCAAATATAGTAACTGCAACAGCCACAAAATTTTATTACAGTTCAAGAAATCAATTTGGTATTGATTATGCTGAATGAAGTGTATGACTCTCATTACAGTAAGGAAAAGATGTAAAAAGCCATAAGGAAGTAAAATATGGAGTGGTTGTACTATTTTACTTGAAAACTGATTTCTGAGGCTGTTGCATTTCATTTTGATTAATACAAATCCCACAGATCTTAAAAAAAAATAATTTCATTTAGCTGCCTAGGAGCAATAGTATTTAATGCAATTATCCTAAGGGTTTCTTTTCTCTCTTATTGTGAATCCAAATCATCTCCAGACCTTAGCTGCATTTGGCCTTTTCTAGTGCCAATACATACAACAAGAAATGTCTCAAAGTGATGACTTGCAATGAGTCAGGACTGAGAAATCCTGTCATCAGTGACCTCCTGTGCTTCCTTGCAGGGACTGTTCAATACAGCAAAATGTAATTGCATGAAGTGTATGGTTCATATCCAGACTTAACAAAGGGCAGAAGTTACAGTAATGGGTGATTCTCAAAGTGCTATATAGTGCAAGAAAGTAGGCATACATGAAAGGCCTATGAATCGGTGGCAACATGGGTATGAATATATAACTGACTGGCAGTTTACTGCTTCCTGGTTGTGGCTTCTAAATGTTTCTTTTAACACATGGTTGAAGAGTCACTGGTGCAGCAGCAAGTAGAGGAATAACAAACAATAGTTAATAGGTCAGAGTGAGTACAGAAGCTCTCAAATTGGATAAATTCAGCAGTGTGTAATAATATGAGATTTTTGCATTTGAAGGGATTTCTGCCACGTATTAGTGAAAATAAGAAGGAGCAGCTACTTGAAGGTAGTGTGCTGTGGTTGCATACTGAGTATGTTGTGCAGGACAGTTGAAAGTCTGGTGATCAGAGATGCAATTCTGGGAACAATGGGGAGATAAATCCTTTCTGAACTGACAAAAGCCTGAATTTTTAGTTCTAAAAGAGGCAAAAAAATGGTGAATGCTGTTTGTATTTAATGAAAATGAAGGCTGAGGTAATCAAAAGTGCAAATGAACATTCAGAATAATGGTTTTGCTACTAGAAGTAACAGGTCAGTCAGAAGACCCTCATTCAGAGGCCATACCTGAAACATCAATGTACTAAACCAGGGAAGAAGAGACATGATTATCATGCATGCAGCGAAATTCAGACTCAGATTAAATGCTCAAGTAATATATTCAAAGAGTAAACAGAAAGGTAGAAAGTAGAAGACCCAAGGGCCAACAGCAACAGTTGCAGAAAACATCCCTGACTTGTAAGGAACACATAGTTAAAATAATCATAAAATAGATTTAAAATAAATAAAAGAGTTCATTGTTAAAAATAAACACCTATTTTCGCCATTTCTTACCATGCTTTTCAAGTGATTCTGGGGCCCTTTTACTGTTGGGCTGGTGAATTTAGTAATCCCAGTGAAGGAGTCACTACACATCAGGGCTGCTGCAAGATGTGGACAGCTCACGGTGTAACTGGAAGAAAGGAGGAGGAAAGACACAAAGGGAGTAATAACAGCCCTTCCCTGGTAGCAGCGTGCTGTTGGATAAGCTCAGCTGCTTGTGCACTACACCTTTAGGCTAAAGTTTCACATTAGTGCTGGGCTAATCAAGCAGCTAACAGCCACAGAGAGAGGATATCCTGCAGCAGGTGATGAGGCACTGGAAGCAGCATTGTCCTTTAGGGCAGCAATTTAGCTGTGTTGTGTATTGACACTGTGTTATGGTAAACAGTGCCGCTTTGCCCATCTGTTATGCCCTATATCACATTTGTACACAGAGTACCATGCTTTATGGGAACTTAAAGTGACATAAACATATGTTGTTAATTTCTGTTACTTTATGGTGTGTGGCCAAAATTGTAATCAATACCTTTTGGTGTTGCATTCCAGTGGACCTGGAATGGAACTGGGTTGACTGAGATGTAGCCCTCTTTTCCTGAACGCACTGTAGCAGAAACAGTAAAAGGAAGTCTGTGAACATTAGCCCAGAAATTAAGTGCAATTGTGGTGGTGAAGTCTAGAAAGATACACGATATTGTTTTATGTTTAGTGGGATGGATAAAGTCAACACAGCTCCTCAGCTTATACACCATGAAGCTTTTGTGTAATTTTTTTTTTTACTGGAGGAAGCAAATTGTCTACCTTTCTCTTCAATATTTCTCTGCCAACACAATTCTGTTCAACTGTGCCCTATTGGAAGAGAGCTATGATTTCTAAATATGTGTCACTGGGGTATGTGTAAAACTGTTCTAGTAGAAGAGTGTTGTCTGCCAGCATTTGCTGCATCTGCATTTAGGCCTACTGGGAAAAAAAAGTTTCAACAGAAGTTCAGGAGAGACAGGGCTTGTGCAGTTTTTGTGGTGTTAAATGGTTTTGAAGGGTGTTGTACAAAAGTGGAAGGAAAAGGTGATATGGGAGAAAGCGTGGCTCTTTTTGATAAAACTCAGTTTTTTAGAGCTGCAGTAATAATTTTATTGTCCTTTCTAATTAAACTAAGTATGTATAGTCAAAAGCAGAAATTTAGTTCCAAACTGGAAACTTCATGTAACACTATCTATTTATGCATTCACATTGTACACCTGAAAGATGTCATTCCTAAAATGAAAAAAAAAAAGTTGCTTTCAAAAAAGGTATACTTTTATTTTTCCTTTTTAAAGACTAAGTTTATGCAGCCTTTTCTCTGATGTTTGGATCTCAATTCTTTTTACTATAAGCCTGTTACTGCTTTTGCACCCTGAGAGAGACAGAGAAAGGGTTATTCTAAGTCTCATCAGAAATTGGGCTATTCAGCAATGAAATAAAGTCTTTAAATGATCAACATTTGATCAGTTATATAACTGTTGTTTTCTGGATTAATGAGATTTAATTTGGAATGCTGTTTACAAAATATCAAATGACCATTTGTTCTTGCAGGACAGTAGAGACCATCAATAACAGTTTCTGATGTTTTATGTGTTTTTTCTCTCTAACTCTGTAGGAAAAGAATCACAATGATGCTTTCCTGCCTTAGTTTTAATTGCTAATAAATCACTCTTCTTGTACATCTTGATCTCTAGTGCACATCAATTATCATCTGCTCTCTTCTTCAGGACATGGAGAGAGGTGCCTCTGCCTTAAAAAAGACAATGTTCTCCGTATCTTTAAGACTGTTTTTGAGGAAAGATGGTCTAATGAATCTGTCAGCACCCAGCTGCCTTGGATATTCTAGGTACAGGCTGATTTCCCCTTCAGTGCAATATGTCTTCAGCTGTGACCTTTTAATTATGTGTTAATGTGACCAGAAAAGCACAGCCTGAGAAAAAAAACTAATAACAACAATTTTTTAAAACAATTTTGTTTAGTACAACCTGGTACAGACTATGTAGCTACTATAGCCTAGGTGCTCAATGAATTTTGTATCCCATATGTCTTTGCAGGAGGTTTATTATTACATTCCCTGAAACACTGATACATTGAAAAACAAAATCAAGGTCTCTCCTTGGAGACCTCTAACCCATATAATTCTTGAAACAATTTTTAGAGTGAGTGGCTCCAAATATATTTACAATTAAAATAATTACTTTTGTATTATATCAGTCTCATAAAAAGGCTAAGGTTATTTCCTTTAACTTTGACAATGGATGGTGTGATTATGACTTTTTATGACAGGAGCATATCTCAAATATGCTTCAGTGGGTCCTGATGCATTGAGACAGAGGCCGTGTTCATCTTTCTAACTCTTGACATGCAACTAAGATTTCTGCAATTTAGAATATTGGGAAAGAGGTTTGTCTGGAACACTCAGTGATTTGTAGATTAATGTCTAGCTTAGGCACTGTTCTCACATTAAAAACATTTTATATTAATATAAGCATAGTTTAATAGACATGTAAATATATTTTGATAAAAATGGAATTCAATAATATATTGTACTAAAATATAAATATGTTTAGTTTTGTGTGGCAGGTACTGGGTGGGGGAGGGGAGCTGCAGAGGTGGTTTCTGCAAGAAGCAGCCAGAAACACTCTGCAGGCTCCGCCAGCCAGCTCAAGGCCAGAGTCGTTGCTGATGAAGGCCAAGCCCGCCAGTGATGGCCATATTGCCACTGCGAGGGCTGAAGCCCTGTGTGAAAGAACTCATGTTGGGGAAGTTTGTGGAGGACTGTCTCCTGTGGGCGGGGCCCCACGGTGCAGCAGAGGAAGGGTGTGAGGAATGCCCCCCCCTGTCCCATCTGAGAAGGAAAACAACTAGTGAGGAGCTGACTGAAATCCCCATTCCTCCATCCCCTACCCCTCCCCATACCACAATGAGGGGGAAGAAGGGAGCAAAATCATGACTAGAGTGAAGTCTGCTAAGGGAGGGGTGGGGGGAGGTGCTTTAAGATCTGGTTGCAGTTCTCAGTATCTGACTCTGGTTTCACTGTGTGTGCAGTGTAGTGTAATAAATTAGAGTTTTCTTTCCTTTAGTCTGTTTTGCCCATGACACTAGTTGTGGAATTATCTCTCCCTGTCCTTCTCTTGACTCCTAAGCCTCTCAATATATATTTTCTCCCCTGTCCAGCTGAAAAGGGGCATGATAACATGTCTGGACCCCTCCAGCCAGGGCCAAACCACCGCATATTTTTGATAAGTGTTGCAATATTAAGAAGCAATATATTTGGCATGATGAAATTGGCAAAGAAATTATATGGACAGTTATTTAATTTGTGATTATTTAATTTTTGCAGAGTGTTAAAAGGTTCCCTTGTAAGCCAGAATTAGGGCATTTGTTCCAAATATTATCTACAAGACCATCCCTTAAGAGATATGGATAAGATGGTGCACTTATATTGCACCTTCCTGCAAGGGCTTGTTACCTAGTACTTACGTCTTACAGTTCTTTGCTGAAGTGTTTGACATTGTTTCAATATTTTCAGTGCACAGACACTTATGATATGTTTCACTATTAGTTGAAGTAAATGTAAGCTCTGAATTATGACCCATATGCAAATGAGATTGGATTATCACAAAAATATGGGAGGACAAGTCAGTAACTTGAAGTTCTCCAACTAATTCTTCATTTGGTACTGGTAGAAAGAATGTAAACAGCTAACAAATTAAGTGGTAAGGCATACAGTCTTTTTATCCCCACTGTAACCTACTGGATCAATTCTGGAAAAGCACAGTTCTCAGGAAGCTGTGAATAAACTTACTAATGACAAATGGATGGCAGAGCTTAAGAATTTCAGTTTTCTGCCTATATGCTGGCAGAAGTAGACTTGGATGAACAACCTTCCTCTTAAATAGTTCTGCCATTAATTGTTTTCTTTTCTGAACTCTGGAATATTGTCCAAGTCTTTTTTGCCTGGTAAGTACTTCTGCTATTCCTGTAGCCCTTCAGTGTTGTATTCTGTTGCTCTTGGCTGAGCAGCCACTACTTTTTTGACCAGCTATTTACCTGATCTCTGCTAGGGAGTGATGGGATCCAGCTCATTGAAGGGCTGCAAAGTTGTTTTGCCAGTAAGATGGCAAACCTGACAAGAAGACCTTTAAACTAGGAATGACATGACAGGGTGGGAGAGAAAGCAGCACTGTGGAGTGTCTGTCTGTCCCCCATCTTCAAGAAAGGAAGAATGAGAACCAAGGAAGTTACTGGAAGTCAAAGTAGTCAGCCTCACCTTGATTCCCAAGATGGCAAGGGATCAACTGATTCTGGAAACCATATCTAGGCGCATAAATGACAGGAAAACCATCAGAAGACAGTATGTCTTCAACAAAAGCAAGTCAAATGGGCTGAAAACTGGCTAAATAGCCAGACACAGAGGCTAGTGATCAGTGTCACATTCCAGTCAGAGGCCAGTAACTAGGAGTGTAGCATAGGTGTACGAATATTTTTAATATCTCCATTAGTGATCTGGATGATGGAGCAGAGTGTATCCTTGGGAAGTCTGCACATGGCACCAAACGAAGTGCCAAACATAGTATTTGATACACCAGTAGCTGATGCACCAGAGGGTTTCTGCCATCAAGGGAGACCTTCACAGGCTGGAAAAATGGTCCAACAGGAACCTCATGAAGCTTAGCAAGGAAAGTGCAAAGTCCTGAACCTGAAGAGGAACAGCCCCAGGCACCCTCCCTGCAGGGGCCATCCAGGCGAAAAGCAGCTTGGCAGAAAAGGCTCTGAGGGTTCATGGTGGACCTCAAGTTGAATGTGAGGCAGTGATGTGCCTTTGTGACAAAGAAGGTTAATGGTATCCTGGGCTCTATAAGGAGTTTTGCAAGCAGGTGATAATTTCTCCTCTACTTTGGTGGTAGTGAGGCCACATCTGGAATGCTGTGTTCAGTTTTGGGCTCCCCAGTGCAAAAGAAACATGGACATACAGGAGACAGTACAGTGAAAGGCCTCTGAGATAATTAAGGGACTGGAGTATCTCACGCAGGGGGGAAGGCTGAGAGAGCTGGAACAGTTCAGTCTAAAGAGAGGGCTCGGGGGGATTCGTCAATGTATATAAATACTGGAATGGAAGCTGTAAAGAAAACAGAGACAGGCTCACTTCACCGCTGCTTATCATCCTCATTTCTTCCGCAGATACTATTCTAATTTTCTTTTTTATTTTTTCTTACTCAAATGTATCTTACTGCATATTTTCACTTCAGTCTTTTCTCACTGGTAGATATGATTCTCTTGGTACTCCTGGGTAACTCTTCTGTCTTTCTGATCCTTGTCTTTTCAGTTTCTTGTCTGCTGTCACGGTAGTTCTCATTCACGGGGCCCCACAATTCCAAATGCTCCCCTGCATCCACTTGCAGTTCAATTCCTACTGCTTTATCCCTTATGCTACTTGTAGTATATCAGATCTAATTTCTTTCTACAGTTATAGACTCAGCACATGTACACCACACTTGGTTTATTTTCCTTTTTCTTGTTTCCCAGACTACAGTTCTAGATTACTGCTATTCTAAGTCTTGAATAGCCAGCCTCTGTACCCACGAGATTCAAATCATCAAACCTTTCTGTAGGGTTTGAACTTTAGATGAGACCAATTTTTGTGGTTGGACAGCAAGTCATACATTTGCGCCGTCTGGATCATGCTTGATGCCAATAGAATCTAATTTACTGTTTCTCTGTTTAGCATCTGGGAAATTTACATCTAAATTGATGGTAGTAAATTTTGCTAATAAATTTTCAGGGAAAATGGGATATAGACCTTTCTAACACAAAAGACTACCTGAGAGTCAATATGCCTCACTCTAGCATGAAAAGGCTGTTTTCAGTGAAAGCCAAAGCCTTTTTCTAAAAAATGGCCAAGATGTTTTAGTTAGTATCCTTCACAATCCAGTCCCTTATCGAGATGGGATATAAAAGGTGTTATGAATAGTTTGACAAGCTTATAAGCTATTGAATATAGGTTTGTTGATGGGAAGTACTTGGAATTGTTAATGACAGGCCATACTACCATGCCCTCCTATAATTGCAAGTTCTATCATTATAAATGGATTAAAGTTGTCTCATGTAATATTTTTCTTTGTCAGGGCCTCTTGTAGACTAATTTTTATCAATAAAACTGTTATTATGAGATGAAGTACTCTTTATTATTTGCACAGATGATTGGCTATGCACACATAGTAGTAATTGTTCATGTGCCATAATTGTTCACGTACTTTTACAATAATTGTGTTATTTGTGTACTTTATCTAAATAGCAGTTGTTGACAGCTGAATTATTCATTCTGAACTCATCAAAACCTGATATCTTCTGTTGTCAGCTACTGCTATAAAGCGCTGTGGGAACAGCATGCAGGTTGGGAGTAGCTGAAGTGACCAGCAGCTAGAGAAATCTGTCATTGTACTATCAGCTTGGGCCTTATAATTTATATCTCCCTGTGGAGCCTAGAAGAAACTACCACAGGTAACACCACTGAACTTTTACCAAGGGAAGATATCATTATCAGATACCAGCTTTTCTAATTCTTTTTTCCTCAGCCATACACCATTTTCTTCTATGGCTTTGCTGTCTATGTAAAGTTGCAGACTTGTTAAGTGAGGCATGTACTTTTAAAACAAGATGATGTAAAATTTTCTGTGATGAGCAACAATCTGGGCTCCAGTTCTGCTGAAGTACACAAGATCTTCATTCTATATGGTTTAGATGTAGGCTTCTTTCTCTAGATGCACATATAAATGCTAAATTTTATGCATTTGCATTTACTTAAGAGGACAAAAACTATAAGGTTAGATAAGAATGTCAAATGATTAGTTATATAATTTTTTTGCTTTAATGTTTATGTAAAGAAATGTTTATGTAAAGGCTGTTGGAGAAATGGTTGTGAAGTTATGTTGGTAACAGAGATTATCTCATTTGTTTTAATGCTTGGGAGAGAAAGGTCACCATGAATATGCAAGCTGCAGACAGTGCAGTCAGAACATATATGTTGAAGGAACCACACTATTGAAGTCAACAAATATGACAACATTGACAGATGATCCTGCAGAATAAAAGATGATCCTACTCAAAGAAATACAACTTTTTGNNNNATGCTACTCAAAGAAATACAACTTTTTGCCTCCAGACTCAAAAAAACTATAAAAAGAAAGGAAGGATCACTTTAACATCACTTCTATTTCCATCCCCACTGCCTTCTCTCCCACTCTCCTCACCACCATTCCAAGGAACAGTCATGGAAAAAAACCCAGCAAACCATCAAAGCTAATCTGATGGAATTAAACTGAAGGCTCATGCTGTAGTGTATTTGTTACCTGTCTTTCTTTCATTCATTCATTCATTCATTCATCTTTCAAAACACTTTTAAGCCAGTCCACACTTCTAAACAAGAAAAAAATGTTCAATACTGTTGGATGCCAGTAAGAATAGATTTGTTAAGAAGTGTGCATACATTGCACATATTTAGAATGACATATATTGTTGCTAACTAACTCTTTCATTCATTAAAAGCTTAATTTAAAGAAGCACTTTATTTGGGGTTATTTACATGATAGCCATTAAAAAGGGTGGGGTTTAGTTTTTTTTTTTTTAAATAAATGTAATTACTGTTACAATTGACTAGGAAGTATTTCATATCCTAAAATGTCAGTTAAAGTTAGATTTTCTTTTTTCCTTCTCTGCTTTTAGGTGTTTTATACATAGGTACAGAAGAGTCTGATGAGTAGCAAAGCCATATCTAACAGATAGATAGCTTTATTTTGAACATCTACTGTGCTCGTGCAAACAGTATGCTAGTGGTGTACACAACAGTTACTTAGAAGTCCCTGTCCTTAAATGGGGTAAAAATCCTATCAACAGTGTAAAGAATGGATAGAAACACAAAGTGTTTTGTTTATATGTCAAAGATGACACAGTGCTAAGGGCATTTAGGAAAGTGACTTGTTTCTGAGGCTTGTATATGAATCCATGCAAGACTTTCATATTCTGATCTCCCTTCTATCTCTTTCAGTTTCTGTTTGATTCTGTCCTGGTAATTGTAACTCTTTATTCTTTCTCTTTTGCTGTACAGACCACCTTAAAATGGTAAGTAATATTTACAGTGCTAAAATATCCAAATGTTGAACATTCTGAAAGTGTATAGTATGGGCATACTTCAAAAATCCACCACCCCCATCGTAAAGAAAAAGTATGATTGGGTAAGGTAAAATGAAAGAAAATTGCAGTCTGTAGCACAGAATTAATGAATTTCCATACTTTTTCTTCTTCATTCTTTACTCATTTCAAGTATTCTGACCTTTCTTTTTGGAACAACTATGATTCAGACTACATCTCTTTCTCTCTCCCTCTGGCCTTTTTAAAAACCGTCTGCATGGTCTGAGAAGTAAATGACTAAGCATTGTCAGAAGTTTAAAATCAGTTGTCTCATTTTGCTGTTGCTTTCATTGCTGAGAAGTAAGAAAGACAAGGTAATTCACTGTTTATATGCCCTTTCTGGAATTTTTTTTTAAACTAACTAAGAAGAAATTTATATAACTTAATTTATAATTAAGTAGGGTTTTTTTTTTTTTGTTGGTACAGATATGATGAACAAAACAGTGTTTTACACTGCAAAAATAGGAATAATGAGAAAAAACCAAACAAACAAAAAGAAGAGGTTGTGGTTAGGCTTCTTGGTAACTGTATGTAGGAATGCATGCATTTCCTCTAACTTCAGGCATCTACAACACATATGTCAATAACTAGTTTGTTTTCTAAAATCTCTTTGTAAACAATGGAGAAAGCCAGGCTATTTCAGGGAGTAACTAGTCTCATTTTAAGGGTGATAACTAAAATAAGTTGGATGAATTGTGTAGTTTAGAAGTACCTATTTCTCTCTATTGACTAGAAATGGAGGCAAGCAAGTTAGCACAGATATTGGTGTCTAGAATTCAGATGAGGTATACCTCATTTCAGATGATGTCAGAGTGGTCTCTGTTGTTATATGTGATGTTCTGTTGCCTTTTTAGGTGTTATTTTGCCATAGACAAAAGATTATTTTGATTAAATATTGCCTTTGGAAAGGTCTGCAGAGACTCAGAACAACTGAGGTCTATTCTTCCTGAGTCCTCTTTAATTCTCCAGTTGTTTGTCTTATTGTCTGATTTCTGTGTTTTTTCTTCCTGTTATATTTTGGTTCTTCTGTATTTATGAAAAAGGAAGAATTTTGTTTTTCTCTAGATGATCATTAACATTTTAAACATATTTAAGCATTTAAAACTGTATGCTAGATTTCTTGATGTTTTAAATTATATCCTCAGAGAAGTGGAAGGAGACAGCAAATGTGGAAAAAAGCCTATTTTATTGTATTCTTACTGGTTTTCAACAAGATCTACCAAATTATATAGTTACTACCTGAGTGGGCAGCTCCTCCTTCAAGACCTAGCCAGTGGCAGTGTTTCCATGGGATGCCTTGTGTAATGCTGAATCATTCCTCTAAGCCCACGCAAAAGTGTATAATTTCCTCTGAACTCAATAAATACTTCGCAAGAAGAACACAGGATGGAATTGGAATTTAAGCAAACGCTAGCTAGGAAGCAGAAAAGATGTCAGTTTGCAGAGTACTGAACCTATTTCTGTCACTTCATTTAAACTCTTCTTCCTTTTGAAGTAACATGCAAACAACATTTACAGTGTACAAATAAAATCAATTAAGAAGTTACGAGTGAGACTTGAGTTGTTTACAAAACTAAGGGGCTGTGAGGTGCCAGAGAGAAGTCTAGTCATCTGCTTGAAGGCTATGCTATCAATCTGCTAATAAAATTAGATAAATTATAGAACGTCTGCAAAATAACAATTAGAGAAAGAAGGGGGAACCCATATTAAACATTAGGAGACAGTTTTGATTTCCTGTTGGGATGAAGATTAATATTTATTAGTATAAGTTTAGATACTAAAAGGTCTTTTTAATCAAGGTAAGAGGCAATTTTCATTAGATGATCTTTAAAAATGGATAAATATGCATGAACATTAAATATCCGACTCATAGGAAAAAATCTAATGAGTATCAAAAAATACATTACTCTATAATCCACCAAAGGAAACAACATTGCTTTTTCCCCCTGAGTTGGAGACTGCCATTATGATGAAGTTAAAAAAAAAAGAAGAAGGATTTGGAATTATTTATTTTTCCCGTTAGAAAGGAAGAAGAATTTTTTCAGGAATAAACTATATGGTCAGTGAACTATTGCACTGGCTAGTGTTATTTGTAAGCATTGTTTGTGCTTACTTGCTGCATTTCCTAGATTCATAGATTCAAAGAATGCCCAAGGTTAGAAAGGACCTTAAAGATCA
>VZTU01001663.1:0-61230 GCA_013400835.1 Zapornia atra
AAGAGAAGGAGGGTGGGAAGGGGGAGTCAGAGCAGGGAAGCACTGCTCAAACAGCATGCTTGCATGATGATTAGGTCTGGTCCAGTGATCTGGAATAATAATCTGAAGGCTCACTAAGCATAATGGGTTCAGAGACATCCGAGGCTGGTCAAACCTTCCCATGAGCATCCTTTACGCGTGTTATCAGCATGTTTTGCATGTCTCATCAGTGTCATGGTAGCTGACATCTCATTATGCAGCCAAGGTGGAAATGGACAGGTACTGAGTGAGCACTGGAACTTTTCTGTTCCCGTTTATTATTTAATTCTTCTCTTCCCATTATCCAGAGTATCGTGAAACTCTGAACTAATTAAGTCCTGTGGGATATACAATCAGTGCTGGATTTCCCACACCCCCCTTTTTTTTCCAGCCCCCCTCCCTTTGGTAGGCTAAATTACATTATATACTGATATAAAAATAATTCTGCAACTCTCCCTCAGATAATAGTGGAGGAAGTTAAAAACACTAATGATGTTGAATGCAACAGTGGGGCAGAGGCCTGCTGCTTGTTTCACGTGACCTAATTAAGTCATACAGGGTAAAATACTTCAGCCACAAAGTGAGTCGAGGGCCTAAATTGGTTTCTAAAGAAATCCATACAAACTATTCTCTGGGGGATGATTGGGCACAGACCAGATGCCAGGATGAGGCCAAGTTGGTGAACTCCACTTTCATTAAGTCTGCCATGCAACTCACAAACCTCCAGCCAGCAAGTTGAAAAACCCCAAGTTTTGGGAATCTTCTAAATTCAGAGGTAAGCCCAGCTCAGACCATGCAAGCAACATCTCTGAGACCGGACCTAAAGGGAAAAATGTTAAGTGATAGATATTGCATCACTTCCCAAAAATCCAGCTGTTTTCCCTGGCTGAGGATCTTGCCAAAGTGTTTTCAAAGGGGTTCAGCATTAAGCTTAGCTATCTTGTGCAGATTATAGAAAAGCAAAGGTATCTAGAGTTAAGGTGTTAATTTTCATTAAAATAGTTCTTTATATATATTTATCGGGGGGAAAAAAGGAGTTAAAGAAATGTGAGAGGAAAGAATGCATTTGGGAGGAGTTTCTAGTTTGTGTCTAGGTATCTTGTAGTATTGTATCTTGTAGTACTTGGAGTCTCTGTATGTCTAAGACAATAAAAAAAGTTAAAAGGACAGCTACCAATTAACTCACTGAGAAAGAGAGCTTGTGGTATTTACTAATTAGGCAATTCTGGTGTCCCTGCTTTACACACATGGTTGCAATCCAAAGAAGCGTTGAGGGAGAAAACAATGGGAATGTGTATGATATCTGGGGCACTGAGCAACCTTGTGTAGCTCCAGGCCTGGAGGTTGGTGGCCCTGCCTGTGGCAGGGAGGTTGGAACTGTATGATCCTTGGGGTCCCTTCCAACCCAGACCATTCTATGACTCTATGATTCTGTGATATATTCTGTGCATGACTAGAAAAATGGAGGAATGGGTCTGGCAACATGTTGTTATTTGAAACCCAGGTGGCATGGCTAAGGTCTGATTCCCAGTTGAGTTGCAGTCGCCATTTAATCACAGAATAGTAGGAGTTGGAAGGGACCTCGAGAGATCATCAGGTCCAACCCCCTGCCAAAGCAGGCTCCCTATCTCATATTACATAGATAGGCATCTTGAATATCTCCAGAGAAGGAGACTCCACCACCTCCCTGGGCAGCCTGTTCCACTGCTCTGTCACCCTCACTGTGTAAAAGTTCTACCCCATGTTGGTGCGGAACTTCCTATGCTCCAGTTTACAGCCATTGCCCCTTGTCCTGTCCCCACAGACCACTGAAAAGGGGCTGGCCAATTCCCCCTGCATCCCATGCCTAAGATATTTATAAACACTAATTAGGTCCCCCTTAAGTCTTCTTTTCTCCAGAAAATGCAATTTGAATAAAGCTTACACACAGATCCAGGGTGCATCCCCCACTGAATACTGTTCTGCACAGTCAGGCAAGACTGGACTACTAAGAATAGATTATTTCCAGTGCAAGGTTCCAATTAGACTGGTGGACATGTCTCTGTCGCTCACTGTGCACCAGGAACCTTATGCACAGCTTGCTTTTTGATGTTCCTAAGTTGTTTCTGCAAGATATTGGTTACAGGACAGCTAAAAGGATCATAGAAACAGACCTGGAGGAGAGCACCACATCGCTGGATTTTGGTTTCCTGCTACTGGGAGGTATCATGTCAGTCAGCATCTCCCATGCACCAGCCATGCTTCCTCCCAGGTATCTCTGGAGCCTTCTGCCCAGCACTGTTCCGCCAAAAGGTTGCTGCAAAACCTTGTCACATTCACAGTCTGCACTCACCTCATTTCCAACCCACCAAATCCCAACTAATCACCTTTATCTCTTCCTTATAGACAGGTTGCATTAGGTGTCTCAAAGAGTGAAGGAAAGAATGACTTCACCTTAAAGCTTCTATCCCTTAGACTCAAGTTCCTAGAAACAACCTTTTATGTGTTGTTCTTTTTATTTTTTTGCTGTGAAATGTGTTTTTTCTCTCTTTTTGCCAATGCCCATTCATTCCACACTCTTCACAAGTCTCCATCGGCCTTTCCGCAACACCACTTTTTACTTCCAGTGCCATCCTGGAGCTAATCCTGCTCCACCATCACCTAATCACCTCTACCTCAACCTTCCCACAAAGGAGCTAAGACACTGCTGAATTATCATCCCAACTGGGCATCGTTCAGCTGGCAGAAGAGTAAGCAGAAAACACTGACCAGAGTAGCAACTCTGAAAACAGATATGGATCAGGCCCATTTTTTATGGAGTACTTTGAGATCCTTGTATGAGAGTGCAGTAGAAGCACAAAATTTTATAAAGAGATGCAGCCCCATTACTTGTACACAGAATTGTGCTGCCTGTTAATAGCACCATTATCCTAAGGCACGTGGTGCTATTAATGCATTTCACTGCTTGGTGCTGAACCTGGGGACCATTATTTCCACTGGAAAGGTAAGGCCAGTTCACATGACATGATTTAAACCTCTACAGTGAAGCATGTATATGCTGCACCAGGTCGTAAATCTTAACAGGATGCTGTCAGCTAGAAAGGGACCAAAATTGAAACCATTTATCTGAACTCCTCACCCATCCACCTCTGCTCACCCAGGCCAGTTTTGGGAAGAGGGATAAAATGATTCTGAATGCCCGCTGGGTTCATTAAGCGACTGCAAAACCCAGATCCAAAAGCGCTGCTGAGTTCATCCTGCCCTCCCTGGGTGAATTGGTTCATTCAGGACACTTAGGGCTTCCTCAATTTTCCCCATGCTGAGCAGAAACACTGCAGCAGGGACACAAACCTCACCACTTCCTCCTATCCTTGCTCCCACCTGAATCAAACGACAACCCATCATCTCATTACTGAGACCACAGGACCCGTAAGCTGTTCAAGATCACAGCCAACAGTAAGTAATAGCTCCTGTATGCTGCAGCCCAGGCTTTAGGGCAGTAGAAATGCCCTTATCACATTTGGGAAGGAAAATATGAATGAAAAGAGTAGTTACCATTTCATCCAATATTTCCCTGAGCACTTCCCTTTACTGGCTTCCTGCAGGTGCCAACTAGCAATATATATATATATATTCTTTTTACCTATTTTTTTTTTCCATAGCTGGGAAAAATATTACCTGGAAGTGTAACTAGCAATGTTGACTACTAAATAAACTCTTATAGGTAAAAGGTTAAATGTGGCAGTCCTGCACAGGACAAGGACAGATGTAAAACAGCAGAATGAAAGGAAGTGACTGCATTTTAGGAGGCTCAGCTATAATAGGAACATAGGTGTAAAGCAGGTTTTCAGGGAAAACATCAAAGACTTTTGTCTTAGTAAAAGATCTAGAATCTGAAGCTAGAAACCACATCAAAAGTACTCTGACAGTTACTTTTGGGGCGGGGTGGTGGAAATTTCATTGCTGATAGAAGAATTAAACGCTACCATGGTAACTTTAACACTAATGCTGAGCAAACAAGCTCCAGTTTCCTAGATCTCAGCCATACTAAGACAACTGTGTATTTAAATAATAAAACCCCCCACATTTGTTCTGACAAGTGGCATGAGACTCTTCCCACCTGCACTGCCCTGTACAGGGTTGCTATCCATCGCTTCTCAGGAGCAGCTCAGGTAGGAAAGGACAGTGAATGAAGTGAGATTTAATGGTGACCAAATACCCAGCCCCTCTGAATTCCTTCTCACAGGTGACACAACCCAGCTCCACACCCCAAAAACTCTCCAACACCCCACAGACTCTAAAAGGATGTTTGAAGTTTACAATTAACCTTTTCAGAAACAGAGTCGCACAATGATGCCTGTTCAGGAGTCAGTTTTTGTAGTGAACATACTGTGGATGTCTCTTTTCTAGCTATACCCACATGTAGCACTAGGAAGACTGTCTCATTTTATTTCAGACACTGAATAGGAGCAAAACCCAAATATAACCAGAGCTGCACAGATGCTGAATGCTAAATCTCTGCCAGATAGCTAAGAGATCCAGAGTTTCAGCTAAAATTTCTGCTAAAAGTAACAGAAAATAACACTTTTAGAACAGAATTTGCCATTATAATAAAAGGAGAGTGTTAAGAGAGACACACATTGCCCAAAAAATAAGGAAAAGCTCATATATGTCTCATAAAATACATGATTAACCATAGTTAACCATTAATTCAGCTGCACTGCATTAAAACTGCTATTCAAAGTTGGAAAGCATTTAATATTATATATTGCTGCTGCTCAGCCTAAATTGTTTTGCTTTTTTTTCCCCCCCTTTAAATGTACACAATATTACAAATTTAATTTTAAGCTGTTTGAATCAGTCTGTAAAAAAGATTTGATTATACCTGAGTGTTCTGGCCCCAGTTTTTCCATATCTCAGTAATCTTGGCGGTAATTGGCTGATTAGCTCCCTCACACTCCATCTCTGCCTCAGTTTCCATGGTAATGTTACAGGAGCTATTATAGATGAGAACTTCATCTCTTTCCACTTTAGGGCTGAAACGAGAAGGGAGGTTAAATGGGGTGTCATCAATCTTAATGAAATGCAATTATTTTTACTCTTATTAATCATTGCAAGCCATTAGCTCGTGGCAACTCCTGGCCACCATTTGTCAAACTTTGCAAATTTCTGTAATTTTGTTTCCATTCTTTTATTGTTTATTTGTTTTCCCCCCCTTTATCTGAACACACTTAGGATGAAAATACATGCAGTAAATATCTCTCAGTGATGCCTTCCTGCTTCCCCAAACTATTACAAATAGTAGCATAGCAAATGCCATTCTAGGACCAAAGCAGGAAGATAAGTGCAGACAACAGCCAGGAAAATCAGCAATGCTAGGATCAAAGATGGACTCCTACATGGAGTAGGGTTTGTTCCTGTCTCCCCCCTCCCCATCTTACTCACACTTAGCAATAGGGAATGAATAACTTGCAACTCCCTTAGGGCAAGTGGAGAAATTGGAAAAACCACACAACTGGCTAACTGGTCCCTAATTCCAACTGTGAAAAAATGAGCTCATTTAGGGGTTCCAATTCCTGCTACCCAGCTGATTGCAATGATGCTTTGTTGCTAGCATTGGAACATTAACTTAGTAAATTAATTAAACTTACTTAACAGCCCAGACTAAGCAGATTCGATATATGTGCCAGTTATACCAAGAGACATTTGCTCTAAAGCCTCCCCTTGCAATGGGGGAAGAAGTAACAGAAAAGATGGTGGGGAAGAGACATATTTTTTCCCCTTGGTCTTGCTCCTGACAGATGCTGACTTTTGTAGGATCCAGCAGCCCTCAAAATGAGGGGGAAACTTCCCAACTTCCTTCTACAGGTTTTGGATCAAGCCAGGATAATTCAATATCACTTCTCACCCCTTCCCCAGCTGTTTCTCCTCCTCCCTTCTCTCTCCACCCCACCATCAAATGCAGACCTGCTATTTTAGGAAGGAGAACAGAAAGGAGCTAAGTTATAGCAACAGCATAGCTCAGAAATTATATCACTTTTCTGACTGGCTAGGGAAGGACAGAGGGCACAAACTAGAGGAGCAGATAGGTTAGGAACAGGATTTCCAAAGGTCTTTGGGTTCCTGAAACCCCCATCTAACAGGGTTTTCTTAATTGCCAAAGTTAGGAGCATAAGTTCTACCAAAGTGGTTGGGAAGGCAATATTGTCAAAGCTTTCTCAGGAGTGTGACATTCAGGATAAATTGATAAACCAGGAGTTTTCAAACCATGCCAGATGTGGCAGCTCACCATACAAACAAAGAGTTGCTCCGACAGCACATTTAGGAGCTATTTGTTTTTGTTGCCCTTTTTTCAGGGTCAGAGTGTTCAGCCACGTTAGAAATGACAAAAAAAGGAAAAGAAAGGGGAAAAAAGAAAAAAAAAAGCTTTCTGCAAGGAGCTGAATCTTTTTAACAGGGAATTTTTATTTATATATTTAAATGAACCTTTCCCTCTGCTGTATCAATAATCAAAAGCCAGCCGTAGGGAACTACTCTCTTTTGATAGCAACACTTTGAGAACTGCTCTTGTCCTGTACTATAATTCAATGGACTGGGCTCCCTCTCAAGACTGCATAGGACTTTCTAATGCTACAAGAAAATAGCTGCATCTTTTAAATAAGCAATTGCTTTAAAGGCAGAAGGGGGTTGTTGGCTAAGCGCAGGGCATGGGCCCAATTTGCCAGGCACCAAATTCAATACAAGGACTTCAGAGGGGTTGTTCCAGACTTTTTACAAAAAATTAACAAGCTCTGCTTGTAGGCAAAGAGCTAAACCCTGCCTGTCCTCTAGTAACTTCATCCTGAAAGCTTGATGCTGGAAAACTCTTAACACACTGCAGTGCTTAAAGGAAATAGAAGAAAAGAAGGGGTACTCTGCGTTGGTCAGGCCCCACCTGGAGTACTGTGTCCAGTTCTGGGCTCCCTGGTATAAAAAAGACAGGGACCTTCTGGAGAGAGTCCAGAGAAGGGCAACAAAGTTGATTAGGGGTCTGGAACATCTCCCCTATGAGGAAAGGCTGAGTGAGCTGGGTCTGTTCAGCCTGGAAAAAAGAAGACTTAGGGGGGACCTGATTAGTGTTTATAAATATCTTAGACAGGGGAGGCAGGTGGAATTGGCCAGCCCCGTTTCAGTGGTCTGTGGGGACAGGACAAGGGGCAATGGGTGTAAGCTGGAGCACAGGAAGTTCCGCACCAACATGCGGAAGAACTTTTTCCCAGTGAGGGTGACAGACCACTGGGACAGGCTGCCCAGGGAGGTGGTGGAGTCTCCTTCTCTGGAGATATTCAAGTCTCATCTGGCCGCCTATCGAGGTAATATGAGACAGGGAGCCTGCTTTGGCAGGGGGGGTGGACCCGATGATCTCTTGAGGTCCCTTCCAACCCCTAAGATTCTGTGTGATTCTGTACTTGTTAAAGGGAATTCAGGGATGCATTTTGGTACCGCTGTTGTTAATGGCAAGGCTTACACCTCTTCCAAGTAACATCCATTTACCTTTATGCATTCATAAAGCATAGGCTATAATACAGGCTGGATTAGGAGAAACTTCAAACCACTGCATAACTAGTCCAGAACAACAGGAGAGATTTAATGTGCAGTTAAACCAGGAATTATTTCAGTAGCTTTTGTCCCCATCCTGGGACAAAAGTCCCAAGTCTTGAACATCTGCACAGAATTCAAACCCATGTATTTTTATTATATTTATTATTAGTTATTGTTATGAATTATATCAATGTGTATTATTTCAGGAATTCTTATTAATTACATCAGTGTGTATTATTTCAGGAATTCCCAAAGTTTTCTAGTTCAATCTTCTTAATTTTTGAAGACTTTGCTACAAGTTCAATTAACATTTTGAAATTAAATACTTTTCTGAACTGAAATTTGAGGAAAAAAAAAAAAAAAGGTTTTAAAAGCCCTGAAATAACCTGGGTGACTTCAAACTCTCTATTCCTCTACTTCTCAGGAAACTCATCTGAAACCAATCTCCTTTGTCCCTGTTCCCCCTTCAGCAAGACCCAGTTTAGATACAGATTCACTAGAAAAAAACCCATCAGTACTTTGGAAAATTCCTTGGCAGCCCACAGTTTGATTTCTAACTACTAAACAAGCATGAGCAAGGTAGGGTGGAAAGTTAATGACAGCAGCAAAGAGGTTGAAGAAGTTGGTAGAATGGGAAGATAATAGATAAGAAAAAGTTGATTGCTTTCATTCAGAAATGTCTCCCCCTTACAGGATTCCCCAAAGGAATAATAAACTCCATCTCTGGGACATTCACAATTAAATTGGACACAAAAAACACCCCAAAACAGTAAAAAGCAGTAAGGAAGCAGTCGGTAAATGGACTGCATGGCTTTTCTATCCACAGGATAAGCACAGGCACAGACCTCCCTTCCCACTCACCCTGGTGAGACCAGGAGAGAGCAGCTACAGCAGCAGAATTGTAGCAGCCCAAACCAAGGAAAGGAGCAAGAAGAAAACCAGTGATAGGAACCAACTTGTTACAAATGCATTTTGGTCAGTAAAGCTGAGCATAACTTTTAATACCACAGGGAGCAGGAAGCTAAAAAAACCCAACCACCCAGAGAGACAGATATGGGGGCACCATGTTCCTATCAAGTCTGCAGGTTTTATTATCTTAATATTTTAAATATTACCTGTCTTGGGGCTATGCTGGTGTGAGTCAAAGGAAAGCAAAGCTCAGCCAGACAAGGCAAGACTCCTGGAGTTTCTTGGTTTGAAAGAGATCATTCTGGCAACAATAGAACTGATGAAATTAGCTCAAAGCTAGGATCTTTTCTCCCAATCTAGGTCTCCCTATTCCTGTCTCCCCCAACTAAACTGTCCTCTTCAGCTCCTATTACATCACAGGACACTACCAGGGCACAATGTGCCTTTGAACGTGCCAGTTGTAGGTATCAGATTAGTCAAGCAACAGATTAGGGCAGAGTTCTGCCTTCCTCTCCCTTAACAGAAAACTAATTTATTTTTGCTTGACACAGATTTTCTCAAAACTGACAAGAATTTCATAATTCTTAAGACATCCATCCCTTATGGAACCCAGCTCAGATTAATCAGAGCTCAAAAGGTGGTGGGGAGGAAATGACAGGCTGACAGGGATGCTGCAACTGTGTAAACCTTTTTTTTTCTTTTTTTTTTCTTTTTTTTTTCTTTTTTTAAAAACAAGTTTTAAAAAAAAAAATTGTGATTCATGTCTTGCTGTCTTTGTTGAGTAAATGCCAGTTGGTTTTCTTCCCTCAACACAGGGCATCCCTACCTCCCTCTGGGGACTCACACCACCAGCTGTCACACATGGACCAGATAAGGTCAAGGACCAAATCTCTGCAGCTCTGTTAAAATAGCTGGACTGTAGCATCATGTGATTCTGTGATCATGCACCAGCCAGGAGTGGGTTCCCCACGTACAGCAAATCAAGGGCAGTGTGATACCATTGCAGTGATATTCTAATTTTTATTGGGAAGTTTTGTTCATCTGGTTATTCCTTAATTCAGACCTTGGGCTCTTACTCCTAGGAGTAAATGTTCTGTGGGTATAAATCCTCATGACTCAATGAAAGACAACAGTGCCAATTTATATGGGTGACTTCTTGGCCTTAGATTTGCAAACCTGAGCCTTGAGTAAGTGCCCAAGCACCCTTGCTGAGTAAATATTGCACAGCATGCTGAATTTTCTCTGCAACTTTTTACTCATGAAACTGGTTGGAGAGAGGAAAGGAAGGGGGGGAAGGAGGGGGAGAAAAAAAAAAGAGGGAAAAAAAAGAGACTTCTGCTTTTCATAATGCCTAATCTTTTTCCCCATTGGCATCCACCAGATGTTGCTTTGGATCAGAAGATAAATATTAAAACCTAAGAAGGAACAAAGCGGGCTGTTTACGAGATAGATTTTCTGATGTCTCTCAAACACTTTAAAAAAATGGGAGGGAAGGAGGGGGAATTAAAGATGCTTTGATAGACACAAGGAATGAGTTTCACAACCCAGCGGAGCTCTCTAGTGGTCTCAAGGCTAAATTGTTTGGTTGGCATAGACCTCAGCCTTAGAAATGTGTTCCTTCAGTCTGTCATTTTGCAGAGACCAAATTCTGCACAAGGTAGAATATGCCTTATAGAATCATAGAATGGTCTGGGTTGGAAGGTACCCCAAGGATCACAGAGTTCCAACCCCCCTGCCACAGGCAGGGCCACCAACCTCAGGCCTGGAGCTACACAAGGTTGCCCAGGGCCCCATCCAACCAGCCCTTGAACACCCCCAGGGATGGGGCACCCACCACCTCTCTGGGCAGACCATTCCAGCCCCTCACCACTCTCTCTGTAAACAATTTCCCCCTAATATCTAATTTAAACCTTCCTTCCTTTAGCTTTAATCCATCCCCCTTGTCCTGCCATTGTCTACCCTCTTAAAAAGTTGAATCCCCTCTTGTTTATATGCACCCCTTGTCGTGGTGTTGCTCATGGATGGTACCACTCAGCTGTTAGAGGGACGCAACACTAACCTGACAAAGAGTCCAGCAAAATGCCTCCAGGGTAGGTTGATGTCCCTCCAGTTCTGCTGAGGTGAGCTGTCCTCACAGATGTACAGGTAAGAGGCAGATCCTCTTTGGCGATAGGGACCCACCCTGACTTGGATGTCACATTCAATGAAGGTGGCTCTGTCTTCTCGGCAGTCAACATAAGAATGTGTCAGGCCACAGAGAACGGCCAAAGATGCTGCAAAGACAAGAAGGCAGGGGGAATAATCCAAAGCAGCCTACACATCACTGACAGGGAGGTTGTGGAGTCTCCATCTCTGGAGATATTCAAGACCCGTCTGGACACCGACCTGTGTGCCCTGTCCTAGGGACCCTGCTTTAGCAGGGGGTTGGACTCGATGAGCTCTGGAGGTCCCTTCCAACCCCTACGATTCTGTGACATTAAGCAGGTTTTAGCAACTGTCAGTTGTCACTGTAGGTTCCTGATGTGTACATCCCAACCTCCCTTTTGGAGCATCCTGTTGAGGATAAGTAGGTCTCCCTGCAACTCCATCAGCCCCTTTTGCTTTGTGTGAGCAAGCATATAACCTCCTTTGTTCACTGAGGCTAGTCTTTGGGAAAAAATAGCCCCATCCAGGAGGAGGTGACATAAGTGATTCAGTAAGACCATGGACATTTCTTCTGGGGAAGTTGGATCACGGTTTACAGATCTGGAGTAAAGCACAAATCTTTTGCCAGGGAGATGTGACAACTTAAAGTTCATCACCGCTTTGAAATCCAGAAACAGGTTTATTGAAAACATTTCCACAGCTTGGGAGGGCTTCTGGTGAACTTGGGTGAACTGGGACCTCACACTTCACCTTGCTTTGTACCTGAGTGTGACTTGAAACTTGATCCAAGTTTCTGTAGATGTGGTAGGAAGCATAAAGCAGCTGCTTTGTTTGAGGTTTGTTTAGGGAACGTGTCAGGAGAACAGAAATTAGATTTTCTTGTTCTAGACAGTAACATTAAAAAATAAATTATGAACTGTTACTGAAATTCACATCAGCTGAAGTGTTTGGTTTTAATAATTTAAAAAAATAATAATAAAATAAACCTTTAATCATTAAACCATGCCAGAGATCAAAACTGTTTCCCTCAAAACGCTATGCACGCTAACAGTTGTAATGCACTCCTCAAAAGGTCTGTGGATAGTCTTACAGTCTGCACTGTAGTATCCAAGAGTATTCCTCAAGTATCAGAAGTGCAATCAATAAGAATTTATCAAGAAAGGGTTGTTTTGTTTGTTTTTTAAATTCACATTTGTTCCATGAGTATCTTGTTTGCTGTGACAGTCTCTTTGGTAATTAATGGTTTAGTTCCTAAGGAATTCTGAAAGTGCTTTTTGAAATAATAAAAATATGAAAAGGCTATATTTCCTATATTAAAAGACTTTTTGCTAAAAAATATTATTTCATATGGGGTGTTTTTGAAAAGTTTCATTCTATTTAATGAATTTTTTAAAATATTAAAACCTATAATTTCTTCTGCTCTGAACTTCAGAGAGGTACTTCATGCTTTTTCTTGTATTTTTCTTCTCTGGATTTATAAGAAAAGAGTTACCCTCATCATAGTTTCACATATTTTGCAACACAGGCTTAATCTCTTTCCTTCCTCAAATGCAGGGACAAGTCTTTTTTTTCAGCATCCATTCAAACACAGACAAATTTAATCCCTGCCCCAAAGACCTACATATAAACATGAGAGACAAGTAATAGACTGAGAAGCCTAAAGGAATGATGGAACCATGCCTATATTTTACCTTTATTATCCAGAAATTATGTTTACAGAATCCCAGAACATTGGCAGTTGGAAGGGACCTCGAAAGCTCATCTAGTCCAACCCCCCTGACAGAGCAGAAGCACCCAGACTAAATCACACAGGAACACATCCAGGTGGGTTTGAATGTCTCTAGAGGAGGAGACTCCACAACCTCTCTGGGCAGCCTGTCCCAGGGCTCCCTCACCCTCACAGGGAAAAAGTTCCTCCTGACATTCCCATGGAGCTTCCTCTGCTCCAGCTGCACCCGCTGCCCCTTGTCCTGTTGCTGCCATCCCTGAGCAGAGCCTGGCTCTGTCCTCCTGACTCTCACCCTTTACATATTGATAAACATTAATGAGGTCACCCCTCAGTCTCCTCTTCTCCAGGCTGAAGAGGCCCAGCTCCCTCAGCCTCTCCTCATGAGGAAGGGGTTCCACTCCCTCCATCACCTTGGTGTCCCTGTGCTGGGCTCTTTCAAGGAGTTCTATGTCCTTCTTGAGCTGAGGGGCCCAGAACTGCACACAATATTCCAGCTGTGGTCTCACCAGGGCAGAGCAGAGCAGAGGGGGAGAAGGACCTCTCTTGACCTACTAACTACCCCTCTTCTAATCCACCCCAGGATGCTATCAGCCTTCTTGTCCACAAGGGCACATTGCTGGCTCATGGTCATCCTGCTGTCCCCCAGGACCCCCAGGTCCCTCTCACCTACACTGCTCTCCAAGAGGCACCTGAGTTGTCCTACAGTTCCCACAGAAATCTTATGTCTTCCTGGAGGCCAGGCTGCCATTCCAAGGGCATTTTAAGCGGCACTAAATATCTGTGTTTTGGCAAAGAAACACCATCCAAGCAGAATAGATACTATAGAGAACAGGAATTTCTCCAAAAGAGATGGTATGCACAGTCTTCAGCCAGTTGCAGGTTGAGAACTTCTCAAAACTAGCAAAGATGAAGGACATCCAAGCACCTCTGGATAGAGGAGCTACAACTGCTCCATCTCTTTCTTGTACTGGGTTACAAAGGTTGTAAAGCATTTGGTGAAAGCAAAACCCAAGAAAAACCTGTATAATCTGTACACCCTAGAATCAAACCTAGCACCACTTTCTCCCTTCTCAAGTGGAAGGAGGGACCTCATGTCCATACCCTATTGCCCCTGTCCATCTGATTAAGATACCACTCTTCTATAAGATGTCCCTTTCTCATTCTTTTCTTGGGGATCTTGGATGTCCTCTGATTCCCCTGCTCCCAGAGGATTTAATAGTTATTAGGAGGAAGTGTTGGCCTTTCATCCCCCATCCTCTGATCATTAAATGGAAAGATCCCTTAGTGTAATTGGTACCTTTATCTCCTGCCACAACAGTAGCAAAAAGTATTAACTAAAGATTGCAACACACTTAATACATCCTAAAAGGAAGGTCTGTTCATTCTGGGACACAATACTTCTCCTTGCTTAATTGGGTAGAGTTTAAACCCCAGAAAGAAGCTCCTTTATGCTTTATGTTCCCTATAAAGTTAAAACCTGCTAATAATACAATCCCATCAGTGAGATGAATGCATTCACCCTGTTAATGCTTCTCTTTTGAGATCAGACACAACGGCAGCCAAATCTCTGCATGTTGGTAACGGGTTAGGGACTGACTTCCCCAATCCTGTCTTTGAGGGATATTCTGGCTTAAGCCAAGATCCTGGGATGCTCAGCACAAGGGCTTTGTTCTGGGTCACTGTTTAATAACAACTGCTGGACATGTGATGAGGCTAAAACCTACAGGAGTTCCAAGGGGAGCTGCAGATTGATTGAACAACTGCCCAAGGAGTCCCAGTGCCAAACCACACATCCCCAGTTCTCCACTACTCACCAAATGGACCGCAGATCACAGCATTAGCATGTGCTTAGCAGGGAAGATGTGAAGAAAAGAAGGGAGTGAAAAGAAGACAAACCAAAAAACAAGAAGAAAAAACAAAAAAAAAAACAAGGAAAGGAAAAGGGAGAAAGACCTGCTAAGGTCATCAAGTCCAACCTCTGTCTGTGAAGAATTGCTCCCTAGGAGACATTCATTTCTCACAGCCGAGTTTCAGAAGTCCCAAGAGGTGACTTTACAAGCATCTATTGCACTGCCTGATAGATCTCACTGTCAGAACGTCCTTGCTATGTAATCAATATGCACTTTTTTTTTTTCTTCTCTCTTAATTTCATTTCTGTATTTGAAGGACAGAAGGGACCATTTGGATCCTTTTAGTTTGATCTCCACAATAAACATCAGAGGCCCTCACTTCTACTCGGATTCAATTGGCACAACACATCCTGTTCATATCTTCTGCGTTTACTCACACACACCACCCCATTTCCCTGGCTATAGTCTCCCTTGATCCTAGCTCAGTTCATCTCCTTAGTTCATCTGCACCGCTGCAACCAAAATTCATTTCTATCTCTAGCCCCATAAGAAGAGCCCCATCAAGCTATGCCTCTCATCCTTTTAAATCAGCCTCAGTTCTTTTCTAGCCTTAAATTTAACTCCTCTTTTCTAAACTTTCACTTTTGTCAATGTAATCTGGCTAACAGTAGATCCAGGACTCGCTAACGGTAGATCCCAAGCATCGTTACATCAAATCCCTAAAGCCACACCATCCATTTCCTTCCAATCAGGCAAATTAGATTCAGCTTTTACCCTGATTCACCTGCTTTTATAGGTGCTTTCTCTACCCCCACCCCAACGTCAAACATACAACCTCATGTACTGATTTACTGCAAAATCCATGCATGGTACTTTCCCAAATATCACAGAATCATAGGGGTTGGAGGGACCTTCAGAGATCATCGGGTCCAACTTGCCTGCCAAAACAGGGTCCCTAGGACAGGTTGCCATCCTTATGGGTCTGGAATATCTCTAGAGAAGGAGACTCCACACCCCCTCTGGGCAGCCAGTCCCCAGGCTCTGTCACCCTCACCATGAAAAGGCTCTTCTGTGTATTGGTGCAGAACTCCCTGTGCTCCAACTTGAGGCCATCACCCCTTGTCCTGTCACCACCGCCCACTGAGAAGAGGCTGCCCATGTCCCCCTGTGTCCCACACTTCAGATATGGATAAACATTAATAAGATCCCATCTCAGTCGTCTTCTCTCCAGGCTGAACAGCCCCAGCTCACTCAGCCTTTCCTCATAGGGAAGGTGCTCCAGGCCTTTAATCATCTCTGTAGCCTCCTCTGGACTCTCTCCAGGAGATCCCTGTCTTTTTTATCCCAGGGAGCCCAGAACTGGACATAACACTCCAGGTGGGGACTGACCAGGGCCAAGCAGAGGGGGAGGATCACCTTTTGATGCTCCCCAGGATCCCATCGGCCTTCTTGGCTCATGGCCAACCTGTCATCCACCAGGACCTCCAGGTCCTTCTCAGCAGAGCTCCTCTCTATTGCTTAATAGGAGTGTTTGGTACTTTTCTCGCCTGCCTCAAGCTTCCTGACAGCGTTCTCCTCTTTCATAGGGCACGATTCAATACCACAGACATTAACCACGTGTTCTGTAAATTTAACCCGAGTGGAACAGGATGCACAGCTGTATTCACACCCATCAACAGCACTGCAACATGAGGAACAAGGCAAGGACAAGAGAAGGAGCGAGCTCTTGGGATCGAGCCAGGTACCACTTTATCAGACTTTTAAAGGCTTGTGGGTAAGTTTGCCTTTTTTTTCTTCTGTTTTTGTTTTTTCATTGAAGAGAGCATGGGTTTGTTAATTTTATTCAATTTTGTTAATTTTCTTACACACTAAGGGTGAGACTCAAATTTAAGCCTTGTTCTGGTTTAGTTTTTCTGCAGCTTGCAACAAACAGCAGTTCTCATAAAGGAGTCTAGGCTTGTGTTCTTGTGCTCTGGATTGAGCACAGTTTCAGCACTTTGTCTACCCAGCTCCTATCAATGATCAAGCCAAAACCTCACTGTAACCCCACTCAACACCCATCCCTAAAGACCTCGTGGAGCAGGCTTATGGCTGGATCCTGCTGAGACCGGCGGCTCCTCGTGTCTTAGAAAACTGCCTGTTAAATAGGAAAGAAGTCACATTTCCTACCTACAGAGCCTTGCCCTACGGATTTGATCACAAGCTAGATGGACTGGGCTGGGGATTCCCATGTGAACATCTCTAATCTTAAGCAGGCCAGACACAACATGACCTAGTGCTGAAACCCCGGGGCAGCAAGCATCCCACGGTGCTAGAGGGGAGGCGTTTCTGCTTCACAGCATTCTGTAACAGAAAAAATGCAGCTTGAACTCTTCACTTCTCATCACCCAGTCCCATGAGCAACACCGGGATATGTCAGACAAGCGTCCAACCTAGCCACACCATCCTCTGCACCGAAGGGGCCCTGGGGCACCACAGACCTATCCCTCACATCTCCTTCACGGCTCGTGGCTCTGCATACGTGCAGTTGCTTCTCCACCTCTCCCACATGAACGAAGCTGTGAAAGAAAGGTCTGAGCACTGGATGTACAAGTGCCAAGTGGCAAGCTTCCCCCCAGGGAAGAAGCAGCAGCACGTAAACCACGAGGTGAGACTGGCCTAACTGTACGTAATAAATCTACTCATGCCCTAAATCTTGGGGGTAGGCAATCCCCTAAATGTTGGGGGAATGCCATCTTGAAAGCGTCTTGCTCTATATACAGACTCATCAGTGCCACATATAGCTACACAGAGGCTGAACACGACTGACTCCAGGAGTACAAATAGCCTGGCAAACACGGATATAAGCAGCCTGTATTGAAAAAGAAAATAAAAATCCTCCATAAGGACATCATGTTTTCCTGTAAATACTCCAATGATAGAGAAATATTTTTGTAGCTCAGCTAGTGAGACTTGCAAGGCTGCACACCGCAAAATCCATGGTAGAGAATCAGAGTCACAAGGTCGGAAAAGACCTTTAAGATCATTGAGTCCAACTGTTCCCGTCCTATGCTAAACCATATCCCTGAGTACCTCATCTCCCCATCTGTTAAACACACCCAGGGATGGTGACTCTAGAGGAGAGACCGGCTGTCTCGTAACTTGCCTCAAAGCAATGGTGCCTGTGTCGTTTTCACAGAATCACAGAATCACAGGGGTTGGAAGGGACCTCCAGAGCTCATCAGGTGCAACCCCCTGCCAAAGCAGGGTCCCTAGGACAGGGCACACAGGTCAGCATCCAGATGGGGCTGGAATCTCTCCAGAAAAGGAGACTCCACACCTCCCTGGGCAGCCTGTCCCAGGGCTCCCTCACCCTCACTGGGAAGAAGTTCTTCTGTATATTGGTGCAGAACGTCTTGTGCTCCAACTTGAGGCCATTGCCCCTTGTCCTGCCCCACAGACCACTGAAAAGAGGCTGGCTATTTCCTCTTGTGAGCCACACTTTAGGAAATTGATAACCATTAATAAGATCCCCTTTCAGTCGTCTTCTCTCCAGGCTGAACAGCCCCAGCTCACTCAGCCTTTCCTCACAGGGGAGATGCTCCAGTCCTTTAATCACTTTTGTAGCCTCCTCTGGACTCTCTCCAGGAGATCCCTGTCTTTTTTTATACCAGGGAGCTCAGAACTGGACACAACATTCCAGCTGGGGCCTGACCAGGGCAGAGTAGAGGGTGAGAGTGAGGTTAGTGAGGTGAAGCATCCACTGCATCCTTCTCAAGCAGTAAGCGGTCAGCAATCAGCATTCACTTGCTGACATCTAGTGTCAGCAATAAGCATTGTGGTCCTGCCTGTAGCGTGGTTTCCCCCCCCAAGCTCCCTCTGCTGCCTACCACTCTGAATTCTGAGCAGTTATTAAAGTTTTCATAGTTTGGATCAATCTGATTACATTTTATTCCTCTAATCTTCCTGCAATAATCAGACTTCCATGTTTTGTGCTCTGATTATTTCTGTTATTCCAGCACTCCAGCACCATATCTTCTTTCTTGCTCAAAAAAATAAGCAGGTTTGGAGACTGTGCCTGGATCTTGGTTTTTAAAAAAAAAAAAACTAAACCAAGTCATCACAACATTTTAGTGCCTCTTTTTTAACTGCTCTCTGGTACCCTGGGTTGGCATACACTAGAACCTCCTGCTTTTGGGTCAATATAGGTTTTTAGGGGGTTATTTTTAACACAATGACAGGGTTTGTGTCTTAGCTGACCGTGTAATCGTGGGACAAGGCAGCTCAGGTCGGTTGTCGTCATGTTGTCCAACAGTTCACAGTGGATGCCACAGATTGTGACTAAAGTCTTCCCTGGGGAAAACCCAGTTCCATGCAGGTAAACCACTCCTCCATTCAAGTCACCTTGGAAAAGGACAGAAAATGGGATTTAAGACAGAACCCAATAGCCAATTGTCAACAAAGGTGTTTGGTTTTTTAATTAATAATTTTTGCTTTCATGCTAAAAAAAAAAAGCAGTCACTGCATTCCCTGACCCTGCACCCCATGGAGGAGCTGCAATAAAGCAGTCATGACTTACCCCAGTTGTAACGTACAACTGTCACCATCAGCTGAGACATGAATGTCAGGTTGGAGGACACCCATCCCCTGGGGACATCCAGGCCCAGCACATGGTACTTGCCAACAGGGAGCAGAGGAGCTGAGCACTGCAAAGTAGACCCAGTGATGGTGACACCACTACAAGCAAAGTCTCCAACAAACACGTAGACAGTGTCCATCTCTGTGACCCATGATGTGGTCATTGTTAAAAGGAGACCAGTTGTAACAAGTGAAAGGAAAGCAGGGGTAAACTCCTTGTTGTAACTTATTCTTCCAATGTAATAGGAGATGCCATCTACTTTCAGAGTCAAAGCTCTGGTTCCATTACCTGGAGGCACTGTGCACTGGATAGCCACACAGGTGACACTGAAAATGAGGCAAGGGTGGTGATCAATGAGAACAGAAGTCATTCTCTTTCCCTTCAGTGCTGAGCCTGATAAGGTGAGCAAGCCTCCACCATTGGTACTGAAGTTGTATGGGTAAAACTGGTAGACCTGAGGCAGGATGCTGAAGATGTTGGACACCTTTCTGAAGCAAGCTTGCCCACAGTTCCTGTTGGATATAGAAATGTTATGCTCCCCTGGGGCAATGCACTTTGTCTGGCAGTTGATGCTGGTCTCGTTCCAGAAAGTTACCTTGCAGACAGCCTGGTTATTCATATGTACCACTGGGCTGCCACTTGGCCATGCCAACCTCTGCCCTTTGATCATCACATAGGTGAATGTCCCATTGGTCTCCCAGGTCACCAAATCGACAAAGGGGGTCCACTGCTCATGAAGGTGGAGGGTACAATCTCCAAGGCAGACACTTCTGATCCCATTGACAGTCACTGTGACATTAAGAGCCCAAGATGCCTCAGCCAACTGCTGGTAATGCGAAGGATGGGCCTTTGGAAGGACAATACAACTAATGGCATCATTATCAGAGTTCTGGATCTCACAGGAATAATTACCCTCCAGGCTGACCTGTACCAAGCTCTTCCTGGATGTCAAAGCAATCCCAGATATAGTGAGTAACATCCCACCACAGACTGATCCTTGTGATGGGGCTATGGAGGTTATCTGTGGAGTTATTACAAGGGCTTGTAGCCTTGCTGCCACACGAGCATACCCTAGCTGCCTCTGGATAACCTGGATGGGGAAAGTCCCAGGTTCTAGGTTGTTCAGTGGCAAGGAACACTGATAAAACATCGCAGACGTGTTACGGTGTTGAAAATCAAGTTCACATTCACTGTGTCCAAGCTTAGCCACAGATCCAGTGATGTTTATCCCCTGGATCCTCAAGAGCAGGCTGCTGTCTGTGATTTCCATTTCAACATCAGTAATCAGAGGAGTCAAAGCTCTTTGGTAATTAAAGGTGGTGGTCCTTTTTGTCAAAACAGTCCGTTGAAGTGACCCACTGCTGATGACTACCTTTACTTCAACAGAAAGGCTTTGTGATTCTTCACTAGACAAATTAGCAGCTGGGGGGGTCAGGCACCAAACTGTCTCTTCTGCCAAGTGAGTAACTGTACAGGTTTGCTTGTTCATTGAAACTGAAACCAGAGCAGGATTTTGGCTAAAGCCCACCCCAGAGATAGTGAGCAGCGTTCCACCTAGGAGTAAAACAAAACAAGGAGGGAGGGAGGATGTTATAAGCAGGAAAGGGATCAATGACTGTCAGTGAACAACCACAAACCATGATAAAGCTGATAAGCACATCAGACAGTCTAAGTCAGATCAAATGGAAAAAGAAATTAAGTCCTTTTTTTGGAACAAGACACCTATTAGTCACGTATCAAGATAATCCTATGTGGGCAGGAGGCTAAGGTATCAGATAGCCAGGGGCCATCACAGCAGCAAATGGCAATAGAAAGCCACCACAGAAGTTGAGTGAGTGAGTTGCAAGAGGACTCCTGAGAATAAACAGACTGAAATCTTTAGTGAATGGGACTTGTCTATGCAGGCAGGTGGGGAGATGGTTTGGTCCTGCTGCACAGACCAGGATGCAATATGAATACTTTCCCAAAAAAAGCATACCCTTCAATCTTCAGTTCTGCCTGGCCACTCAGGCAGTGCCAGATTTGCCACGCACATAGGTCATGTACCCTTGAGAAGTTCACTGACTAGAAAGGCATTGATGAATACTTCCAGCTTCAAGCCCTCCCCTACTCCCATGCTCCCAGTCTGCACCATTTAAGATGGGGAGAACAGTAAGAGAAAGAGAAGAGCAGTTCCCTCTCCACTGTCAAAGGCAACTTTGACAAGGGTTTTCCATGCATGGGCTGGAGGAAGGCAGGCTGTCTGCTTTCTCATGTGGTTGCCCAGGTGTTTTTATTCCCTGGTATCTACTTAAAACCACAGAAGACAACAGCAAATGGATAGCAGACCCTTGGGGTCATTCATTGGAAAAAGCAATTCAGAAAGAGTTAGACACAAAGTTATGACCTCCAGATGAGACTGTCCTTGTGTCTTGCATTGGAAGCTAGAAGACTGTTGTAGAGAAGTATCATCATACACTACTCCACTCATACCATCTTCCCATTTTTGGGAGACAGAGTATCTTTGGTCTGATCCAGCACCGTTGTTCTGCAACACAACAGTGGCGTCTTGTCTCCACATTGACAGGAGAGGCCTTGGGAGTGTCTGCTACCACCCTTGCCACAGAGTAGGAACTGAAATAAACGTGAATCCTGATGTCTGGATTCACATAACTTTGCAAAGCAGTGTCATCTGCACTGTCCCTCAGGGTGCTGAGAACAAGGGCAGCACTGAAGGAGGAGCAGCTGGAGTTTAGGAGCTAATAATCATAAAAATGTGAACCCTCCAGCATTCCCAACGTATTCCCATGCTTCCAAGCCCAGAGCCCAGCTGAAGCTTCGCTCCACCTTCCTTTACTTCATTGTGCTGATACTCTCAGTGTTCTGCCTTGCTTCAACCTCATTACCCATTAAGTCTGTGTCTTTCCTTTTCCCATGATCTGGCTGAAAAATAAGTTGTTTTATAATGGAACTCCTTTTGAGTGAGCTTAAATCCTTGATCAGAGACAACAAAACACTAGAGAGAAAGGAGGGAAGAGCAGAATCCCAGACTGGTTTGGGTTGGAAGGGACCTCAAAGTCCATCTAGTTCCAAGCCCCCTGACATGGACTGATGCTTTTTCAGTGATGAGATTCTAAGTCAGCTTAAGCCATTCATAAAACTACAGCCAAAGAGTTAATCAGTTCTTATTTAAACTTCAATTTACCCTTAAATATGAAAAGAATGGTGAAAGATATTTTTATTACTATTATTATTACAGCTTAATCTTCAAAACTGATAGGCTTTGTTCTCCAAGTTCTATCCACACTATCATCTTTCAAGGCTTGGTCACTTCACAAACTACTGAACTAATCACATACCACAAAGCCTCTGAGTTTTTGTGTTTTGAAATATGTTGTGAGCCTGGGAGAGCAATCTGTGGAGGACCTGAGGTCGCATCACAAGAATTTCTCTGCCTTCTGTAAAAGAATTTCTAAGGGCTCATGTAAAATTCACTACAGGGATTCAATTCTCCCCCAACCCTCAGCCAAATGAGAAACCAAAACAACCACCCCAAATCTGCTTTTTAAGTTTAAACATAAAACTTCTCTTTTTAATTCAGTGATGTTTTGCTCTGAAACACAAATTATTTCCAATGTTTAAAGGCTTGGAATGGGATTAATAAATATTTCACTTTTGATTAAAATTAACATTGAAAAGGGTTTTTTTTTGTTTTGTCCTTTCAACTTTAACAAAAATGAACTTTCCCTTTGGGATTGCTTAAAATTATTGTTTGCTTCAAACCACATTTGTACCTTACTTTCCATCTAACTTTCACACAGAAAGCCTTGAAAGATGGAGGCATAACAACTGAAAGAAACAGCACAGATGAGTCAGGTGTGGGCTTGCTTCACTTTCATGATGGGAACACGTAGGGATACACGAGCAAACACTTGGGGAAATCAAATTCAAAGCACAGCCAGCCAACCAGATTGAGGGATGCTCACTGCAATCCCACATTTCCAGATTGCTGCTGTCTGACAGTTGATGCCTGCATAATAAAGGGTCACAGATTTAAAACACCCTCATTTAAAAGTGACGTGAAATGGGATGCCCTTTCCATTCCTGCAGGAAAACTGTGCCCTTGATCCCTTTAACCTCTGTAAGTGGTTGCAGATGTACTGAGGCTGTTTACCCAGAAAGGAGCCACAACAGGGCTCTATGCTGAAGATCTCGGAGAGGTACTGGATTAATGGCTCAACCCTGCAAAACACAAGCAACATAGGAAGGGGGTTTGGGGTGGGCTTTTTAGAAATATTTTTCTCTTCTGCTGCAGTTCTTTCTTACAACTTCATCTAGGTTGCAAGGCCAACCACCACCTGACACTTCCTATTTGTTCAATGCCACAGTTAACAAGACCACCCCACTCCCCAAGATTTGACTTGAGCTACGGCTATTACAAACACTCTGTTATCAAATGGCAACCTGCAGGCCAAATATAGTCTGTGAGGTGCAACATAATTACCCACCAGTGCTGTCACAGTTTTGCATAGCTGGGTACTGGTAGAGAATGGGGGGCTGCAGGGGTGGCTACTGTAAGAAGCAGCCAGAAGCTCTCTGCAGGCCCCAAAGAGCAAACACCAGCTGACTCAAGGCCAGAGTCATTGCTGACCAAGGCCGAGCCCATCAGCGATGGTCACAGCGCCTCTGGGAATCACAGTGAGGAGAGAAAAAAAACCACAAGCAGCTGCTTGTTGCCACCAAAAAGGGAGTAATAGACTGACTTTGGTGGGCATCTGGCCTCCTGGCTCCAAATGCCCACCACACCCCGAAAAATTTTTGCCAAATAGATCCCACTGGAGCTATGCCCACAGATGGGAGCAATACCGTGTTCCTTGTTCTGAATACACTGTCACATCCCACTTTCAGGTTAGTTTCCCTCCACGTTTTAATTCATTTATACTACATTTATCTAGGCATAAGCTTGAAGTGCCACCTTAAAAGATGGAAACGGTATAATTTATAAATTCTCCAAACAAAGCATTTTTCCATTTTTCAAACTAGCTTTTGTTATTCTCATGAAAAGTTGGGAGTTTTTTTTTCATCCTTGTGCTGTTTTCCTACAGCAGGATTTATCTGCATTTGACCTGAATCTGTGAATACCTTTTGATCGCCTGAATATGCATTTTTCATCAAATCAACTGTTTTTTTCTAAAAATGTTTCTCTTCTGCCTCCTACTGATCCAAGGGGAGTTAATTGACTAGCATTAGCAGTTTGCTGACTTGGGTTCCACAGATCAATAAATGCCTTGATAATTATTCCTCATTTCATACCCCACTGCAGATTTCAACGTTAGATACAGAACTTCTGAAAACTCTCACCTTTCTTTTCAGATTAACCCTGAAATACGAACCAGGATGGAAAATTACATCTATATCCTAAGGAAAGTACAGGCTTTCACCTACCTTTTTGAAGCAACAGCGATGCCATTGATGAGGACAGAAACATTGTACCATCCCGCAGCCAAGGCTGGAAGCGTGACATTAACACCATGGTCTGTCTGCACCTGGATCTGTGCCCACGAGCCCCCAATTTGGACTTTGATATCTGACCCTTGGTAGCTGGCAAACTGGGAAATTCCAATCTGAAGCTCCTGACCCCCTGCAGAGAGGAAAAATTATGAAACTATTTAATAGAGTTTCAGGCAACAGTTATTTTAGCACACCTAACCGTTGCTGGAGGAAGAGCATGGAGTCCCATCATGCCAGAACAGGTCCAGTCACGTCCATCAGCCCAAAAACAAAACTAGAAGACCACAGTAGCTCTGTACCCGACTCATGCCTTGGTATCCCTGATTAGGTCACCAGCCATCAGGGTTGTCTGGGGACATTAGCACAGAGAACTTGGCTATAAGTATCTACAGACACTATCAGCCTACTGGCACACACCGCGGATAAGATCCATGCTCCCTCCCCATAAATGTATATCCTATATATACCTACAGCTGATTAAAGCCAAATCCAGTGTTTATATAGCTCACATAAATTGGAGCTGAGGAGTTTGGGGATTTTTCCTAATTCCCTGACAAAAAAATAATCCAGACATTTTTCAGCACAATGGAGTTATCTAACTTTAACAGAGAAGTCTCACAGGTAAAGGAAAATTTGCTTGGGTACCTAAAATCAGATTTCCACGAATGGTCCTGTCATGCTTTAACCACCAGGCAGCAACTGGGCCCCACACAACCACTCACTCCGTCCCCTCAGTGGGATGGGGAGAGAATTAGAAGGGTGAAAGTGAGAAAACTTGTGGGTTGAGGTAAAGACAATTTAATAGGTAAAGCAAAGCTGTACACACAAGCAAAGCAAGACAAGGAATTCATTCCCCCACTACCCATGGGCAGGCAGGTGTTCAGCCATCCCCTCTCTCACCTTGCCTTAATCAAAATGAACTTTCATAGGTCGATGCTTTCTTTCCAGAGATTCAGACCTAAGCAGCAATTTTGCCTCCCAGGTAGAAGCTACAGGTCACGTGTCTTTAGCGTCACCTCCACAGCAGGCACAGTCACTGTTGTCATTCAGCTACACAGCATCAGCTTCAGAGAAATCTCTTCCTTCCTTTCATGAAGGAGAGTCTATACAATGCTTCCCCACCTCTACAAGCTCCTCTAAGGAGGACTTGGAGCCAGTACTTTTCAATTCTGCATGCTCAAAGAGTCAAATAAAGTTTGAAAGCCTGCAAAGTTGAATATATTAATAGCATGAACTCTTTGGACTCTTGGTCAATTGTCAGCTTAATACAAGATGCCTGGAAGGCATTGATGTAATTTATTTATTCTTTTTATTATATGGGAGGAAAATTATATCAAAAGATGAAGCTGTGGAGGTTCTGAATAGGAGATTGAACTCAGCCACATCCCCATTCACGAGATGCTATAACATTAAGGAATTCCTTGCACCTGGGCTGCCCGCGGCTAGAAAAATCTCCCCTTGGTGCTATGGTATCTAAATAATATTCAGATGATAAAGGACATTTTCTCTTATTTATGCATTCTGGAGTAATAGAAAATGACAAGGGCATTTGGGGAAAGGAAAAGAAAAGTCAGATGAACAGCAAGAAGTGTGTTTCGGCGCTGGCGGTCACCTAACTCCTTGCATCCCCACCAAGTCCAAGCAAACTGCTGATCTGGGGGGAGCTTTCTTAAGGTATGCATGGGAAAGGATGCAAAGAGAGAGGAAAAAAGCCAATTGGATTATTCTATCCTTAGAGGAATGGGAGTGGAGTGGGGTGGGTAGGAAAGCAGGGTTGTTTCTGTCTTCCTCCCCCTCTCTCAGATTCTCAGAATCTAGTGCCTGGCTGCCAAACAGAAACATAAAAAGACCTCTCTGTAAGTGGACACCATTCTCTATCACTGCCTGCTATTCCCAGGGCCCAGCTGAAACCTTGTGATTAAAAAAGAAAAAGAAAAAAGGGAAATGAGAAAAAAAAAACACAACCCTAAGCAGAAACTTTCAAAAGGCAGGAATGCTAAACACTTCGTGAGATGTATATGAGTTTTGACCCCACCAAGTCCATGGTCATGTTCTGAAGTAACAGATCACAAGGTCAAACTAGAAGAAACAGTTTGGCTTGGAACTGGGAATAAGCAAGACAAGTACTGCTTCCTCTTCTCCTTTCAGCAGGTCAAAATGCACGTAATCCACTTTGTGAGCTACCCTTTGGAATCCTGGAGAAGGACACCCTCTATAGAGCTCATTTCTGTTGTCATGACTGAACCTGTTACTGAGAATCAGTAGGTGGGATAATTTCAGAGCAGGGTTAGAGAAAGGTGTCGCAAAAGGAGCACTATACCACACCTGATAACCTGTGGACATCATCCATACTGGCCTGGGGCAAGCATCTCTACCTCATGCGTGCTAGAGTAAAAGCAACATAAAGCAACCAGGACAGGTCAGGAATAGCAGGAAACCTAAGGACAACGAGTTAAAAGAAAACAAAAAACCCCCCAGTGTTAGATCACCAAGCTCCATAGATTTAAATTCCCTTTGCCCCACCACCATCAGCAATAACAACATCTCTAGAGACGATGCCCAACACATCAGCAGCTTTTTCACCTGCTATGCCACTTCTATTTCTGCTCAGTGACACCACAGCAGGGTTTAAGGAAGGGTCATACTTGAACAAGTTAGCTACTGTTGTTGACTGGTACTCAGAAATTAGCGTCACATGGACAGCAGCATCTTCTGTCCCCTAGAAACAGAAATGAAGAAGGTGTCAGGGATAAGGAAGCACCAAGAAAATGTAGTTATTCCTTATATTCCTGCATCTACACTTAAGTCAGTGCTGGAGAAATTAGTATTCACACCAGACTCCAAGAGGTACAGTTACACTGACTTTAAAGAGAGGTTTATGGACAGTTATAAACCTTAAAACAATTTCAGACTAGGCAGGTTTTCATTTGCTATGTATACACAGTACAATAAGCAGTGGCAAGCCATAGGTGTAGACAGTTACCCCTGTGTTTAAACTACTTGCATCATCCTGGGTATAAGTTTGCTGTGCAGCACAGAGCACTGCTGCTAACAATCCCCAGGCATGTTTTTGCATGACACATGGATAGTGTCCAAAGGAAGTCTGGATGTAAAGCAGATTTGTGGCTGAAAAGGGTTCAACAACACAAGCAACCATCCCAGGTGTGCTTAACCTACCAGTAAACAACTGAGAGTGGAGATAGGCAGTGTTGCTGGAGTTCCCAGACCTAGTTTTGTTCATGTGAGGCTTACCTAATGACTTTGCAACCTGTGATTTCAGCTGTTTCATTAGTTTTCATAAACAACCTATCAATCTATTTTTAATTAAATTGGTCTAATCTGTAGGTGGAGTCTACGGTAAATTGTCCCACAGCCAAGAGTAGCTCAGGTCAGAAAAACATGGAAAGGCCTGTAGGCTGCTGACTGTTCCCCCTCCACCCCCCCCCCCCAAAAAAGGGGTTTCTTACCCGAGAGGGAACTTCACATTCAATTCTTGTTGAATTTCTGTCATCCTCTAAAATTGGGCAAGGCTGAGATCCAAACAACACCCAGTTTACTCCTTCCAGATTGGTCCCCCTGAGAGCCACTCTCAGTCCTCCTGCAAAACCAATTATTGTTACATTAACCATGTAAAACATTTTTATATGCAAAGTATTCCTTTATTAGTAGGTGACAACAAAAAGCAGCACTTTCTCTCAGTTGATCTGATGGTGACCTGCTCCCAACCTACCTTCCTCTCTTTCACTAGAGATTCTTTTTGCCTGTTATTTGAATTCTTGTCCATGTTATAGGAGGACAGGGTTTGTTTCTCAGTTTAAATTTTAATGACATACTTATTTAAGCCAGCAAAGTCTGGCCTGTGATCTCACTCTTAGAAAGATCCCCAGCCCAAGAATGAAATAAGGAAGGAAGGAAGAAGCACGAAGAATGGAAAATGAGCTTAACACAGCAGGTGCTTTCACAGTTCAAATAGCTGCCAAGCACCCTGCTGTCAAAAAAGCCTGTGGCATGTGTCTAGGAAACTTGGGTTAGAAAGGGGACTTGGCTGGGCTTGAGACTTAGAATTGTGAGGAAAGTCGTGGAGGGGTTGATTCTGCAAAGGACTGAGCATCCTTAGCTCTCTTTTGTGCCAGCCAGAGCTGAGCCTCTTCGATCACACACAGGATGGTACCCAACACAAGTCAGACTTGCATTTGATCTTTCTGCTGCACCAAATTCCAGTGCAAATAGCCAAGGTGCCCATCTGCTTTTTCAAGTGACTAGAAGACTGAGGGACATTTCAAAGAGAGACAGGAAAGAGAAGAGAATAGAAACAGATGTTAATGCCAATTCTAACCTGGGGTTTGTTCATTGATGCAGTTCAGAGGAAAATTAAAAAAAAATAAGGTATTTTGGTCAAAACTTACAGCTGTTTTCTCTAGTTATCATTACTGAAAATTAGGATTATGGCTGGACAGACAGACTGCTCAGACAGAAATGTTCTTAGTGTGATGTTCCTGTGTGTTAGTATGGCCATATTACAAACCAGGCTTTTATGATTCTTTTCGGGTGTGATGTATGTAAATGTCTATGGTAAGGTCATTATATACTGATGACCAAGTCCCTTGAACCTTTTCCTTTTGGGACTGTTCAGCCTAGAGAAAAGACGACTAAGGGGGGACCTTAATAATGCTTATAAATATCTTAAGTATGGGATGCAGGGGGAAATGGCCAGCCCTTTTTCAGTGGTCTGTGGAGACAGGACAAGGGGCAATATCTGCAAGTTAGAGTATAGAAAGTTCTGCTCCAACATGCAGAAGAACTTTTATACAGTGAGGGTGAGGGAGCCCTGGGACAGGCTGCCCAGGGGGGTGTGGAGTCTCCATCTCTGGAGATATTCCAGCCCCATCTGGCTGCCGACCTGTGCAATATGAGCTAGGGAGCTGCTTTGGCAGGGGGGTTGGACCCGATGATCTCTGGAGGTCCCTTCCAACCCCTATGATTCTATGACTCCTCAAAGCATCGTTTCCTGCTCATTTGTTAAAGCAACAGGGAAGTCTAGAAGCTGAATCATCTAGATTTTCTCTGGCTCACAGTAAAACAACAGCAATCAGATACGTTAACAGCAAGCTCCTTCCATCTACTGCAGCACTGTAGGATCTTTAGAAAGGCATCCCACTCTTATAGAATTAGGTCACAGGGAACTCCCAGCATGGCACCACTGACACCAGTGATATTTTGACTAGGGAACCCGGTGAAACAAAGCACACAAAGCTTCCTGGCTTCCATTCCTGTAACGTTAAGTTTGCAGAAGCAGCAAGAACTTCAAACCAAAGCCACTTGCCTAACGTCATAGTTGTCAGATAAGGAGCCTCAGATTTAGAGTACAACATCCATGTGTGTTGTGTAAAGACTGATGCTCTTAAGTTTTGATATCTACACTTATATCCATATGCAATGAAATACTGCATATGTGCACTTTACGATAAGATTGAAGAGAGGTATTTTAAATGGAAGAAATTAAAAACACAGATGGAAGCTGTAATTCTTTCCAATTATAAATGTTCAAGGCACATGTAATGTAAGATAGCATTATACTTGCTTTCTTTTTAATGAGTGACAGATCACTGTAATTGGGAGAACTGGATTGTCAGTAAAGGAAATGAGAAGCAAGGCCCAAGCATTAGAACTTGCCATTTGCTGGCTTTTTTCTTTTAGGTCTTTTTTTTTCTTTAATAAATCAAAGCAGTGTGTATCAGCCACATGACCCTCACACAGAAGAGGAAGGGGGAAAAAAACAAGACAAAAGAAAAAGGTTAGAAAATCAAAAGAAAAGGACTAGGATATCTTTCTTGCCCTACATGCCAACAAAACAAAGAAAAGAGGTGGCCATAACTTCTTGCTTTTCAGATTAGGAACCTTATATTCTCTCAAGACCATGCCATGGCTGTACACAGACCATCGTTCCCTTCCTCTGCCTGCTCCAAGGTGACTGAGCATGGCACAATCAGTTGTCCAAGCCACATAGTTGAGCTAGCTTCATGCTGCACCTAGGCCAGCATTCCTGCTCTCAGTAATGTTTGTTAGCATGAACTAAAAGCACCTCAGTGAAACGAGGAGGTTTCCAGACAAAACACATATGACTTTCACTGTCAGTGTCAACCTGTGTCATGTTGTTTCTAGATGGATTCCTAGCTGTTTGAGTTAGGGAGACTCTTCCCTCTCCCAAAAGGAAAAGGGTGGCTTTTTACAGTTGTTGGTTTGGCTTAGCTGCAGTTGGCTAGGCACCTTACTCAAACAGCCAGGTGAAGACCTCTCATCTGTGCCATGTACAGGGCACATGAGAGTCATATGTCCTATGGCCCCAGAGTCCTGTGGATAATCTTCCAAGCACTTGTTTTAAGGGATCGAATATGTCACCCTTTATTTTCTCTCCCATTTCAAGGAGAGGAGGAGTAATGGAGATAGGAGCTTCAGTTTAGTTTGAGCTTCTCTTAAGTTTCTCAGCTTTTCATCTCAACACAGATGAGTTTGCCATTTTATCACTTTGAATAGGAATCCACTTCAACTGAATGGAAATCAAGGTCTAGCCAGTTCACAGTTAGGCCAGGTGAATCCAAATACTACAAAGCTATGAGCCAAATGGATATGGAAAGATGAGCTGTGAAGCACCAACAACCTCCTGGGTCGTTGGAATAAACATACCTGCACTTGCACTTAAAATTCTCAAACAAAACTCGCTGGGAAACTGATTGCATCCACAAAGGACCAAGGAAAGCCTGTCACTTTTTATATGAAGCTTGCCCCAGTGCTTTGGTGTACACTCAATATTTCCAGCCATATTATGTCTTTTTTGTCAGATGATGACCTTGGTACTTGAAGCACAGAACAGAAACACACCATGAAAAGCAAGTAGCAGAAAGCAAATATCCCCTCAGAGCTGGTCTGGCATTCAGACATACCTATCTCTGAAGCTGTAGGAGGTTCAACAGCTACCAGCTTTGGCTCAACTCTTAGGAAGATGCCTTCTCCTGTGCTGCCATTGAGTGCGAAGCCATAAGGCCTCACCAGTAGCGTCACCTGGTAGACTCCAACTGGCAGCCTCTCCATCTGACAAACCACTCTGGTTTGATTCAATGCTATGACGTGGCAAGTCCTGTTGTTCACCTCCACCTGCACAGCTGGCTTCTCTTCAGTGAAGCCAGCTCCCCTGATAACTATTGACGCCTGGGATCCATCATCTGAAGGAATACAATCAACAAAATGAGTTGTTAATTTTGGTGTAGAAATGCCCAGCATTTACTTTCAGCCAACAAAGTTTACCATCTTCATCAGGACGTCCTAATACCTACATCACCAGCAATAGCTCATTGTCCCCTGTAACATTTATTCCTGCCTGCCCCTGTCCAGCTATTACATTTTTCCTTAATACTTTACTAAAAATAAAACTGAGCCAAGGCCACCTTTTGCTTTAAGCACCTACTGCTGAGCCTTTCCCCTTTAAGCTTCTACCATCTTTATGCTGCTGTAAAAACATGTCTGTGACACACAAAGACTGAAGCTGATCAGAAGTGCCATTTCCATACAATCAGAGATTTCCGAAAGAACACTCACGCACACACAAAATCATCAGCATCTGGAAGATCTCTCTCACAGGACAAGACAAAACCCCATTACCTGGTGAATACTCTATGTCATTGACTAAGGGAGTCAATTCCTGGCTGAACTGGAAAGAACATGAACCAGAACAGTTTGCAGGGACACCATTCACAACCACCACCACCTGGAGACAGAGAAGAAGGTTACCCTAAAGCTGAGAAGGAAACAGAGATGTTTTCTAGAGCCATGTCTATGTAGTAGACCTGCAGAGCGATGCTGGTAACCACACTGAGCTACCACCAGCACAGAGCACAGTCAGACAGCTGTTAATCTGCTGCAGTCTCATTACAAATTTAATTGCAAGGCTTGCTAGGGCTCAATCTTAAGCAAAGCAGCACGCAGCTTTGGAATCTGTATTGCCATCCGTTCTTGGTGTCTGCAGGATCCTATCTCCCATCTCACTGGGGCCTACAGCTCCTCCCAGCTCCTGTTCTTCTAAACATTCATTGAAGACCCCGCTTGCCATATACCCCAGTTCTTCCACCCTGCCCTGGTAACAAGTTTATTATGCTTAAAGCACCCTGTAGGACTAATTAGAATGAATCCCAGAATGTCTCTTTGCAGCATGAAGCCCTCAATCTTTTTTTCCCCTTGTTGTTCATACTGAAATAAGAAAACTGGGCTATGACCTTGATATCTAGCAAGAGATAGAGAGAGATATCTCTTCTGAGGTCTTGTTAACTCAGAAGAATCAGCTTGCAAAGCATAGGAGAACCCCTCTTCATCTCTCCCCCCAGGTATTAAGGGTGTGCCAGAGGGTACACCTATGTGGTAAAAAGCAATTGTCTCCAAGAGACACAAGGAGCGCAGAGCTGCAAAGTTACTTTGCTTAGAGACACAACAATTAGAGGGACACTTTTACACTTATTGCTAGCAGCAAGCCAGAACAAAGCTTCAAAACCAAAGAGGAAATGTGATTGGTGCTGCTGTTGTTTCCTTTGGTCCATTTGAGGCTGTATCTGGTAGAGATATTGTAGGTGGTTGAGCCACTGGAAGCAGGGTAGTCCTCATGCCTGAGGAACAGGCTCACCAAAAAAAGCAGGATGACCTAGCCCCAGGTGCTGCACAGCCTGCCTTTGAGCACATTCATCTCCCCTGGTAGCCACATCCATCCTGCCATTGCAAGAGCACCCATCAGTCTCCTCTGGAAGCAAAGCCAGGAACACACACTGCCCTGCAACATCTGAGAGCAGAGTTTGCATCACATTTATCCATCCAGTAAGCTCACTGAACCAGGAAGCCCTCCTTGCTCCCTTTTCACACATGAAGAACTGAGATCTACAGAGGCCAAGGAACTCGCCTAATTCACAGACTAGTACCACAGCCAGCATTTATCTCATGTATTTTGGCCATCAGTGTAACAGCTGGACCACTGCAGATGATCAGGGGTGTCATTCCCAAGTTTGGTGGCCAGCACAACAGGACCTACCAAGGGTGAGAGTCCAGAGACGATGTCAGCCTTTGGCTAAAGCCTATGAAGAAATAAATTGTCTGCCATCACCCATGATGAACATTCTCCCCACCTGCAATAGCTCTTGGGGTAAAATCCTGTTCCACAAACAAGGGAGTACAATCTGACCAATTTATGGCAAAGCACAGAGCAGCAGATTTCTTGGAAAAGCACAGAACAGATTTCTGAAGGGATTTAGTGGCAGAAGTAGGCATCTGAGTACCCATGAGACTCCTGGATCTATGCAAACCAGGGGAATCAATAGGAAGCATGACAGCACCTCTCACCTGTGTCTTATTATTAAAAGTAGCAAGCATGTCCCCAAATATCGGCCCAATAAACACACCTCCATCATAAACCACACGACTAGAAACAGTTGGCTTCAGACCAGTGAGGTTTTCAGCAGATACCTAGGCAAAGAACAAAGAATTTAAGTTCCTTATCCTTTTCTGTCCTGTGATTTTAAATTAAAACCATCCCCCCAACGTTCATACAGAGTCTTTACAAGGCAGAAAAGAAACCCTGAAAAACCTCTTCTCAAGCTTCTTCTGTAACTCCTACCTCCATGTCTAAATCTTCTTTACCCAAGACTTCACACCACCTCCTTGTTCCCACCATCACCTTGCAGGCCAGAAACTGAGGCAAAGAGCGTCAGGAACCAGATTTGCAAATAAACTTATAATCCTCAGTAATACCATTTGGAATCAGGCATGGAAAGAGCTTTGAACATCTACTTCTCGAAGACATGACTTTGTGTGGAACAAGGGCCTGTGCTACAGCTGAAGATGCAGCTCAAGCTTTATTCACCATCCAGGCCAATGCCTTGTGCATGACAACTCATTGCTTCATGAAAAATAATTTTACACTCTCAGAAGCTGGATATATCAAAAAAATTAGTTTTTCTTTGGGGAAGGAAGCAGCTCAAAGACCATTCTACTTGAAGCAAAACTTAAATCTCAGGATGGGAGATTGAGCTGAACCTTCAACAGAAACTTATGAGAACCAGATAAAAATCCATACAGATTAGTTCTCAGAAAATTACCTTGGCCCATAAATGATGCCACAAACCTGTACTAAAATATTAATTTTATTATAATCGTCTTTCACTTCATTATAGAAGTCCCTTTATTCTGCAGAAATGCAACAAAGCACAGAAAACACCTTCTAACCTCCTCATTTTGAAGCCCAGACTCTGAAGATGTAATTTCCCCTACGAGGAAAGGCTGAGTGAGCTGGGGCTGTTCAGCCTGGAGAAAAGAAGCCTGAGAGGGGATCTGATCAATGGTTATCAATAGCTGAAGGGTGGGACTCAGGGGGAAATGGGCAGCCTCTTCACAGTGTCTGTGCGGACAGGACAAGGGGCAATGGCCTCAAGTTGGAGCACAGGGAGTTCCCCACCAATGTGGGGAAGAACTTCTTCCCTGTGAGGGTGAGGGAGCCCTGGGACAGGCTGCCCAGGGGAGTGTGGAGTCTCCTTCTCTGGAGAGATTCCAGCCCCGTCTGGATGCTGACCTGCACGAGATGTCCTAGGGACCCTGCTTTGGCAGGGGGATTGGACTCAGTCTTTTGAGATCCCTTCCAACCTCTACGATTCTGTGAATTTCTCCTCCTGTAACTGCAACTGCTTTTTTAACCATCAAATCTGGAATTTTATTAAGCTGCTATCCCCCCTGACAGGAAAACACTTAGCTTAAGGTCCCACAGGTATTTGCATAAAAACTAATGCTAGGAGAATAAATCAGCCAAGGCCAAAGACATTGAACTGGGTTCAAAGTGGGTCTTAGTAAAAGAAATTACTGTACATTGATAACAATTGGCAAGTCCCCAGTTTTTGTTTTCCAAGTCAGTGTCCAGATGCTTTCGTAGCATGAGTTTGAGTCTTTGGTCACGATGAAGTCACTGGTGTTGAAGTACAGGGCTGTAGAGTTATCTACGTTGTCCTGCAAAAGCTTTCGGAGATGGTGGGAGGAGATGTGCACTGAAACATCTGCAAAAGACATTAGAAAGAAGTGGATAGCCTAATCCCTAGGTGGGCACGTCTACTTGCTCCTAAAACAGCAATATGTTTCATCATTAGTATGAGGCTGTTGTGACTCAAATGCCAAAAAGCAGCAAAGGGAAATTTATTGGGTCCCAAATGTCAGGACATCTACACAGTTTAATAGCCTATAAGACCTAGAAATGTCTCTCCAGTTGGGACCATCAGGAATTTTGTGTATGTAATAATTTTCTTTACATACAGCCTATGTTTTTGGGAGATGTGAAGTTTCAATGTGCAAGTCATGTTCCTTCAAAATAGAAAGGTCAGAAGCTTCCTTGATGAGAGGAGTAGTACAGGGACAGTTGGCCTCAAAGGATGACTTGAATTTAATCCCAAACAAATACAAATTAAATTTTATTTCTTTTCACATAAATACCCATCATCAAATATAAGATATCTCTCTAAACCTTTTCATAATAGAGGAAAGCAAAAGACCTGGAAATAAGGCAAAAGGAAAGGAAGATCTTTCAGAAAAAGATGATGTTTCAAAACAGGGCACTATTGAGATGCCCTTCAGCCATTGTAGGAAAATCTTAAGTGGCAACATGGAGAGATGAATTATTCCACAAATATTTCTGCATTTTACTATTTAATTATTTGACTTTATAACTGACTCACCAGCTCCTCAGTCCATAACTTTATCTTTGGCCTTGCTCAGATTACCCTGCTCACTTTCACTCTAAGCCTCTTCGACTATTTAAACCAAACACAAGAAAACCCTGCACATCTAAAGGGGGCTAGTTCAAATCAAGCAATTACATGCACAAAAGCTTTTGTGGTATCTGCAAACCAATTACAAATCCTGGTTATGCTAGAAGAGCATGAATTTCCTCGTACCAAGCAAAGGTCTTGTCACACAAGATGACCAGATATACACATGCTAGAAAAACATCATCATAATGAAAGCTTGGGATGCAAAATCCCAATTTGGGATCTGATCCAAAATTCTTTAACATTAAGGCAAATATTTCATAGTGGCTGTATGTGTTTTGGAACAACCCACACCTAACACCTAGAAATAGTCCTGCCTATAATCCTTAGCTCCTGTCTTGAAGAACATCAGATGCAAAGGTCTAGCAACTATCACAACAGGTTTAACCTGCCAGCCAGTACCCCAAGTGTTTCCAAGGTTCAGTATTATCTCTTCATCATTTGGCTTCCCGCAAAGGAAACCCAGGATCTTCTCTTACCTGATATCACTGTATTGGCCAAGTGGATGCGGAAAGTTCCTCCAACAGGTGGGGATGACTTCTGCAGTCTCTCAATGGTGAGGCTGACTCTCACATCCTCTGTGGAGACGTAGAGGTGGCCATATTCCTTAGAGCCCTCCCCAAGCAAAGCACCTCTGTGTGACAGAGAGGGTTCACATAAAGGCATTTCAGTCAAGACCCCCAACTCCTGACACACTGACAACAACCAGCAGCAGAGGGGCACCTATGGAAATAACTCTCTTGAAGGACCTAAGGAGAACACATTCAGAGCTCAGAGTTGAATATTCCCAACTTATACCTATGTAACATAGGCAATGTTGGAAGAAACCCTTTTTAAAATTATTATAGAAGAAATACTTCATAGAGCACTGTCACAAGTCCTAATTGAACACTGGTGCTTTTAAAGGTCCAACCCAACACAGCCTGGACAGCAGCTAGAACATCAAAGCAAAAACCTTTCCTACTTCATCCTGTAGTCTCCTCAAGTCTATCAAAATCTTAACTCCCCCGAACTACAGCGACGATTCATATTACAGTTCACTCAAAGCCCAAAAGCTGAAAGTTAAAATGTTTTTACCCTTGCCACTAAAACTCTCCTTTTTCAAAGGGAAAAGAGACTCCGCGGTACAATGATGCCACCATGTGGTTAAGTGTCTGGAGCACAGCTGGAGATTCAGCTCAGCCCTGGCTTCTGCAGAGCAAATTTAAAAGAACACAAAACGAGTAAAGACCACTGAGCCATCTCGACTGATGTACAGCCAGTACATTGGATTTTATCCAACATTCCTGTCCCAACCTTGATGAGCAGAATTAGAATAAAGCGCAGCATGCCTCAGTTAAAAGAAATCCATGTTTGTTTTGAAGGTATCCAAAGACAGTGATCAGCCCACCCATTTTTAAAGCACACACTGGTTTCCGATTTCAGCCTTCATGGCTTCAACATCGCACACTGATTTCTTAGATCTCCCTCTGCAAGATGGAGAATCACAGAATCGTAGGGGTTGGAAGGGACCTCAAGAGATCATTGGGTCCAACCCCCCTGCCAAAGCAGGCTCCCTAGCTCATATTACACAGATAGGCGTCCAGACGAGACTTAAGTATCTCCAGAGAAGGAGACTCCACCACCTCCCTGGGCAGCCTGTCCCACTGCTCTGTCACCCTCACTGGGAAAAAGTTCTTCTGCATGTTGGTGTGGAACTTCCTATGCTCCAGTTTACAGCCATTGCCCCTTGTCCTGTCCCCACAGACCACTGAAAAGGGGCTGACCATTTACCCCTGCATCCCATGTCTAAGATATTTATAAACACTAATTAGGTCCCCCCTAAGTCTTCTTTTCTCCAGACTAAACAGTCCCAGCTCACTCAGCCTGTCCTCATACGGGAGATGTTCCAGGCCCCTAAACATCTCCGTAGCCCTTCTCTGGACTCTCTCCAGGAGATCCCTGGCTTTTTTATCCCAGGGAGCCCAGAACTGGACACAACACTCCAGGTGGGGCCTGACCAGGGCAGAGTAGAGGGGGAGGATCACCTCCTTCAACCTGCTGGACACACTCTTCCTGATGCATCCCAGGATCCCATTGGCTCTCTTAGGCACCAGTGCACACTGCTGGCTCATAGCCAACATGTCATCAACCAGGACCCCCAGGTCCTTCTCCACAGAGCTCTTCTCCAGCAGGTCATCTCCCAGCCTGTACTGATACAGTGGGTTATTCCTCCCCAGATGCAAGACTTTACACTTGCTCGAAGTGAGAAGGGCCACCAGTGCCAAGCACTCTTTTTTCCTGGTGAATAGCATGTGATGAATCCATCTCAATCTTTTTATAAACTAAATCTCTCTTCTCCAAGGCATTTTTTTTCAGCTCCATAATTACCCTAAATGGGTTTACCCCCCAATTTTTGCTAAACCCCTTTGAAAAACATGGCCACCAGCACTGAATGCAGCATTCCAGTGTCTGGACTGTTAAAGCTACACACAGTAGTCAAAATTTTCCCCCTTTCAGTTACCTACATCTCTGTTTATGCATATTAAACTTCACAAATGTCCCCCTGCATCTCATCCTTGCCTTTACCATTGGCAGTTCATCTCAAAACACTACATTTGACACCAGGAATTAAACGTGCTTTTCCAGGAGAGACTTTCCCAGCCAAATCCTCCTATGCTGTGCTGTCTAAGTGGACTCCTACAAAGCAGCTAAGTCTGAACTGTGGTTTAACTGTTTCACCAAATGGATTCTGACTTGGGCTTTGCAAGACCATAGTCTGAGTTGCTGATGAGCAGCTATCATGTTGGGAAAACAGAGAGGTAAAACTGGGTGGCAACAGTCTTGTCCTTTGTGCTGACTTGGATTATGTCTTTGAACTCCAACAGGTGACTGATGAGTTCAAGAAAACCTTGGATTTCACCAGGAAATGTAAGGACTTGGCTGCTCTGGGAACCAGATCTACTTTGCTTCAGATCTTAGTCACCTCTTAAAGGAGACTCTAGCTGGTTTTGAAGCACTCAAAAGTAATGACATGTTGCTTTCCATTTGTTTGAAAGAGGAGACACTACAAGGGGATAAACCAAATTACAGTTTCACCTTCTTCTGAAAAGTTGTTTCTTGTGTGCTCTTGGGCCAGTCACTTTGAGTAAACAAGGACACATAAGGTGGACATTCCTTGCCTAGCCAGGTAACTGGTGTCATTAAAGGTGTTATTGTAGCATCTCTGGCTGATCTCCCATACACTGTTCCAGAAGGATTTAGATCACCTTTCTGGCCCAGTTTGGCTGCAACATGTTAAGCACCTCTGGTTCAGCAACTGAATCCCACTTCTATTGTGGAACTTCAATAGCAGAATCAGACACCTTCACTAGGGTGTTCACAATGTATACTCAAGATCCTGTATGGTGAGGAAAGCTCAAAACACATGCTGAGAGTAGAATTTAGCATCTTAATTTCAAGCTGCCACCCATCTGCTGAGCACAGACATCCATGCAGGATTCAGTACTCAAAGGAGTCATTCAGGCTGTTCAACAGGCCATTTGAAACACCTAGAGAAGACGACTCCTATGAAAGCACTGGGACTGCCAAGCTGCAGTCTTATCCTCCACACTCTTATGCCTTGTCTTAGATGACAACCAGCTCCAGACTCACCAGAGGGAACTGTAAGAGGTATTAGAGGATACTGAGATGATCTACACACTGTCCTTACCTTAGAGAGAGAAGGGGCAGACTTGCACCACAACCAGACACCATCCAGGACACATTATAAGTTGGAGAAGACCCTACCACAGTTACTGCTTCAACTATCCTCCCACCCAGCCAAGGTGGTTTGGGATGTCTCTGAGAAACTAAAAGAAAAAGACCACAAGCATTCATTAGAGCAAGGAGAAGAGCTGTCACTATGCTCAGGTTATTTTCATTTCATAGCTGGAAACATATCTGCTTGGGTGGTGTTTGGTTTTGTCTGGGCAAGACCATTCAGGAGTTAGATTTGTAGATGGATATTCTCAAAAGAAACCCCTAAGAGTATTGATATTTGATAATTCCTTCTTGATTGCTTTCACACACAGAAGAGTTCAAGGAAACAAAGTTATTTTTGTGCCTGTTGTAAAAGACCCTTCCCCTTTGGAAAAGTTCAACCAGCCCCAGCATGAAAGGTTTTAGTGGAGTAACCTGGAAAGACAATAGCATTAACAGTAGAGAAAATAAACCAGATCCCTTTACCAGTCACAGCTCTGTCTGCAATGACGACTTCATCGAGGTAAAATGACCTGGATGTTTTCTTCTGCAGCACAGCACTCAGGAAGTCTATCTGATGTACAAACACTGGGGTATTGGCAGGGAGGCCCTGGAGAAGTGTCGAGAGATTCACGCATCCCTTCCAGAGGTCAGTGCAGGTAAATGTCCAGCTGGAAGATACCAAGGATGTGGAATCATGCTTTTGTTGTGAGGTAGAGGTGAGGGCTGTTGAGCGGAGTGCTAAAAAAATTATTAAAGTACTGGAGCATCTCCCCTACGAGGAAAGGCTGAGTGAGCTGGGACTGTTCAGCCTTGAGAAAAGAAGCCTGAGAGGGGATCTGATCAATGGTTATCAATATCTGAAGGGTGGGACACAGGGGGAAATGGGCAGCCTCTTCACAGTGTCTGTGGGGACAAGACAAGGGGCGATGGACTCAAGTTGGAGCACAGGGAGTTCCACTCCAATCTGGGGAAGAACTTTTTCCCAGTGAGGGAGCTGTGGGACAGGCTGCCCAGGGGGGCGTGGAGTCTCCTTCTCTGCAGATATTCCAGCCCTGTCTGGACACCAACCTGTGTGCCCTGTCCTAGGGACCCTGCTTTGGCAGGGGGTTGGACCTGATGATCTCTGGAGGTCCCTTCTAACCCTGACGATTCTGTGGTAACTGGCATTTGAGATGCTTTGTGAAGTTTCCAGTTAACAGCAGGTACTGCTGTCATCACTACTGTTGTGCATGAGTAACTAAGACACTTGCTTAATGGCTTCTGATCACTCTCTACATGTCTCTTAGGTTCTTCATACCAAGAAATAAAGCTCTAGGTCTCTGCTGAGCTGTGCTCCTCAGCATCACAAGAGTGCGCTGTGGGAATGACTACCCCTGCTCTATTTTTGGCTAAATACTACAATAGCATCACTGACCTTCACAGGGGTCACTGCAGAGTTCAGGTCCCTTAGGAATACCAGATGGTTGCTAAAAGCTCCCAGCTCTCTCCACAATGCAGTAAACCAACCCAAATCCCTTCTTCCCCTTTCAGGCATGCACCCACACCCCTTGCACAACCTCACAGACACCCAGAGTGCCATCTTCACATCCTCAAGCCCTTCAGACACATTTTTTAGTCTGCCTACCCCAAGCTTTATGTCTAACACCAAATGTTGTTTACCCATGTAATGCTAAATAAATAAATAAATAAAATCAATTAATCTCTGCCTCAATGCAGAAAGGGGGAAATTAGAAACCTTGTGATACGTTACCAGAGATACAACAAACCCTACATCTGTGTATTACTAAGGTGAGCTAGTGCATATAAGAACAAACATGAAAATTTACTCAGTAAATCCTCAAAAAGAGTGGAAGCACATTCTGGGAATGCCTGTGCAGGGACAGAGCATGTGTCAGCACCCCAGCTGACAACTTGTTCCTATACAAATAGGAGCGTCTCTCAGTTTTCCTAGTACACCTTTTCACCATGGAAAGCGTAATCCCTGGAAACTGTAAGTGTCTGGATACCTTTTAGAGTCAGTTTCGTTGAAATCCCAAAGACAGGTGAGGTTCCTCTTCACCGAATGTGAAGAGATGTTGGTGTAGGACACTGAGATATGAAAGATATTGCTCATGTGGCCTTTATGTGCAAAACACACCTGCAAAAAATGAGGCAAAATATTGTCAGCAATAAAGCCCACGGCTGAAGGACAACTTATCTTGAATAATACCTAGAGGAGATGGTGCACGAGCATCCAGGTGGCCTGTGAAATGCTACATAGCCTGATACCGACCCCTTATTTTTTGGCAAGGTCCAGGGGCAAAACACAGTGGGGAAGCACCAGTAGTGATTTCCCAAATCTGGGAGGGAGGGAGGGAGGGAGGGAGGGAGGAAAGGAGACTTGAAGAGTCTGAGGGTTTTGAAAGGTACAAAGATTGGAATGGGTGTCAGGTAGGGCAACTGGAAGGAGTCTGGAAGGAATGCAGGATTTTTTGGGGACAGTCTCCCCCTCCCTCTTCCTTCCTTTCAACACCCAACTATTTGCTTTCCCCCAGTAGCAAAGAAAAGATGACAGGGTTGAAATCAAGACCTTATTCCTATTAAAAAAAGATGAAGATGAATCATTCCTGTATCTTCTATCTTCTTCCAACACTATCCCACCTTTTCCTTTCCCTCAGCAGGGGTTGCATCCCCAGGAGCAGAGAGCAGCCAGACACGTTAAGCAATATCCACGTCTCAGGGACCTCAAGCTATCCACTCAAAGGCACTCTGTTCATCCCACAAGTTGTGAATCTTTGTGTAACCAGAAGTCTGACCAGCCCAGCTGATCTCACAACACTGATTTGACTGAATATTCACTCCCCAGTGCAACCTACTGATCAAGAGCAGCCACTTACATGGGTGTATTCCGTGAGATCATATCTTGGTAGGGTTGATGGGGAAGTTTTCACCAACTGGCTTGGACTGTGAACGCTGAACCTCCCACAGAAAGGCTCTGTACTACTGACAATATGCTCTGTGGAAATGAAATCCCTCTTATCTGACATTAAAAAAAGCAAACAAGAGGGGAAGACAGGCTTGGAAAAACCCACAAGACACCAGTACTATCAAGAGATGCACGAAAATACAGGAAGCAGGTATCAAAAATGTGTCAAACAGTCATACTATAACAGATAGCCTCTCATTATCACATTGATCATGTTGAGTTTAAAATTAGTTCCATAAACACCCCCCACCAGAATACACCCAAATACAGAATAGCTTAGGAACATAACTATATTTACTTTAACCCATTAGAAGTGTAGATTTACTATCATTAAAAATTTAAAGTACATTATTTCATGAAAGGAAATCCACTCCCACAGTAAACACTGCTTATTTGTCACAGAAGGTCACTACCTTCTTTCTCAAAGCCATCACGGAGGAGGACTTTAGCAGAACTCGGCTCAGTTTCACATCCTATAGAAAGAAGTTCCTCTATTGCTGTTTGCACCTTTAAAAAACCAAATGAACAATGTGAACAGCAGTCATAGTATAACAGTGTCAGGTTCACTGCAGCTGAGAGCTTCAACGCCAAGTTATCGCTGCACTGCATCAGCTAGTGCAGTGCTGAACGAGCGGGTAGCCAAATGGAGCTGGATCTTATTCAGCATAAAATTCCAGGTCTGATAATCTTCAGAGGTGTGAGGCATCCTTTAGCTGTCCAGCAGGCTCCTCAGAGAGGTGCAGATTTCTTACATGAGTTATATCACAGCCTGGGCATCTGCATGGTCCTCCAGGCTCTACCAGCTGCATTTGGCTAGTGTCGGGGAAGACAGCAGGCCTGCTAGCAGCCTAGCTCTCTTCTCCCAAGTTTTAGGCCTTGACAATATTCTTCTGTTCCCATGAGAGAGGAAAAGTTACTCATGCAGAGAGGATCCTAATAATCACATTCTCAAAACACAGCGGCCTTGTTGTTAGGGGTACAGGCTGCCCTAAACCAAGAAGCAGTTATGGGAAGGTATTTGGGAGTTACAGAACATGTTAGGAACCAACCATAACAAGAGGTTCAAACCAGCAGGTGTGCTGATACTTTTAGGCATTAAAGGTAAACTAATGATATTTAGCTATAAGATAGGTTTATCAGAACTCGTTATCATTACTAACCAATCGATACGGTGTGAACAGTGTGTGTAACCAATTAGCAGTTTTTTAGCTTGCCACGTTTGCAGTAAAAAANCTAGATGTCCAACAACCGTCATGGAGGTATCACCCAGAGTAGCTTTGACAGTGACCAACAACTGCATCAAGACTCTGTTAGATTTTGAAGAACCAGATCAGATCTCCAGCCATACACTACACACACCTGGTCTTAGAGAAGGCCAAGGGTATGGTACTTGCAGATACCACACACTCCATTGCAAACATGACAGGCCAAGAGCAGATGCTGCACTATGCTTAGAATATACCTGGGAGCCAACACTCCCCACTCCCCACCCCCAAAAAAACCCCAAACATCCCAGAGAGACACTCCAGTAACAAAAATCACCCCTACATCATGTAAAAATTATCTCAGCTTCTGAGCCAAACACTGCACTGATGTCAAGTACCAGAGCTCCATCAAGTAATTACAGGCCAGCGAAGGACTGAGTGTCTGTGTTTAATGATGCCTACCTGGTGAGCTGTAGCATTTGTGGGGATCATTCTGCGCAATGTGTTATTCCAGGAGATGCTGAAACACCCTGTACCTGACACAGTCAACATCTGGCAAGCAAAGAAGCAAACAAATAAATGAGAACACACACAAGTTGCATGAGACACACAGACTTCAAACCTGGTATCTTCTACCAAGAAGGATTTTGTGGCCAGCATTTTGCCTTTTTAAGCCTCTGTAAATCAGAAGCCACCTCAGCTACTCTTAATCTGCTCTTGTCTCTCCTGACACAAGCATTGACATCCCATTCTTGGATTAAGAGGAGCACAAAAAGTAGAACCTGTGCAGACATGCTAACAGACACAAATGGTCCCAAAAGCTCCTGACCTGCAACTGTGGGGTTTAATCACCACAGAAAGCTTCCCTCATTGTTGAGCACTTCATCAACCTGAAATTATCTATCATCTGATTGCAGGATAGGGTTGACCAGTGTCACAGTTTAACCCCAGCTGGTAACTAAGCACCATGCAGCCATGCACTTACACCTCCACCTCCAGTGGAACAGGGAGGAAAAACCTCTCAAGGGTTGAGATAAAGGTAGTTTAATAAGAAAGCAAAGGAAAACAATTATTATTGTGTTATATATTACATATATATACACACATATATATATATATATGTGTGTGTGTGTGTGATGCACAAATGCAATTGCTCACCAGCTGCAGAAAAAACATCAATGCCCGGTCTGTTTCTGAGCAGCAATCCCCCCTCCCAGATAGCTTCCCCAATTATATATGGAGAATCATACTTGATATATTTTATAATATATATACTTATATATAAAAATACACACACACACATATATATCACATTTGGCCATTTGTCCTGGCTGTAGTCTCCTAGCTTCTTGTGCACCTGGCAGGGCATGGGAAGCTGAGAACTTCTTGACTTAGTGTAGACATGACAACCACCCACCAACAACTAAAACCATCAGCGTGTTCTCAATATTATTTTTGTGCTAAATCCAGAACACCTGCACTAAACCAGCTACTAGAAAATTAACTCTGTGTCAGCCAAAACCAGGACAATCAGGTAACACACACAGAGTGTGCTGTCACAAACAAGGGGAAATAATCACACACACAGAATCACAAGGTTGGAAAAGACCTTTAAGATCGAGTCCAACCATTCCTGTCCTANGCTGACTCTGCCCTGGCCCAGCTTGAGCCCATTGCCCGTTGTCCCATCTCCTGTCCCCTGGCTGAAGAGACCATCGCCCACCTCTCTGCACCCTCCTGGCAGGGCAGGGGAGGTGGGGAGAAGGTCTCCCCTCAGCCTCCTCTTCTCCAGGCTCAACACCCCCAGCTCCCTCAGCCACTCCACAGATGATTTGCCCTCCAGCCCCTTCCCCAGCCTGGTTGCCCTTCTCTGGACATGCTCCAGGTCCTCAATGTCCTTCTTATGGTGGGGAGCCCAGAACTGGACCCAGCACTTGAGGTGCAGCCTCATCAGTGCTGAGTACAGGGTCACAATCACCTCCCTAGACCTACTGGCCATGCTTTTTTTGATACAAGCCAGGATGCCACTGGCCTTCTTGGCCACCTGGACACACTGCTGGCTCACATTCAGTCAGCAGTCAAACACCACCCCCAAATAAGAACCATCCCAAACTTGTATTCGTTAGCATTAGTCAACAGGGTGTTCAGTTAAAACCTGAGGGGAGTCAGCATTTCTTACACTTTAACAGGTTATAATGCAGCCATAGGGTTTAGATACATCTACCAACATGTGTAAAACCACAAATGCCCCCAGCTCATGATGCGTTTCTCATCAACTGCCTTAGTGTGTGAAGAGCAAGGTGGGAACATGCTTTCACATCCAGCACCAACAAAGCCTTTACAATCAGGATTTCTTGCCATCCATGTCAACTGAAGCAGGGCTAGCCCAGCTCCCAGGGTCCAGCAGCACTGACCTGCACTTCTGGAAGTTGCAAGGCACGAGCCCAGATCTCGTGTCTCTCAATGTAATAGTTGTCCACCACGTGGGGATTCAGCCACGTGTTATGTATCTGGACTCCAACTCTCATCCCATTGCTGGGTGCCTTTCCATGATGCCACGCTTCCAGGTAGTACCTTGAGCCAGCAGTTAGCTCCAATTTCTGGGATTTTGGCTGCCAACTCTCATTCCAGTTCTTCACCCAGTTCTCAGACTTCTCCAAATTCCCAGCAGGAAGAGAAGCTATTCTCACCTGTGACCAGATGAAACAAATCAGAGACACTTCTCTAGCACCAAAAAACATTTAGTCCAATACCACATCTCCAGCTCATAGCTGACAGCAGTGGGTTGATGGTTGACCCATTCCTTCCTATTATACAGGGTAAAGACATCATCTCAAGGACTTTTGGTTCAGGGTTCCATACCATACAGATAATTCTTGTAGCTGACCCTAGCTTTGATAACAGTTCCCCCTGCAACTTTTCATGCATGACTTGAGTTCTACATCTCCTGTCCTCCAAGACTATACCTACAGCGTTCTGAGATGTAATATGTTCCCTTTAGCAGCAGCAGTAAAGCTAATCACCTCCTTTTATTGCATTCTCTCACCTTTACAAAGGGAAGGACCAATGTTTTCAGAGGGCAACAAGACAAAAAAAAGGAGGTAAACTGAGGAAGCCAGACATCAAGCTTCCAGGTCCCCTTACACAGATTGTTAGTGAGGATGATGTGCTGAGCTATCAAAAAGGTCTTCTGAAAAAGACATTCAAAGACTCTGGTTGCATGAGTGGGGAGTTTTCATCAAGCTGGGTGGCTGATAAGACCATCAAATATAATCATACAGGTTTCATAATAAGGGCAAATAAACCGATTCACACCAAGGAAATTCCCACTTGTTATGGCCTTAATTAAAACCATTTCCTTTCCTGATCCCCTTTTTTTTTGCCAAAAGTAATACCTTATGTCCTGGATCTTGGGACAAACTTAAGTAGAGAGAAGCCTGACCATCTGCCTGAATCCAGAAGGTGTAATTGTTGGTCTGAGGAGCCACAAAAAATCCACGAAGCCTGGAGCTAAGCAAAAGCAGAACACCTATAACATAGGAAGGAATCATTGCAAAAACCCACCTACCCCACACCCCACCTTCATACATACCCCAGATTAGAAGGAAAGACTGTGAGACCAAGTTATAACACCACACAGATTTTACAACTGAAGGAACCTCAAAATGATCCATCTTCACATTAAAAGTTGTTTATCCTTTACAGAAATATTCAAAAAGGGAAAAAAGTAAAGGAGTTCCATAAAAAGAAATATGTTTTTCTTATTGGTCTTTTATTTTTTGTGCATTTCTTCTCAAGCAAAGTCTTAACCCTGAACAGGCAGGAAAGGGCTTAAAATCACACACAAAAATCAACTAAAAAAACCCAGTGAAGTGATAGAAAAATGAAAACACTCATGCAGGTTGCACAGCTTTTTAAGGGTGTATCTGAAGAGGCAATGGGCACCAAAATTGAAATATTTTCTCAACTTGGGCCAAATCAGTTTATTTCCATTAACTCCACATGCACTGCAGCTGCCACTGTCTGTTGAGGATCTGCCCCTCCACATCTGGCTAGAGCTCCAGCCTAAAGCAGCCTCTAACTGGAGCTCCTTCTACCTCTGCAGTGATTTCTTTTGTGGTGTTTTACCACATCAAGGCCAGGTAGAGCAGAAATACTGAGTGAAAGCAAAAGGAGGAAAAATAAAACACCTCACTGCATATTTTGAGCTTCAAAAGGACCTCAGAGCAGAGAGTTTGCTTTGATTTTTTTGGAGCTATGCAGTAAGCCTCTGCTATAAAGAGCTGTCAGGTGTTATTACTACACCTTACATTGCTAAAGGTGATAGGCATGGCTTCATCTCTTTTTAAGATCACTGAGTACCTGAAGGACTTCTTTGCCCCAGACAGAAATCTTACTGGGGAACTGGCATTAGGTACAAACTGCCATCTATACCCAGGACCTGCTGCTTCTGTCAGATCAGAGGCATCATCCCAGACTTCAAAGAGAAGCCCTCTGTTTCCTAGAAAGTTAAAACAAAAGCATTCTCAGTAGCAGCCAACAAAAATCCCAGAGCACACACTAGCATCAGTGGTGTAAGGAGGCAGGCCAGGACAGAAAATGTTAATAATAAATTGGCTCAGTTAGTGGATCTTTTTTGCAGTCCAAGGCAGAACACAGATCTTGCTTTAGGGAATTTGTTCTGCCTTGAAGTCCTCTCCACCAGAAAGAACAGAGATCTGCAGAGAGCAGAGCATCCAACCAAGCTCACATGTGTGCTCTTGCAGGGAAAGGTTCTCAGATATTACCCACAGTCAAAATGAACTAAAGCCTCATTTTGCACACAACAGCTTCCTATTGCAATGCTCCACTCAGGCAGCATCTCTTGAAGCCTCTGCAGCAGCTCTAGTTCAGCTAGCCTTCCCCTAAGCATTACCCATACTTGTTTTCTCCTCATTTTCCACAGTCCCATCACTAGGCTGACCTTCCTCCCACTATCACTGGTCTGCAAGTGATGGGCTGAGCTCTCTACCCTGCCCATCACTTGTTACAGAATCATGGAATGTGGTTTGGGTTGGAAGGGACCTTCATGTAGTCCAAGCCCCTGCCATGGGCAGGGACACCTTCTACTCACCCAGGGTGCCCAAAGCCCCATCATCCTTGAACCCTGCCAGGGAACCAGGTGCAGCCCTAGCTTCTCTGGGCAACCAAAGAATTTCTTCTTTATGTCTTATACAAATCTACCCTTCTTCAGCTGAAGGCCATTCCCCTTGTCCTGTCTCTCCCTACCCTGTAACCAGTCCTTCTCCAGCTTTCCTGTAGCCTCTGTAGGTACTGGAAGGCTGCTATAAGATCTCCCCCAGAGCCTTCTCTTGTCTATGCTAAACAAGCCAAACTCTCCCAGCCTGTCTCCAGAGCAGGAGTGCTCCAGCCCTCAGATCATCCTGGTGGCTCTCTTCCCTATCAAACCCAAGAGAAATGGGATTGATGTTCAAGTAGACAGCAATTTGGAAAGCCCTGTCTCTGGACCATATTCTTCACCAAATGATTTCTGCCCTCCATTTCCACATATGTTTGCTTGTTTGGAACTTGAGTTATGTGAATACCATACCTGGCTGGGGAGCACCAAGCCTCCTGCCCTTGCCAACTGGCTCAGTGGTGCATCTGATTTGCTGGGGAGAAAGGTGCTTGACTTTACAGGGGACACCTGGCAGGAGGAAAAGGAGACAATTACACCGTGTGAGACTTGGAAACACAGCTGAGCTGCAGAAAGCACTCATCTTGTTCCTAAAACAAGATGGGGGGTTGGAACTCAACGGTCCTTGGGGTCCCTTCCAACCCAGACCATCCTATGATTCGAAAAAGGAGCCAACGTTTTGCTAAAAGCCTGAGTTTGCACTTTCAGGCAAGCAGAATGATTCATGCCCACAGTCAGAATTACTGGACTTTCCTAATGGTGAGTCCTACAGCTCCTGCACTGGTATCCATGAACATCAGTTGTGGTCAGGGCCATGATCGCTGTGTTAAAAAACATAACCAACCCCCCCCCCCAAACTTTTAACACATTTTTGCACTTACCTGCAGCAGTGACCTGCACTGGGTCCTCAAAGAAATCCCCTGTGATAGTGAGATGGGTGCCTCCTCCCAGACTCCCACCGGTGGGGAACACAGAGGCTATTTCTACAGAGGAAGGAAAATGGGAACCTGAAGACAAGCAATGCAAAGGTTAATCCCAGCCCTATTTCTGTCAGGGCCAGCATTGCACTTGCACTCTTTCCAGCTGGAGCAAGCTCCTGTGAATGAAACAGGCATCTCACTGATCCTTCCCGAGGGTTTTGGCAGCTGCTGAGATTATACCAGGAATGAAAAACATGAATAACTTGGCCACCTGACAGGATACTGTGATGCACTCTTACTTAGCAATAGCTGTGTCTGTCATATTATAGCTTTGGGTCTGAGCAGATCATAGAATATCCTGAGTTGGAAGGGACCCATCAGGATCATCAAGTCCAACTCCTCATATACTTGTGTTATTGAGGAGCCCTGCCAAAATAAAAAGTGGAATTAGGGCTGTTTTAATCCTTTTGACCATGTCTGACTCACTGCTCAACTTAGCTTGTAGGTTTAGGTGTTACCACACTTTCCAGTGGTCCCTTAGGCTTCAGGGACAAAAGAAGAGAGCTGAACATAGAATGTTTTAGGTTAGAAGGGTCCTTTAAAGGCCATCTAGTCCCACCCCCTGCAGTGAGCAGGGACATCTTCACTAGAGCAGGTCACTCAGAGCCCCATCAAGCCTGACCTTGAATGTCTCCAGGAATGGGGCCTCTAACACCTCTCTGGGCAACCTGTGCCAGTGACCCACCACCCTCATATTGAAGAATGTTGTCCTAATAGCCAACCTAAATCTCCCCTTTTCTAGTTTAAAACCATCACCCCTCATCCTATCTCTTCCCCAGCTTTCTTATCTGACTGTCCACATTATGACCACAAGAATCTCTTGGGATTTCCTCTGTTCTAGTCATGCCTTTTCATACTGGAACTCCTATTTTCTCTTTGATGACATTTACTGACTTTGCACTCAGATATCCTAGTTCAACCACTCAATTGTAATTGTATTTATATAGTTCTCAAAAAAAAAATCCCACCCTAACAAAACAGTAGAAGTTTGAAACCTTACTTTTCACAGAATCACAGGGGTTGGAAGGGACCTCAAGAGATCATCAAGTCCAACCCCCCTGCCAAAGCAGGGTCTCTAGGACAGAAATCTCTTACAGTATTGACTACTGTCAAGTACAGTACTGTACTGGAGAAATCTGGCAGATCCTGCCTGTGCCAGTGCTCTGCCAATAGCCAACTCCAGTCAGGGCAATTCAATTTTACTATGTCTCGATTTGTAAATAGAATTTAACAGAAAATTATCCTCCTTTACAAAGTTATTTGAATTTATCAGTAAGCATGCTGCATGCTATAAACAACATACAAAATGAACTCACGTCTATACTAATGTCTGTACTAGTTACTGCTTTTATTATCTCTGGAGCTAAGTTTCTCAGATACAGCTCAGAAGAAGTTAGTGCATTCACTAGATTAATTTCAGTCAGCTTAATGGTAAAAACTCGATGGGATGTTGCTGGGGACCTCTGGAGGTGACCCAAGCGTTCTTTCAGCTTTATGTAATTTCAGATTAACATCAAAGGCTGCCTAGTTCTCTGCAGCTCCTGATCCCCTACTTCAGCTGTTGGGCACAAGACCTTGAGAATCTTGGACACTTTTTACCCATCACCATAATCTTGAGTGGGTGCTCAAGGATTTCATTGTCTGCTGTCTACAATATAGCTGGAAACATCACACTCAGGTTATTATTGCTGGTGTAGATTAATTATTTGGTTTTTTAACACTGATGTGACAACCTGCCATTCACCATTTATCCAGAACTCAACTCTCTTGAGGGGCTAGGCATCTCCTTGTACCTGATGTGGGTTCCATTTCACCCTAAGGCTTGTGTTCCTGAAATACCAACCTCACTAAATACAGTATGCTTTCGGGGGGAAAGGTTTCTCTAGATGCAACATCTCAAGGCTACAAATGATTCTTGGGATACAAGGATTACATCCTTGGGATAGAATGACAGTGAGATGCCTTTTCTTGGACTTGCTGGGACCACCAAAAAGACAATGCAGGCAGGGAGGTGGATCAGTGCGATACCTGAATGCGTTTGATACAAGAAAAGCTCCTGTTTGGCACTGATGAGCCAAGCACCTTTGTGCACTGCTGACCTGCAAGAGAGAAAGCATCTGAGACACCCATGGCCATTTCAGTTAAAGCAGACCTCCTTCTGGGAAAGCTTGCCCTCCAGAGAGACAGTAGGACATTTCTACAAGGACCAGCAACACCCTTCACCAGCACCGTGAGGCACTGAATGAAGAGACTCCATGACATGGCTGAAACTCTTCATTACAAGTACTGTCCCCTTGTAAAGTACAGTTTTGCCACTGTCAAACCCCAATTTTCACCTTCTTTTATGGATGAAGTGTTAAAAGCAAGGTGGAAGGGTTTTACCCAGCTAGGTTTCACTTATTTTACCCAGTTAGCTTCAGTGCCCAAGACATAAGTTAAGCATAAAGTATTAAAACCCCAAAGCAGAGATCCTCTGAGTGAGGAACATTCTCCCTTTTTATTTCCAGTCTGATGATCGTCTTCAAGATGGGAAAACCTCATTTCTAACCAATGAAGCACAAGCTTCAGTGAAAACATCATGTCCTTTGTCTTGGACTCAAATGCAGCTGCGTCCCCATGTAAAACCCCAAAATAAGACATAAAAGTATTATTTTACTCACTTTCCTTTGTTAAACACTGAGAAGCTGACATTGTGGGACCCTGGAGGAGAGAAAAGTCACATGGCTTTATGGCAGAAGCGTGGAAGTCTCCATGAAGACTAAAGTGATTTGTGTCATCTTAGACCCCATGAATCCCACCTGACCCCACTTGCCATGCTAAGAAGGTGCAGACCTCCTTCAAGCCCTCCATTATCTCTGACACCTCACTGGAGAGACATCCCAGGCACCCCAATAAACCTCTAAAGCTCAGGCTATTTAATTACACCAACAGTATCTACATGAAAGCTGGATATTATTTTACAGATTTAACTCAGGTTATCTTTCCCAAGCAGGATGCTTGCTGCTCAAAGCTTCAGATGGACATCGTGAGCTGCTTCAGAGTGCTGGCATGAAAAATTGAAAGGGGTCCAAGCTGCTACCAGAGACCATGAATAGAAGTGGGCACACAATTTACTCCTTTGTGATAACAGAGCAGTAAAACATAGAATCTCCTGAGCTGGAATTGGTCCCATAAGGCCCATCAAGTCCAACTCCTGGCTCCACACAGTCCCAGCCCAGTCAGAGATGGCACTGAGGGCATCGTCCAGATGCTTCTTGACCTCAGCCCAGCTCAGAGCTATGACCCCTTCCCTGGGGAGCCTGTGCCAGTGCCCAACCCCCCTCTCAGTACAGAACCTCTTCCTAACAGCCAACCTAAACCTCCCCTGGTGCAGCTTCATGCTGTTCCCTTGGGTTCTGTCCCTGGTCCCCAAAGAGACGAGAGAGATCAGCGCTGCCCCTTCGCTCCCCATGTAAGGAAAGGGGAAGCTCTGTCACAAAGAAGGAATAAAGAGGGAGAGGGGGGAAAATGTTTCCTGAGCAAAGACTTTAAGCCCCATTGTTGCTGTCAGCGATGTTCACGTCTCTGTCATGGTTTCGCTCGAGTACCGTTCTTATTTTCTCCAAGGCTGTGTAGAGGATGCAAATGACTGCAGCATCTGGGTTGAGCTGTGGTATGCTTTGACATGAAGCAGGATTTCTGGACTTAACCCTGAGCCAAATTCATAACCAGATACAGAGCAGGAATGTGTGATGGGCACCTTCCCTCAGTAACCTGGAGTGGCAGGAATAACAAACCTGTGCTTCCCCAACCACCACCACCTTTTCACCAACCTATGTGGTTCCCTTCTACCCGGCACTGCAGGGTCCCCAGTCCATCCTCTGTCCGAATAGGGTAGCTGTGGAGAGACAAATTACTTTACTAAGCTTTGTGAGCAGAAAGAGCAAAATGCAGCAAGAATCATCTAACCAAAGATGTGGACTTACACATCTGAGCTAGTCACGTTTGGCTTCCTTTGGAAATAAAGGAGAGAAACAGTTGAAATGGGAGAGAAAAATCCCATCCCCCCCCGACCATCAGGAGCTCAGCAGCTTAGGAGGAGTCCTACCAGCAACAACTACACTCCAGATTTGCTCCTTTACCCTTTTTCTCAGCAGGTGATGGTGCAGTGGCCTTAAGAATCTTCATCTGAAGAGCTGGGGGAGATGAGTCCAGGCACGGAGTGACAGCAAATAGGACAAAACTGTTCCCCCTCTACTTGTGCCTCTGCATGTCCCTAACCTCTGAGTAAGAGCAGGTAGCATTTAAACCAGATATGCTGGCATTGCATCAGCCTGCTGGAGTCATGGAACAAAGCAAGTCCCATAGTCAACGCACATTTGCATGTAAATCCTCCTCCTGGGAGCCAGGAGGAATTTTACAGCTCAACAAGAAGCTCTGTTGAGGACCCCAGGGATCTTAGTGCTGACTGATGCAGGAGCAGGTTTTCCCTGTAAAAGCAGCTTCCCTTTTCCAGGCACCATGAGAATGGCATCATTCATAAAAGAAATGCTGCTCCAGAGTCTATTCAACAAGGTACAAGAGGCAACAGTCTAAAGTGTCTCCTGCAACTTAGAGGAGACAAGGGTACATTAATACTGATAAACAAACAGTGCCAGGCACAGGAGTCTGTCTGCTTATGCTGTTAAATTGTAGAGCTCTATTTGCCCAGTTTGGGGCTCAGGTCAGCTAATCTACCTTTCAGATCTGTGTCTATACATGACCAAAGACGAATGCATTGTCCAGAGTCACCAGGCAGCTTGGAAATGGCTGTCTAGTTTTGGAGTCTAAAGAGTTGAACAGAACATATGTGGTCAGGACAGAGCATAACTGTCTGGCCCTGGCTGATTCTGGCATGATCTACCAGCTATCCTGGCAGACTGGGAAAGTTCCACTCGACTGGAGACTGGCAAAAAAATAATCATCTGAGGAACAGCTGAGGAAGCTGGGGGTGTTCAGCCTGGAGAAGAGGAGGCTGAGGGGAGACCTTACCACCCCCTACAATGACCTGTCAGAAGGGTGCAGAGAGGTGGGCGATGGTCTCTTCAGCCAGGGGACAGGAGATGGGACAAAGGGCAATGGGCTCCAGCTGGGCCAGGGCAGGGTCAGCTCAGCTGGGAGGGAAAAGTTCTTCCCTGTCAGAGTTGTGGGGCTGTGGCACAGGCTGCCCAGGGAGGGGGCTGAGTCCCCACCCCTGGGTGTGTTTAACAGATGGGTAGATGAGGTACTTAGGGATATGGTTTAGCAAAGGACAGGAATGGTTGGACTTGATCTTAAAGGTCTTTTCCAACCTTGTGATTCTGTGGCTAGCGCCACAGACAGCAGCCCTCACCCACCTCACCACAGACTGCATAAGCAACACCCCATGGTCCCTGTCCATCTCTTGAGTCAAAGCAGAAATGGTTCTTTAACAGCCAAGATTATTTTTCTTTTGTGCACAAGCAGTGCTGAGCCCTTGCACCAACACAAACCAAAAGTCAGTCAAGAACTTACATGCTTCCAGCTTGCCTGTCAGCAAAAGAGCAGACACTGGTCCATCCATCTGCTTCTGCCACGAGGATAGCTGGTCTAGGAGAAAAAAAATCAAATCAGGGGAGATATGATACAATAAAGTTTCATGAATAAAATCCTGATCCTGTTAAATCAGTAGCCAGAGTTTTCAAGGGGGACAGGAACTCCCCATCACTTCTATCTAGCATTTATCAACCTCCTATAAAACTAGGCAAACCCTGACTTCTTATTTTTTCACCTGCAAAGTGTACTCCCCAAACACTGCAGGAACTTCACTTCTAAAAATTGTGGCAGAACTTTCTTTAGGACAGCCATGCTAGCTCTGCATGACCAATACCTCTGCCCTGTAAGGAAGGGTGAGTGCTCTGAGCCCCCGAACAACTATACCCACCCTCAACTTTCAGAAGCAGCAGGCTGTAGACGTACAGCATCATGCTTGTACAGCCATACTCCAAGATGCAGCTCAGTTATTTCTTTATTTCATTGAGGAAAAACACTACAAGCCACCTCTGCTAGGAATTACCCAAACTCCTAATAGCAAGCTCAAGTATCACCAACTTAAAGAACCATTATGGCAAGGGACAACTTCCACCAGAGGGGGAATCAGGTGGAAGCAATGAATTAATACTAATTACAGAATCACAAGGTTGGAAAAGACCTTTAAGATCATCAAGTCCAACCATTCCTGTCCTATGCTAAACCATATCCCTAAGTACCTCATCTACCCAGCTGTTAAACACACCCAGGGGTGGGGACTCAGCCCCCTCCCTGGGCAGCCTGTGCCACAGCCCCACAACTCTGACAGGGAAGAACTTTGCCCTCCCAGCTGAGCTGACCCTGCCCTGGCCCAGCTTGAGCCCATTGCCCCTTGTCCCATCTCCTGTCCCCTGGCTGAAGAGACCATCACCCACCTCTCTGCACCCTCCTGGCAGGGCAGGGGAGGTGGGGAGAAGGTCTCCCCTCAGCCTCCTCTTCTCCAGGCTGAACATCACCAGCTCCCTCAGCTGCTCCTCCGATGATTTGCCCTCCAGCCCCTTCCCCAGCCTGGTTGCCCTTCTCTAGACACACTCCAGGACCTCAATGTCCTTATGATGAGGAGCCAAGAACTGGACCGAGCACTTGTGGTACAGCCTCACCAGTGTCGAGTACAGGGGCACAATCAGCACCATTAGCATAGTAAGCAAAAGTTAGCAGTGATTCCTTGAGAATTAACCAGCTATTTAGGAAAACATGCAATTAAAACCTGCAGTTCAAACATTTTGCCATGACCCACGCTTCAGAGTTTTAAAGTGTTTTATTAACACAGCTTGCTGACATTGAGATGCCTTTCCTTTTAAGGATGGATAGGAAAATAAAAATCAGTGCTGCAAAATGTTTGGTTCACCATGCCTGGGCCATTGCATCCCATACAAAGCATGGAAAATGGTGAAGAACACACTTGGAAGTATACAAAACAGTTCTCTCTCAAATCCAGATCCTGACTGAGCAACAAACTGCTTCGAATCCTCACCTGGTACTCATGGATTAACACACCAAAAATGGGCAAATTATTCATGTGAAGCTATGATGTGAACCTGTCTGGTATGCTGAGATTTCGAGGTCATTTCCACTTTGGCAATAGCCAGGTTAAGCTGTAAATAAGTAATCTAGCAATGGAGCATGCAGGCATGTCCAACCAGCAGTCAGGCAGACCAGCCTTTCTTCCCACTGATCAAAGGTTTCACAGGTCTGCCAGAGGCAGGTAAAACAATAATTAGTATCAAACAAAGAACTCCAGTGTGCATCCAGTGGGTGTAAATGTAGGGCTGATATCTGGTATGAGAGGAATCTGCACTGGACTTTCATTCACACCAGCAAACAGTGTAGCTACTTGGTGTGAGACATTTCCATTCAGCCTGGGAAGCAGTTCAAAAGCATTTTTATTTTCTAACTACTGAGAAATCACACCTTCCTTGCTCCTGAAGTGATCCTTAAAATGGCAGTACAGTAGCCATACATATCTAGGGTTTATCTTTATAAACCATATAGTTTATCTGTAAAATACTCATCTAGGCTTAGTTCTTCACTGCCATAGACACAGCGCAAGGAAATCATCATTCAGCAGTAGCAGAGAACACTGATCCCCCTGCTCTGCTCCTGTGAGACCCCACCTGGAGTGCTGTGTCCAGCTCTGGAGTCCCCAACATAAGGACATGGACCTGTTGGAGCATGTCCAGAGGAGGCCATAAAGATGATCCAAGGGCTGGAGCACCTCTGCTATGAAGACAGGCTGAGAGAGTTGGGCTTGTTCAGCCTGGAGCAGAGAAGGCTCTGGGGAGATCTTATAGTATCTTCCAGTACCTGAAGGGGCTACAAGGAAGCTGGGGAGGGACTTTTTAGAAGGGCTTGGAGTGATAGGACAAGGGGGAATGGTTTTAAATTGGAAGGGGGTAGATTTAGGTTGGATATTAGGAAAAAATTCTTCACTACAAGAGTGGTGAGGCCCTGGCACAGGTTGCCCAAGAGGGTGCCCCCTCGCTGGTGGTGTTCAAGGCCTGGTTGGATGGGGCCCTTGAGCAGCCCGGTCTGGTGAGAGGTGTCCCTGCCTATGGCAGGGGGGGTCAAACTTGATGATCTTTAAGGTCCCTCCCAGCCCACACCATTGTATGATTCTATATGGAAACACACATGACAGGCAGCAGGTCTGTGTCCATGCTTATTTTGGATTCACTGTGCCTAAAGTGCTGCTGGCCTGAAGCAAGCTTTTAAAATCTACCTGCTTTGCTCTGCTGCACGTAACCACAACAGCAGCAGAAAACAAAAATCAAACCTTCCTTGAGAACAAGGAAGTGACCAGAGAAGTTCTAAAGCTATGAACAAAGCAGCTTTTTGTCTCAAAATATTTCTGCTTTGTCTTCTGACTCACCAGAGCATCTGCTTCAAACTAACAGTTTTTCTAAAAATGCAAATGGAAGGGAAAATTTATTTAACTTTTAGATTCTGACATTATTTTAATTAGTTAAAATTTAATTTGCTTGCCAAAATAAAATCTACAGCAACCAGATGCAATTACAGTACAATTCACACTGAGCTGTGATTGACTGTGCTGCCAGTAAACAAACCAACTAGCTTAATGGACCAGTTGCAATTAGATTAACAAAGTTTGCTGGAGCCCAACTCATGAGCTGCAATAAACCACAAAGGAAGTAAATGGCAATTCTGGGCCAACTGGTTGCAATTTATTGCTGTCAAGGAGGCTGATGAAAGTAATACTAATTTTCAGGGACTAGGTCAGAAAGCAGCCAGTATATATAATTACCCATCAATATAATCCACATTGAAGTCCAGGGTCTCGTATCTTCCAGCAATTGTCTTCCCATGGATCTCTATTAAATTTCCTGTTTAGAAGGAAATAGAAACTGGAGAGAATCTTTTAAAAAAAGCAGGGAATCTGAACTTGCAAGCTTTGTGAGCTGAACAAAAGAAACTCTTGGTCTTTACAAATTTTTGCAGAGAGGTGTTCAGCTGGCTGTACTGATGCCTTGTCTCAGCTTCTACCATACCTCAAGTTGACTTTGAAGTTAAATCACTTAGCCAAAAAATATTAATGTCTGTTTTCTGGAAAAAGTCCATCCTCAATTTCTTTTAGCAGATCTCTAGTACTTGGACTGAGAAGACACTTCTCAGCTATTTTGTTAACTTAGCCCTACATTCTAATAAAATTCCACTGTAGAACCTCATGCAACACCCAAAACAATGTCATTTGTACACTAGACAGGGCCAGGATCTGAAGAAGGACCTCCGTGCATATGTGGCCAGCTAAATGACTCCCAACACCTCCTTGACCACACTGGTTGACAGCTTGATTCTGTTGCCGGCACATCGCTGTCTTAAATCATTTGAGACACCCTATCCTCCCACTGTGGCTACAGAAGGGAAGGAATTTTCCTGGTCCTATGTCATATCTACCTGCTCCATGCAGCCCCTTCATGTTCCAGGACAAGTCAAATAGCACTAAACACTTAGTGTTACTCTCTTCAACTACACTGGAAGGTCAAACATCCAGCTAGCACATGGAAACCTCCATACAGACACCTTAAAGCAATGTATGAGAAGCTGGAGCTCAACTGCACCTGAAAGCGTTTTGAAATGAGGCATGGACTTAGATTTGGGAGCATCTATGTGATCTAATCACCCAGGTGCCTCCCAGCACTCCTGAGACACCAAACTGCTTTGATTAATCTTCACTTTGAAAATAAGTTTTTTAAACTTCTCTAAAGCAACCTGCAAATACAAACAGAATAGCAATAGGGGGAAAACCTTCCACACCCCAGTTGACTGTTCAGACCAAAACCAGTCTGATCTAAATAAACCAAAAGATCTCTATGGCAGTGCCATATTATCACCTAATAGCTATTTCTTCTTAAAACTATTACTAAATGATTAGGGCCAGGTGACTCAGGAGTTGAGGCTGGTTAGACCTGAACTACCCAAGTTGGACTGCAGAAGCTAGGTACCAAATAACCTGGTCACTGTGCATCACCCATTTCTTTTGCATCCCATGCTTCAGAGTCTCTCCCTCTGTGCAAACCCATTTTCCTGTTCAGCATGAATTTGGACATTAAGTTCTGGAGGTGCCAGTTTTAATCCTCAGCAAGACAGATCTCTCATAAGGATAAAGGCAGTATGGAACATCAAATAATAATTAAAGTGGGCTCCAGCTTAAAGAAAGGTCCTGTACCTGGGATGCCAGATGGTGGGCTAATTTGGTAAACCACAGGTGTCTGCGCAGCAGAGAACTGCAAAGAGAAATTTGTAGTTAAATGGCATTCATTTTCGCAGCAGCCCGACAAGATCTGATTACACATTGCTTAAAACACAGTTGGCAACCACATTTCAGATACTCACACTTTAGATTTCATCTCTGGAGTCCTTATCTGAGAAGGGAGTATGCACAATGTCCCCTCCCTGCCTCCTCTGCATTCAGAGTATGTCCTGCTGCTATTTGTTTGCATCTTCTTTGTGCCCACATTGTCCACCCTAGCTTGAGTCAATTCCAGAAGATATGGTTTAATTCACTATAAAATTTCTAAGCTGTGCTTTACATGAAGTTAAAACCTCCATTTTTCTTCCCAATAATATACTCTTAAAAACTATTTCTACATCACAGAACTGAAATACTTCAGCTAGTCTTTAGTAAGTTTGTTGGACACCCTAAAGCAGCACAGCAAAGAAAATGCTTGTATTGTCCATCATAATCACAGAGTCACAGGGGTTGGAAGGGACCTCCAGAGATCATCAGGTCCAACCCCCTGCCAAAGCAGGGTCCCTAGGACAGGGCACACAGGTCGGCATCCGGACAGGGCTAGAATCTCTGCAGAGAAGGAGACTCCACACCCCCCTGGGCAGCCTGTCCCAGGGCTCCCTCACCCTCACTGGGAAGAAGTTCTTCCCCAGATTGATGTAGGACTCCCTGTGCTCCAACTTGAGGCCATCACCCCTTGTCCTGTCCCC
>VZTU01001667.1:0-12665 GCA_013400835.1 Zapornia atra
ATATATATATATATAAATGTAATATTTATCTTTAAAATCTCCTAAGGGCAAATTGGTTTAGGCAGAGACACAGTAACACGCAAAAGTATCTTCAGAACACAACAGTGACTTCTGCACAATCTAGTATGTAATGTGATACTCTGTGAAAGGTGCTGATTTTTCTTTAATTATTTGATCAGAATATTGCTTTGAAGACTTTCCAGCTATTTCAAGATCAAAGCACAGAAGAATCCATAGAATTTCACTCTATACATTTATTTGCATTAAAATTTAATGTGTCATCTGATCCACTCAGTGAGTTTGTTCATAATTGATATACTATTCTGCATAGTTTCTTACAACACTGAACTACACTAACCTTCAGTGGTGCTAGGGGACAGTAAGCCAACACACCCATGTAGGGATCTGACTACAAGAACTTCAGAACTTGGTATAGCATGGATGTCCTCAAGCTCTGCAAAATGTTGCCCTCATGAAAACTCATTTGCAAGAAAAATGGTAAAAGAGGCATTACTATGCCACTGACATCAGGCTCAGCCTCCATCAAGCAGTATTTCAGAAAATAAAAAGGGAAGAGATGCATAATTTGAAGGCACTGAAGAAAACATGGTCCTGTGCATGTCTTGGTCTGTTTCCTAGCAGTGATTGCTTTAAATCCTGAAACAGAGGCAATCATATACCTATCAAACATCTCTTTTACCATTATAGTTGGGTCTTCCTAAAACAAAGCTAATGGATTGACTTCCCTTTCTACAGGAACAGGGTAAGGAGTAATGAACTGAACATACAGCAAGGGAAACAGAATTTTCTGATGGATGAACAGAGACAGCTTGCATGGGGCTGAATGTAGTGACTCTTCTCATCTGGGCTCTCTGTTCACTCTCAGAAATCCCATCCCTGTTGTAGGAATGACCCAGCCACTTAAAAAGGTACAAAGCGAAGTCACCCTCAGATTTCCTTAATAACTCACAGCAGTTTAGTGGACTCTGCACAAGCAGCTGAGTCATCCTTGCAGCAGAACCTTCCGGGAGAGAGGGAACAAACAGCTGACAGCAGAAAAACAGTGCAGCCACTCAGCTTAAGAGAACTAGATAATCTTTAACAACTCTTCCAATCCAAATCATTCTGTGAAGAGCGGTCAGATTTTAAATAGAGCCCTAATGCTAACAGGAAGCACCTATTTCATTTTATTATTTTACTAGAGGGATTGTAGTGTCACTGTCTTTGGAAGTTCCTTAGAGCAGATTAGACATTCATTAGGAATGACAGATATGTATTGGATCCTCATGGAAATACATTAAGCAAATTTGTGATCCCTTCTAACCCTCACTTCGTTATTCCATGCACTGTATAAACAGACATCCCTCCCCTTGGAGTTCTGCTATGTCCTGGCCCTTGTGGCTATGACAGAAGTACCTCTGTGTTAACATTTTAAGTTAGTTCAGAAATACACTTTTGAAGCAAAATTTTCCATTGTCCTCAGTTACTGCATTCTGGTAATACATGAAACACTCTTATAAGTGTGCAAACTTGATTTTTTGGGGTGAAGCTAAGATGGAAGTTATGCTGTGGGTGTGCACTTGATGCAATATGATTGTAAGTAGGTAATGTTGGGTTCAAGGGGCCAGATCAGAGTTTGTTTGAAACCATGACAGTACATATACTCTGGATGCCAAATTCTCTGTACTCTTTCACCATACAGATCTCTTTCTATCGCATCATATTACTGTCTAGTATGACATCAGTAGCACTCTTTTTTTCATACAGCATCAAGAGTAACACTTCCGCAACCCTTTTCAGAGCCTTTAGGCATTACCAATACAATACAGAGGTATCATTGTTATTTCACATATGGAATAGTTGCAAATTAGTAAGCAATACCCTACAAAGTTTTAACCGAAGATGGAAAATGTTATGTGCTATTATACATATTTAACCAATTTCATAGCACTGAAAACAGAATATTTTTTTGATCACAGAATGGTAAGGGTTAGAAGGGACCTCTGGAGATCATATAGTGCCACCCCCCTGATAAAGCAGGATCACCTAGAACAGGTTGCACAGGATCATGTGGGTGTTGACTATCTCCAGAGGAGACTCCACAACCCCACTGAGCAGCCTGTGCTGGTGCTTTGCCACCCTCTGATTAGGAGAGAGAGAAGAAATTCAAACCACAAGGTCATATTAAACATATGGAAAATTTAAATATACTCACTTAAAATTATCTGTGTATGTGACTCTCCAGTCTCAAATATTATTGTGACAACTCACTTCTTTTACTGTGCCTGAATTCTGTTGTCTTTTTTTCCCTAAAATCGTATCACAACTCTGTAGTGTTCCAGTCTGATTTGTTATTGATCTGAACAGTAAATCCAATTTGTATTTACTTCATAATTTGGATCAGTATAATGTTTTGACAATACAATATTATTAAACAAACCTCAAGCACACTTCACAGCAGGCAAATTCCTGAACTAGATTGTCTTAAGAAAAGCCCAGTGAGGCAAAGAAAATGTCTGTGTTTGACTGGAGGAATGTACTTCCCAGGCATAACTAGGAGGACACTCTTTGCCAAAAGGTCACAGAAACAGGCTTTTCACTCTTTTCTGCCTTAGTAAGCACGTCTCTGTTTCAAGATACAGCACACCTAGTTTTTTCTCAGCATCAGGAAAGATAATGACCAAAGCATAAGACTGTAGCAGAAAGATATTGCCCTGTTCTTACTTCTATACTAGACTGTTGGTGAACAAAGTATTTCAATATTTCTTAAGACTCTCCATAATAAGATGGAAACACAAGCCTTCACGCTTACAGTGGTAGGTGTTGTTCTAAGACAGCTGCTCAAAGTGTGGTGATTTTTGGTGCTCTGATATGTGATGATAATACAGAGGTCTTCTACTGTATCTACTGTATTTTTATGTCATGACATAAAAATAGACATCATTTGGTAATGTATCATTGGGCAGAATACCAGGCTATCCCAATCTATCTAAGACACATAAACTATATCATATTCTTCCTTAAAGTCACACCTTTGAAAGAATTATTGACTACAGACAAAAAGCAGTCAAATGACAATCTCAATACTTCTTATTTGGGACTATTCTTTATGTTATTTTAGAAGGCACCTTGTAATTTACAACTGTGCAAATACCTGATTTTCTTTTTTTTTTTTTTTCTTTGTTGGAAACTGAACACTAAAGTGTAGCTTCTAAAACAAACGAAAAAACAACCAACCAACCAAAAAACAAAACCCAACATAGGCAAAAACATGATTTGAAGTTAATTTCAAGCATTCCAATACATGCAAAACACTTCAATTTTGAGCTTGAACAAGAAAGTTTTTCTTCCAGGATGGCATGAGGACTGGAAGAGTCATTCACAATGCTGTGGGAGTTTCTAACTAAGTTTCATTTTTTGGCCTAAGAAAGTTCAATGTTGTGCTGTCTAACTTAAATGCGTGTGACTACATATAAACTTTTACATTTCATTGCTGTAATTATTCACAGCAGCAGAGCTTGCATGCCTCTTTTCATAGAATCACTTAGGCCGGAAGAGACCTTTAAGCTCATCGAGCCCAACCACAACCTAACCCTGCCTAGTCCACCTCTAGACCATGTCCTCAAGCACAGGATCTGCACACCTTTTAAATACATCCACCAGCTCCCTGGGCAGCCTGTTCCAATACTGACAGCCCTTTGAGTAGCTGATATCTACTGTAGTTTATATATATATTTATATTTATATATATAAAGTGCCTATCACCATACTGATAAACATTCTTTGGAAGCAGGGCTTTCTTCCTGATACCTGATTTAAATCTCCCCTGGTGCAATTTGAAACCATTTCCTTTCCTCCTATTGCTTGTTACCTGAGAGAAGAGGCTGACCCCCACCTCTCTACACCCTCTTTGCAGGTAGTTCTAGAGAGCAATAAGGTCTTCCCTCAGCCTCCTTTTCTCAAGAGTAAAAAGCCCCAGCTCTCACAGCCACTCCTCATAACGCTTGTGCTCCAAACCCTTCACCAGCTTCCTTGCCCTTCTCTGAGAAGTGCAATGTGAGATTGCACAAGAGTCAGGAAGTTGTCTTGTTCTAAGACACATTTCCTTTCAGTTTCTTCTGTACAAGCAGCCTGATCAATAAAATATAAATGTTTTCAGCAACACGAAACAAGGTAAACAAGTGAGACTGAAAGACAGCCATTTACCTACAATAGGTGGGATCAGACCACTGCTAACAGGGAAACAGAAAGAAGTTGGAGCTACATAAATTAGACCATTGTATTAAAACCTTTCCCAGAACATTTTTGTGTGCATAACCAGTTAACAGGCAAACAGTTTCAAGAAATCTAGAATTAAGCTTTTAGGATAATGTGCTTTTCACTAACACAAAAAAGTCTTTAGTGACACTCTTGTCCTTTGTGACTCACTTTTAATCATTTAAGACATATTCAAGCACTGTCTGTGATTCCAGCATAAACTACTACCACGGCAAACAAGAAACGTGACAGAGGATATAAAGGGGAGGAAAGTTTGATGTAATGGACAAAACCCTCTCCTCCTCTGCTTAGAGAAGACTATTATTCTAAGATTACTCTATTTCAAAATTAGTATTGTTTTCTTCACTGTATTCTAATCGTGTGTGTTCAAGTTTTACGATTTAACTTCAGGCAATTGAGATTTCAATCTCAACACTCTAAAAGTTAATGTACCTGCTCACCCCAAAAAGTAGACAGTGTTTATCAACTAAATCTTCACTCATCCTGTATCTAAAAATAAATTCCTGATTCCTCATGGGGTAGATCATCCATGTTATTGACTGAGTGGGTTGTGGCTGCAAAACTTCAAACTGGAATTATGCCAGATGAGTTAGCCAGTGGTCCTGGAGTTATTATAGGTGTTATTAAAGGTTATATTCACATATGCATGTATTCACGTATGCACCAGTCTGTACCGGTCTTCACCGGTCTTCCTTGTGTGCCAGAAGTAAATTAAAAGCCCAGAGGTCCATTTTCAAAAGTCCTCTTTTTATATATGACTTGCAAACACAGTTATTCTCATAGCAAGCAGAAGAGTTGGTCCTCTGGTAAAACATAATGATGATCCTTAGGTTTTTCCAAATTAAGAATATTTCATCTCAAGTTATTCTGCGCTTTCCATTGTAAAGCCGTATTTGGGAATCAGGGAACCCCTTCATTTTAAAGTTAGCAACAAAGCTCTCTTTGCTTTGGATAGTGAAGGACCACATATTTAGATATCCCTGTTGGTTTGAAATTTGAAATCCATCTAGCTCTGTCACTCTAGATAAAACAAGGTATTTCCTGTCATGTTAATACCTATACAGAGAAATAAATTAATTGCAATTACAACTTTCAAACTTGATTTGGTGAGATAATGACAAATTTTGAGCAGCCTTTCTCATGGAAATATTGACTAAAAACATTACATGGATGAATCTGAAACCATTCTTTTCTTCCAATCATCAACTTTGTAGACAATGCATTCTGTAACCAAAATACATGGTTGAACTCTATGGGAAATCTTAAAATTTAAAACCTCCCATCCACTGTCACAAATACATCTCATAATTAGTGTATAGAATAAATCCAGTATCAAAATATTTTGGCATACTTTTGCAAAGTATGCCTTTGAGTAGTAACATTAAACATATTTCTAAAAAATCTGTTTAAATTTTGAAGCATTTAAGATGCTATGTGTGTTTTCTTTTTACAAGGATCATTTCTCAAATTTACTAGATTGTAGATTTTTAGCACTTCCAAAAACATGGTAGTCACGGTTCTTTTACCAAATTCATCTGCAACTGACTCAGACCAGAGTTGAAGGTTTTTAGAAATATGCCACAAATGTAAGAGTATCACGGATGCTAGAGGAGACAAAAAAAGAGCAGCTTTAATAAATTATTATTTATGTCTTAAATTTAAACATTTTAATACTGTTTTTTTTCCCCAAGATCCATTATAGCACTTGTGAACTTAACTGATCCCTGAAATGAGATCCAAATTACTCAACAGTATCAGAAAATCAGTAACAATCTTCAGAGAGAAGATAGCAGTTGTTCTTCGCATTCATTTTTCACTTTATTAACTACCAGGGACCTACTGCAAACAAGATAATTCTGAATACTGCATAGGATCATTAATGGTTCCTTATTCTTGCAGCAGAATATTTGGTTTATTTACTGCATTCACTTGTCCTCCCTGTTTCTCCTGCCATGCGCCCTACTGTGCCTGTTCTGCAGCCATCTCCCTTTTCCACCTACCTCTTACTCCTCTGAGACTTTTAGTCTCAAACCTTGCACAGGCCCTGCTTCATAAAATAGCCCTGAAGCAGCTCCTGCTTTGCCTAGATTTCTCTCTACAGAAGAAAAACCAACCACCATCCTCCTTTATAGTCTGTCTCCTTCCCAGAAAGCAAGGCTTCTGGATGCAGCTGTCATTCATCTGGTCAGCCATTTTTCATCCTTTGACTCTAACCAGCCAGCTTCTATTGCTTTAATCTTATTCTTGATTTTATTTTGCAGTGATGTTTAGAACAACTCTTTGACACTTTTAACAATAATGCACTTCAATCTTTCTAATCAATTATGGGATGAATAAAAGTGAGATTGTGCTTTCTGAAAAGCACTGCATATCGAATGATTGACACCGCTCCAAAACTAGTTTTTTTCCTGGCTACATCTAGTGCCAACAACAAGGTTCATGTCAAGAGGCTGGCAGAAATGATTCTGTCACAACTAGCTAAAACATATGAAATTTTAATGAGAAATCTAAGCCATGTCAGGCCACTTCTAATTGTCTGGGTTTTAATTTATTAATTTCACTTTCTCTATGGGTTTCTGTGCTTTTTTTTCATCATCAAAAGTAAAAAAAAAAAAAGAAAAAAAAGAGATTAATAATTTGTGTGAATGAGGGCAAGTTGAGAAATGTATAGGAAGAGAGTGGAGAAAACAGGCTCATCCGTTTCTTTGATATTGCAGCTAAATATAACACAGAATCTGGTTTTCTTAAAATTCAGTAAGCATGCGAAGGCTGCACTGAATGAGGGAATGCACTCTTGGACCACTGTGTAAAAACATCTAATTAATTTTCCTTTGTCACTTTCAATATGTTTCTATTACATGTTTGAGACTATTGGGGTTCCCAGCGGTGACTGAATTTTGCAGCTGCAAATCACTGTCCTTATGTAATTTAAAGTATTTTCTCCCTGAAAACTCCTAAGCACACAGTTGCTGGTTGTGGTCATGCAAAGTCAAGTCCAGCTTGGCTATACTTACTCTTTTACATTGCCTAGAGCACCATTTGTTTATATAGGACAAACACAAAATTTAGGAAAAGTCTTCTGGAATGTGCTCCTCTACAGTATAATGCAGATGATATAGATATTATTTTTCATAAGGTAATGGTTCCCAAAATTTTCTCTCATGGTCTGCCACGCAGTAGCAAGGTATCATATGGACTGCATGCTGATTAAGCAGAAATGAGCTCCGGGAATATATTCAAGTCATCCAGTTGCCTGGCAAGTTGCAGGCAGTGCAATGCAGCAAGGCAAGTATGATGGGCAGAGAGTGCTGGGATATGCTGTCTGCAGATACCCCTGTGGATACAGTCACTGGTGATACCTTCAGGGTGGTTACTGACTGAGTAGCTGAGACTTCCATGCCACTGGTGACCTACAGAACGCATTTAGCAATGACTGTCATTGTCTCATTATATCTGAGAATTAAAAAGCACTTCTACAGAAGTCCCAGAATCAGCTGAGTTGTGCCATAATGAGAGTAAATGTCCAAAAAAAACCCCTCAAAAGTACATATTATTATTGATTTCCTGTACTCCATTACTGTGTTCAGAAAACTTACAGGATTATAGAATAATTTCTTTACTAGCAGTTCATAGCTCTGAACAGAGAGTTCAAGGAAACATTTATATGCTGTTCTAGTTTCTGAGTATATTTCAAAGCTTCTAAATTTTCAAATGGCTTTTATTGTGCAAGAAATAACTGTTAAGCTTCCACTATGGACACTTGTGACAATTATGTTGCTAGTCACTACTACCTTTCTTCTCTTATTTAATTTTTTGTGCTGTTTACAAAACATTCAGTTTTACAGTAGAGGTACAGCCTCTAAATTGTGGTTGTGATTCTTGTTAGAAATTTTCCAAAGAGAAGATCCACCAGATGGTGCCATTCTCCTAGCAGGATATGGAACTTGGTCCATGAAAGCTCTCAAATTCTTATTTACAGATATTATTTAATAATCAATATCTGCTTGTTTACTATTTTATCTATGTCCTATGCATTTATGAATGCTATGCTGACTTCCATTTAAAGACCTGAACTTTTGAGAGCATCTGTTTCTCAAGGAAGAGAATGAGCAGAGATGACATAGTGTATTCCTCAGTGGTAGTGTTGTCTGCTGTCATCATTTGCTCATGACTTCCTACCTTTTATTTCCTGAGGAAAAACTATCATGTTCTGATGTCAAACCTGCATGCAATCAAGGAAAAAAAAAGGTAAAAAGAAAAGCAAATCCTTATACCTCTGTTCCCTACTCTTCTCCTCAGTATCACTACTTGAGTTTGTCTTACATAATTACTCAGAATGTCTTATCATTGACGCATACATTTCTATTTTTTAAAAAATGTTGACCTTAGATTTTACACAAGCTTGTGTCGGATCTATCCATGAGAAAAAACCTAAAACACAGGCCTATTTGGATTTACTTTAAATGATTGCTTCAAATTAGTTATACTTCTCAGAGAAGAGTAATTTTACATCTACAGTTCCATTAGCAGTTCCTTTGGACTGAAAAAAGCATATGTAAGTCCAGATTCTCATTTTAGCAAGAACTTTACTCTTTTTTTATCTTCATATGCTATCTTAATGTGACTTCAAGTAGTATTCAAGATTTTTACTGACCCCTTTTTTAAACATACCAGAAGGTCGTTACACAGAGTCCTACACCCTCACCTGCTTTTGGCTTAATGAAAGCACATTTCTTTCCTAAGCCTTAACATAGCATTTGTCAGAGAGGGCAGCTTTGTCTTCCTCCACTCTCCAGAAGAGACTCGCGCAGCCTATCACCTGTCCTTACTGTTCCTGGTCCAGGAGTTTCTGGACCAAACAAACATGGAGCTGACAGTAAGAAAGTTTGAGGTGCCTGAGGAAAAAGGCACGTACATAGGCATAAACACTGCACTTCCTGAGAAAGCACATTCAAAACAGATTGAACAGAAGGCCTAGACTAAATGATTTGGTGCTAAGTGGGGACACTTATATGGCTATGAGCCAACACAGGGCTAAAACCCACACAAGTTTAACAGTGCTGATCTACCCACCTGAGATACAGGACATGTTAGTCCACACACAAACATGTGAGCACAAGCAGCCTTGGGAGCAAAGCTGCCTCTCCCACAGCATGCACAGGGAGAGGGGGTGATTTTGCACTGATAAAATGCGCACACAAACTCTTGAGTGGATCCAAACCAAACATTTCTCTACTTAATGCAATATATTAAGACATTGAGACCAAAAAAAAAAAAAAAAGTCTTTATATAATGCCTAGTTTAAGTTTCTTCATAACTCTGGAACTCCCTGTAAGCAGAGTCCTCCAAGGAATCGAAGTGCCTCCTTTCGCAAAATTACTTTCCCACCTACACTTGGAGTCTCTCTCATTTTACCCAGGACAACACTAATGGATTTTGGCAGGACTCTCATCTTTTAAGCGTGGTGTCTGCCTGGTATCTTCTCAGAACACCTTAGCTTTTACTTTCTCACAACCAGTTCTCTGTTTATTTGTTTTTCTACAGATTTCCCTGACCATGAAAGGTACTTTAGAACTAAATGAACTCTGAGGTCACTTCCAACCCAAACCAGCCTTTGATTCTGGGATTCTGGGATTTTTCCTTAAAGCAAATATCCTTTCTGTAGGCAATAGTAGTCAAACCTGTTTCCAGACTTAGGTAACCTACTTTTGCATATATAAATGCATACAAATTGTGTTTCTAGCATGCATATAGTATATGTGCATGTATGTGTGTATAGACATATATATGTATTCTGTAAATATTCTACTACTCCATGTGAAGACTGTATATGGTGAATCACACAGATGCTAGAAAAGCATCTGCAACAGTTTTTCACCTTTTTTTAGGCTAATGATTCCCTCATCAGAAAAAAAAATAGGAAGATTGATAAAAATTTAAAATTTTATATTTAAAAAAATAGAACTAGTAAGATAAGTCATGATATTTCCTTGGGGGACCAAGCCAAATTTGCAGAACCTTTTTTTTTTTTTTTTCCCCAGCCCATTGCTGGTTTCTACAATGGATTGTATTAGTGCACTTCCAGAACAACTCTTGTCTTCTGAAATCGAACTGAAATGACAGGATCCACAATGGTGTTTAAAAATTGATGTAGGTACTATGGCACTAATCCAAAATTTGACAGAATCTGACTTCTACCTCCAGAATGTTGGCTATTATTGACAGTGGCTCTTTTCCATACCTCACATTGTGGGAAGCATGAATACATTCAAAGAGGTTTTTTTCTTTAAATTTGCCTTCAATGGAATTCCTTGCCTCCCCTACACTGTGATGCAAGGGCTGACTTACGCATTCATTATTCCTCCTTTTCGCTGGGGGAACGCATTTAATTAAAGAACAGTGGCAGTGCAAAAAAGGTTAGGCAAGGAGCACCCTTGAAGTAAGTCCTTTGTCAACATAGCAGGAATGAAAGATGTCAGATATCTTGACTTAAAACACTATGGTCATTATGATATTCCGAACCAGTCTCTAACTTTGGGAAATCCTTTGTTTCATATATACCAATGCCCTTGTGTCAAGATAACCAGCACTTTATTCAGAGTTCCTTAAATAAGCAAAAGAAAATTCTGAGGTTTAGGAAAAAAAATAATCCATTGAAGTTACTTATTTTTGTCTTTTTTCAACTCTGTGACTATATCGGCTGTGATTAATGAGTGAAGTTTATAGGGATTGTGGCATGAACCACCAAGGAATTCTTCTGACAGCATGCCACACACACTAAGGACTCCGTGCAGACCATTACTGATGATCTAGGGCAGGACTCACTTGAAGGGATCCATTCTTCAAGAGCATTTCAAGTAGATATCTGAAATTATGTGTTTATTTTATGTCTTTTTTTTGTCCAGTATTTCTACACCTTATGGTTTTAGTTGGCTTCAATAGTGTGTGGCCATAGAATGACATTATTCTAATGATGTCTTGTTTTTCATCCCTTTCACTTCCTGATTAAAATATACTAAAAGAAACATTTCTATTTCCATTATTACAAGGAAATATTGAAACAAGCATGGAATAATTTCTCTTCTTTGTTCTTCTTTGCTCATGCCTTTGTAATAAGAAATATGTGCCCTCCTTCATAAGATGCTATGGAATAGATTGAATTATCCCTTTTTTGGTATAGCAAGGAAGAATGCTGTGTTACAGAGTAGGACAGACTTCCATGTGAGCACACTGATGAAAGGAAAGAACTGAAAATTACAGGTGTGTTCTCGTTATTACTATATAAGTCATATGACAGCTGGAAAAGCAGTTCTAGTCAGAGCTGAGCCTTAGTTTGAAAACAGAATATGAAATGATGCACTTCCAAACTCCCTGGTCCCTTATATAGATATGAAACACAGGACTTGAACACACTGTACTGCTATTTATTAAACCACATAGGACCGCTCACCATTAGTTTTTGGCAAGATGAAAAATCACAAATACCAGTGCTCAGAGGCAGCAGCACTAAGGGAATGAGTTCTTCCTACGATATAAATCCCATAAAGCACGTCACCTTTGTGAATGCAGTGCAATCCATCCATATTCACACAAAGCTAATTGTATGTTAATAAAACAAGAAACTTTCTTCCTTTTTATGCATCTAACTTTTTTCTACAGAAGCAATCCCTCTACACCAAACATGAGGTCAGAGGTTCTGTTCTAGATTGTGGTTTCTCGAGGCTCCGGGCTTGGTAAAGCCAACACTCATGCAATTATCTCCACAACTGATTGTTGGCACATTTGTTTTATTTTGCTTGATGCACAGAAGAGAAAGCTGTTGATTTATATTCGACTGGTATATCACCATATGGCATATGAGGAAAACTTACCAGATCACACCTTTATGTGAGTGTATTTAACAACTCACTTCCATCTCTTCTTTCCACAGGAAAAAGAAAAGTCTCTCTAGGAGATACCAGGGCTGCAGAAAAGGCTGGGAAGCCTTTTACCAGTCCCTTTCAGTATAAACCTAGTAATTCCCAATTGCTTCTATTCACTTTCCCAGAGATAAAGCTTTGGGACTGCTGACAGGTACCAATTAGCACCTTATTACAGAGCCACTCTGGGAACAGAAAAAACAGGCAGCTGCTCAGGACAACAGAGCAGCAGGACCGACAAAGACTCATGGCCTGCAACCTCTGCACCCCTGCCCATCTGGTCTGCACTTTCTGTCCTATGCTGCTCCTGTGTGTGCTTTTTTGGGTGACACCCACAATGGTCTCCCAAGCAATACACGAATTCAACCAGCAGTTAGTATCAAGCAGCTGGCTAACTGTAAAACAACTAACAAAATAAAACTCCCTCAGATATTACCCAGGAACTAAACTGGCAGGTCTTTTTTTTTT
>VZTU01001667.1:12682-65658 GCA_013400835.1 Zapornia atra
TTTTTTCCCAGCCCTCTGCAGTCGCTGAGAAATAAAATAACTACTGTACAATTTAAACATTACATGAAAAATAGTTACATGATGAATGTGTTTTAATTTAAAAAGAACAATATAAGAGTATGAGTCTAATTTTATAATAAATTCAAACATACTTCTCTTCACTCCTGCACTTGACTTTATTTTTTACTTTCTTTAATCTGTGCGTATCTGACTTTTAACAAATTAAAAGTAAATATGAAAGAACAAACTACTAAATGTGACATGTGCTGTGACCTTTTGTCTGCTTACTGCACATGCTGAAAGAGGATTTTGTTCCAGAAATCTTATTTTCAATTCCTTGGATTTTTAGGTCATTATATTAAAACCCATGTGCCACTTCAGTTTCCTTTTATTATTATACATTTGGTTTTAAAAATTCTTTAGGCAAAATTCTGTTCTTAGTTACATGAAACCCCACTGAAGTCATTAATTACCGTTTAATCAGATAAATAACTTATTCTTAGGGAAAGAAGACAAAAGTGAGTGAAAGGGCAGGAGAAGAAAGGACTCAGAGCACAAGATAATAGGCAGACTGGCAGAGATAATTTCATAATACAGATATAACTGAGGTTGAATGTGAATATTCTCTTCTCCTTTGACAGATTTTGTGAGTTAACATTCATTTAAGATCTGTGACACGTACATTTTTCGTCAGTTTAATTTAAAATACAAAGGGAAAATTGTGTTAAGTTATAATTACATTTACAAAGACCATGCTGGTTTTCAACTTTTCACTATTATTTGTGGAAAGTACTAAGCATTCTCAGAGCAGAGGGATGAAAGGTCAGTTAAAACACTAAAAAGGCCAAAAACCCAAAACCTAGGAGTATAATCCCCTCAGCAGTAGAAGTAAGAGTGGACGCATTTATGCATTGCTACCATGACCTCCTCTATCCCTGAGCTAAGCTATATAAAATTACCTAGTTTGGTCTGTACTGGGCTTAATTTCATGCCGTGTTGAGATGGATGAGTGCTTGGATAGGTTGTAAAAGCAAGATACACCACAATAACAAGATAAGCTATCCCAAAACTACCTCTTCAGTTAAACTGCTTCTAATGCCCATACTAGTTTCTTAATGCAATCTTACACCATGGCCAAACCACCACCACACCACCCTGCAACTGTTTGCTGGCAGGGTTAATAGGGTTAACAGCTGGTACAACGTGAACAGCATGGGCTGCACAGCCGCCCATCTGCTCCTGCACCCTGCAGTTAGGAGACATGGAGCCTTTAGCAGCTCCCACCCATCTACACCCCTACCTGCATTTATCACCTTCTCTGGGTCAGACCTTGCAACGCAGAGTTGCCAGAACATTGGCTGGGAGGTCTCTGCACCTGCACTCAGTGCAGTGACCCCCAGCGTAGCTTGACCAGCCTTCAGTAACAGCTCAAGCCAAGACAGATGGTTTAATCCTAAAGCAGATGAGGAGCATTCACATAATTTTTTTTCTCTGTTTGCTCAAACGGGTGGATAATGTTTCTGAGGAGTCATAACATTTTAAATCATAATTATTTTTGCTACAACTGCCCAATTATGGCCTTAAGACAAACATTTAAAAAAAAATGCTTTCAGAAGCACAATTGCATTGGTTGACCAGAATATGCTAAAACTCTGGCAATTTTCACAAAGTTTACTAGGCTGTATTTTCAGTGGTGCGCATCATGCATCTGGCTTCAGAGGATATTAAGATAAAAAATTTGAAAAGCTTTTTGCCATACATATAGTAGCTGTGTACAGTAACACGTCTTCAGTGAATTTCAAGAATTTGAGAGTTTTGATTTCAATCAGATAAAGACTTGGGTGTCTGAAAGCTAATAAAAATTTTTTTCTAGATCTGTCAAGTCCGGAAAATTGGATTTGAAACCCACGAGAGGAGAGTCTTTAAAGTAGGTTTCTAATACTCTGCATGCAATTGTCCAGGAAAAACCACAAAATACTTTTGCTTAAGATTTCTCAGAATTTTTGACACCACTCTCCATTAGAAAATTAGGTGAAGATGCACACAAAAATGATCAAATATGAAATAAAAATTCATATTATGTAATTTTGAAAGTTGCCTTGATTCTAGAAATGTTTTGGAAGGATGCTTATTCTTCACTCAATAGGTCTCTCTTGACCTATTTTTAAAGAATATCTAAATACAGCATAGCTAAATTGCTTTTAAAGTAAATGGGTGTATTGTATCAGATGGTCTCAACAGCTCCTTAATGGTCAAATGATGAAAAAGTGGAAAAGGTTCTCCTAGTTTAGATTCTAAAATTCAATACTTGTAAATTATTTTGTGGGGTTTTGGTTTTGTTGTTGTTGTTTTCTTTCTTCTTTAAAACATGAAATATAAATAGCATTTCCTGACTATATTTCCTTGCTTTTCAGCTGACTGTAGCATGACTAAGCAGCAGCTTAGTGGGCATCCTACATATTCACTCATTAGCAACCCCTGCAATTCTCTCACACAAGATATTTAAAGATAACACAGACTGAAAGACTTCCTTCCAAGTAATTTCAAAACAGAGAGTAATGTAGAAGGAACACAGTCAGCCTCACAAGGATTGTGAAAATCTATTATCATTCAAGTATCATGCAAATGATGACGTAAACATATTTTAGTTATGTTCCTGGCCAGTTAGGTTGTAAAGATCTATTCAAAACCTTCTCAAAAAAAGCATTCTGATTCACAAAGGCTGCCTTCAGGATTTCAAGTTTACCTTCAGTTCCCAAGTTATACATTTTACAAATTCTTGCATCTTACACTATTAAGTTTGTTGCACAGCCATTTTGTGAAAACTTATTTTAAATAAATTAGATCATTGTGTTCAAAAAATGACAATGCAATAGAAGGGCGATACCTCAAGCTTGACTTGTTAAAACTGTTAAACAGGTGATTGCAGGACACCATACTGCAAATCCAAGAGGTTTCACGTGAGCTGTGATTATACTTCTTTAATTCTGTGTGAGATCATGCTTAGAAAGGTGGAGGAATAAACCAGAACTTTTTAATTAAAATGATCATTGTCTCAAATGCTGTGAAGAATACACTAATATTTATGGCAATTGAAGCGTGGCACACAGTGCTGAGAATACAATGGATGAATTGCTGGGTAAGTATCCTGCTGTAAAATCTTTTCAGTGTCAGATGTGGCTAAACACTTAAAAGCATGGTTCTACTGTGAAAGGAATCTGTCAGAAAATAAGTGTTTCTCACTCCGGAGATCTGCCGCTTGTGTTTACTCATGTGACTGAAAACACCAGACTCTACTCCAGCTAGTTATATTCATTTGATCTGCAAGGCTGGCTACATAGACATGATTGAGTGTGCTTACTTATGTCTCTGGCAGCATGAACATAGTTGTTAATTAGTTTCCAAGAACAAAATCTTAATCACTGATAAAGATTCTGTATCAAAACACCAGTGAACAGTTTTTGGGATTTGGGTAACGTGAGTTTGATATCACTAGGCTTCAGACTACAACAAGCATTGTGACTGTTTAGTACCTTAGATTAGAGCTGCAATAATAATTTGAGTGCTTGAGCTTGCTTCATATTTTAGAAATTGTGGAGGAACACCCCCTCCCCAAAAAAAACCAACCCAAAACATTTCAAATGCTCACTGTGAAGAAAAATTGAGAAGGAACATTAGAAAGACAAACTATGGGGAGCCAAAAGGAAACCTTCCTCCATGCCCACCCCAAGCTGGCAGTACATCTGCTCAGTGCCCACCACCTGGGCGTGTCTAATTACAGCCTACCTGGAAGAGGCTCTCGGAGAGACATTAGAGAAACAGCTCCACAGCAGATGCAGCTCCAGTCCCCAAGGGCTGAAAGACAAGGCTGCAAGAACAAGGGGGCCACTGAGCAATGGGAATATCGTATCGCCTCACAGGGTAGTGCTGTACAGCAAAATGCTTCCAGAAGAGCTAAGTATTGCTTGCATTTGGAATTTACATGAAATCCAACAGGGAGTGATGATTACACAGACCAGCAAGTACAAAGACAGTGAAGCGACACACTGAGAAGTAATAAACACATGCAGTCCCATACTGATACTTCTGATGCATCACAGTTCAGATTGATGCAGTATGGATTTTTTTCCTCCCTCTTTTACTGGAGGGGACCTATTTTTTTCATTCTTAAACTATTATTTTCAGGTTTTAATATCACCTCTATTTCAAATCACATTCAGCTAAAATTTAACAAAGAACTTATCTGTTTAGTTTCCAACAAACTGGCCAAAAAATCCTCTTAAAGTTAATTTTCAGAGGTTAAGCATATTACGGTACAGCATCGGGGGAGGGAGTGGGAAATGTTGTTTTTTAATCTTTTCCGAGCTTTTCTTTCCCACAGAACAATTACTCTTGCCTAGCATAATACTTAGTGCTTTCCACAGACTGAAAAATGACACTCAGCATCTTTAGATAACTCATAGTTGGTGAAAAACAGGTGGAACTTCAGTTTTATTGGCGATGAAGCAATGTAAATCCGCTCTATGTCAGAGAACTCAATTCCTTTTTAATCTATTGATATTGATCCTAAACCTTCACTCTGCAAGAAGGAAGAGCTGGGGTTTGGTAGAAGCCCATCTGGGGCAGCCACATACATGGCATGGACTGACTCACGGCTCATGGCACAGCATCAACTGCAGAGCTGTCCTCAGAAGAGCCACTGTCTGCCCTAACAGCTTGGATAAAATACAGCCATGCCTTTACACACAAACCACCACATCAGTTTATACCTGCTCTCTGAGCTATTTTGGCTGTGTTTTGCTTTCAGAATGTCCTCCATTGGATGGGTCTGTCAAACTATGTCACGTGTCTGAGGTTCCTCACTCTGTCTTGCCTCCTTTTTTCACAGGAGAGGGAATGATGCTCACAGGGAGCTGACTGCAAGGTTACTGTGCAACCTGTCTCCCAAACGCTCCCTTTGGTCTCCACAATGGCCTGTCTAGAACCTAGAGCTGGCTGTGAATAGACACTTCCAGATACTCACCTTTTGGACTGACACCAGATGTGGGCAGCTGATCAGGTCCTCTGTGAACATCTGGAGGGGCTGTGGCCAGTTGCAGTTCCTTTGGCCACAGAATCGCTCGATTCATTTTACATCTCTTACATTCGAGCATTATAGTTCTCCAGCATAAGACGTTATCTGAATACAGTGTAATATAATCCATTATGGAATGATAAATATTAATGATATTTTTACCTACAGCAATGGCAATATTAACTATATTCTTAGGAAGAAAAATACATTCCTCCTTCAGGTTATGCTATTTCAATTAGAGTTCGATGTGGCTTCTTGGTATTATCACGGGCCTTTTACAGGCTCAGTGGGGTTTTAAGGCATAGAAAGGTGATTTGTCAGGTTCTTACTGGTAGCTTAATAAAACTGTGAATTAGTGAAATCCACTGTAGAGAGTAAATTTGAAGACAGTTGGATATCAGTAGCCTCAGCTTTGACTGTGCAGTGCATCCACCCAGTGTCAGGAGGGCAATCAGAGCTCAGCAGTCTGATGACAAACACGGGATCACATTAAGTCAGCTGGGGTCAGAAGCACACAGCCAAAACAGCGAGTGGCCTTCGAACCTCTAAGTTACGCTAAGGCGTAACTGAAGGCGTGTGGAAAAACAAGGGTGTGATTCTAGGTCTCTTCTACAGGAAAAGAAACCCTACTTTCTCTGCTGTTTGTTATGTGACAAAGGCTATAAATACTGGGGGATGTCTAGGCAACACCTTTACCCTCCCCCTAAAAATATTTACTATTTATGAACACTTTAACTCTGTTTACAGATCTGCAATTCCATACTTCTTGCACACTGACATCTGGGATAAAAAGCTGTTTACTCTTCTGCTGGGACCCCTCCCTGTTAAAAACATCTTGATACACACAGAAGATATCATGCAGTCTCCAAGCAGATCTCAGATCTAGTTCTTAACACACAACAGAATCTACACAGAAGTCTGCAATAGCCATGCAGAAAAAGAGAACCTATTCTCATAAAAATTTCAAACGCTAACAAGTTTTTACAAGGCTTCGCAATGGCTTTTGACCTTGCAAACAGAATCCTAAACAGTATTTGAATTTTAGAGGGCAGAAAACTCACTGAAAAACTGAGGTTCACCTTAATCAAAGATATTTCCAAATGTGTGCTGAACCACTCAACCACAAACTTCTATGAAATAATACCTAGGAAGGTGAAAGCATTTTGTTCTGAAACTTTCATGCTTGGATTCCAAAATAAGTAAGTTTTTTAGGTCATCCTAATCTTCCATGTCAGTGAACTAAGAAAAAAAAACAGTTACTTGTACAGACTTTCTTGTATGTCATAACTCTTTTTCTTGCTATATCACATAAATATATATTAAAAAAGGCAAATAGTTTTTACATACATCTCTGAGGCCCCAATAAGATTACATTTTGATGACTCTCTAGGGCAACAGCCTATGTATTTCAAAACATAAACATAGATTTGTAAAACAAGAAAACACAATGGCAGAGTATGGTCCCCACATGAAAAATGGACATGAAAGGAAAGTGAAAACTCTGAGTTAAAAATCTGCTTTAGGAAAAGGACCAGTAGCAAAAGTGAACATATTGTACATTACCAAGGTGTGACATGCCATTTCTTATTATACAAATGTAAAAGAAAGGCACTGTGAGCATCTTCTTAAAAGAACAAGTGTATGGAAAAAAGGATATTTAAAGGTCATCAGCTTTTCATATGGCCTGTGGCAAAAAAAAACACCACAACACTAAATGTTGCATGTCACCGTAATGCACAATTTAAAATTGCACTGTAGTAAAATACAGGTGAGATAATATCCCTAAAGATAAAGAGCTCTGGCAGCAAATGCCTGACATGGTTCTATTATTTCCCTCTTATCTTAAATACTACCAGCAGAATTTTCTTCAGTATTCTTAGGTTAATAAGCATGTAATCAGTGTGGGGCATCTGATGTTCTACATATAGTTTGCATATTTTAGACAAGTAGTGGTTTAAAATTAAAATCTATTTTAAAGAATACGTTTGAAATTAATGCTAATATTAAACTACACATTGCTTTACTGAATTGGGGCATAAGATCCATAGGAATACTTGGAAATATGTTGAAATGTAGAACTAATTTACAAAGACAGCAGAAACACGTTCAGAACAGATGTGAACATCTGTAAAAATGAAGTTCATGGGAATTCATTGGCCTAGCAGAAATATGCTCTTGGTAACTTTTCCAATTGTATTTTCAGAATATACTGCTACCTGCAGTATTACTCCCTGTTTTACAACAGCTAGTCTCATAAAAATCTCTGCAGTGGAAGAATCCTGATCCTTCTATAAATATGGTAAGCTTTTTCAGAAAAAGGGTTTTTTTGTTTCCCATAGGTAAATGACAAAAAAAAAGCACAGTTGCTAATGTACACACATAAGATCATATGTCTCATGTGGAATTGTAGAAACAAAATATGGGACAGCAATCAAAATAAATAAACAAAATTAATATCAGCCTGGGAGTTCTGGCTCTACTCCATTTCTCATATTGCAGTACTACTTCATTGTCAGAAGGCAGTCCCTAAATGCGGACAGGAGATTAGGGGGAAAAACAGCCAAGGAGAAGAATGAGGTTCTGAGTTTCCCAGATTCATAAATCTATCCAAAAGCTCGAATTTATCTATTTCTGCATGTGGGAATACAGTTGCAGTTCTGTAGCTCTGGCATTGTTTTACCTTGAAACTGAAATCCTGTGATACTCTTGCGAGTGAAAAGTTCGGTAATTGCTATAGAAAATATTACTTCATCACCACTGAACTGAATTTCAGTAGATAATATTTAGTGTTCTGTAAACTGGAATACAGTGTCAGACCTTTCATCTGCTAAACTGTAAAAATGTAGTCTATTAGCAGTCTACCTATGCAAAAATAAAAATAAAACAAAAAAGGGATCCCTATTTTTATTCCCCAGATGTTAGAAAGCAAACACACATCCAGATATCAAACAGTTAAGATTAAATATCGGTATCGAGAGAAATAATTCAATATGGCATTTTATCTGTCTAATTTTGATGAGAGGGTACAGTATAGATGAGCATATACAACAGACTGGATTTTAGAGACATGCCCATGGTTTATCTTCCTGATGATAAAAATGAAGGTATTTCTAGCAGTGAAAACAGTATTTGTTATTCTCTATCAGATAAACTTTATGACAGGGATTAACTATTTGCTAGTACAATGTATGAAAGGAAAAAAACAGTTTTGTGTGACCCGTGAAACTTATGCCAAGTACCAAGGAGGGCTGCCACGCTCCTGAACGTATATTTGCCTGTTTACCACCTGAGAGAGTGGAAATGTGCCAAGACAGGTGTGTTCTCACTGGTAGAAACATGGGGGCACGTCTGTTATGCCAAAGAAAACACTAGGATTTGTGGATTTCTGCCTATTATCTGCGTATTTAAAAGCTATTGGCGAAAAACGCCTCTCAGAAGCCTACATAATAGTCTCGCTTCCCATCTACATGGTCCTCATGAGTAAAGTATCCCAGCCATTCCGGTATAGAAACAATATATATCCAAAACATCTCGTTTCCCCAGGTGTTTTCTCCTAGGACTCCAGAGCAGTTTCAGCAGGAGCTCTGCATGGAACCTCGCCTGCAAGAGGGCTTCAGGGTGTCTCTTTTTATGTGACTTCATTCCAGATTCTTCCTCTCTGTCCCGAGTTCCTCCCACCACCCTGAATGACTCTCCCTCCCCTCTTTCCTGCTGCCTGAGCGCTGCCAAAAGCTCACACTGATCGAACAGCAGCAGTAGAAGTTATTGCCTCCTCATGGAGAGTTACCCCTGGGAAAAACGGTGAACAGTCCAGGTCAGCATTTCCACTTATGGATCCTATTACATTGCTCCATGGCCCAAAAATTTTGGGTAAGCATCTCCTTGTAGCCATGTAAAATATAAATGAGTGAATGAATGAAAGCTTGGCTTCCAGAAAAACCTTTAGGAACACAGCTATTCAACAAATCACTTAGGCATATGGTTGAAGTACCCTTTTAAAAGTTCTGAAGCTAATGAGACCAAATAATTATACCAAATAAAAATGGTAATTGGGATTTATTATTGGAGTGACTGAAGGATACATGGTAATATAGTAGGTAGTTTCATTCCCTTAATGCATGGCCATTCCTTATCTGCCATTCAGGGCCATAACTGGTAGTTAGAAAGTTCTGAGGAAACACACATGTTGTAACACAGTAACTCGCCTTACCTACCCATCTTCCCAGCTATGAAATACAAATGGAGAACATTTAGGTGCCTTCTCCTGCTATCACTGCACTATGGACAGACAAGTCCTTATTAAAGCCTTTTAAACTACTATTTGTTGAGAAGACTTCTCTTATTTGAGAATTAGGTGGCATTATTCCACTTACTTAGTTTACACCTTGCAAACACCAGTGACCCCAACATAGCTTTCTCCTGATGTCAGTCAAAGCATACAAGGATATATATATATATATATACACACATACACATTCTCCAAATACTTCACTTGTAATTTGTTTTTGAAAAAGCAGCACATTCAAAAATTATTATTTCCTTAATTCAAATATCCAAACTTTGGAAAAAAAGAGTAAAATCAGACACTGACACCAAATTCAGTTATTTTCAGTCTAAAGGAAGAAGTTGCTGCCACCTCAATGTGTTCTTTCTCTCTCTAGCAAGGCTGCAACATTCTTTTTTAATTTTAATTTTAAGCTCTTGTAGCTTATATAAGGGCTTCTTTAATACCTCAATTTTATTGCAACACATTATGTTCTTTAAACAAGACAAAAAAAAAAAAAAAAAAAAAAGAACCAGTGCAACATGCAAATGAATTGTGACCATATATGCATGCATAACTACAGATAGTTCAATATTTGTATGGCACAGTTATGATAAAGAAAATTCTACTTAAGGGTGATACAAAATGCCTAACTCAGTACTTCACACAATTGAAATGATCAATGTAGAAACTCCACAATTCTTAACCAATAGGGGCTTGAATCCCTTACTTGTTAGAATTATTCTGAGCCTGCTCTGGGATTTTTTTTCCCCTGATTTGCATTTCTCTCTCTATTTTTATGATCAAAATCACTTTTCTCTGGAGACCAGATAAAAAGCAATGCTTAAGTTGGCCAAAAAAAAAAAAAAGAGAACAAAAAAATAGACTAAGGAGACATAAAATTCAAATGGTAAAGATGAACCATATTTGACATCCATGCTGACGTGCAGTTTCACCCTTTTTTTCTACTGTAGTGAGGATTCTGTTCTAGAAATTTGCCTTTCTGTGCCAGCCCCTCTGAAACTTCATGATGTTTATTCATAAATTCTAAAACCTGTGAGATAAGCAAGCCTAGATATACATAAAATTCTGAACATGTGAAATACTGAAGCTAAAATTAAATGCCTAGGCATCTTGCAACTTACTTCTTAGTTCATGGCAAAGCAAGTTTACATTTCATAGGAAAATATTTGCTTAACATTTGTTGTGTTATTGTTTTACAGATGAATCTACGTCTGTTAAATTCCAAATCCAGGCCTATATATCAACTGCCTAAAATTTTAATGTATTCAGCCTTCAGGGACTCTTTTCCTCCCCTTGAAATTTCTAAATAATTTACAACCCAGGGTATTGATTTTGCTCAAAGATCAAGAGTGGAAAGATCTGCAAAGCAAAATTCTATCCTATCCCAAATAGAATATTTTTTTTTAAAAGAAAGAAAAAAATGTGGGCTATAAATCCATTATAGGACAGATGGACCTTATTTTTAATCACTGAAATGAACTATCTATTGAAGTTGAATCACGCCACTAGTATTCTACCTGTGGTTGCTCAAACTGTTCCATTTTCAACCCCATTTCAAAATCAAATCAAATAAAATATTGGAATATATTATGTTGCTGACTTTCTGTAACTTTAGTATTTTGTGACAGGTTGCTCAGAACAAAGTTCTTTGAAACATGCAATTCTTCCTGCAAAATTTCAAAATCATAATAAACAACAACAACAGCAACAGTATTAAAAAACCCAACAACAACCAACTCCCTCTATCCTAAATAGCACTTCTTTTGACACCTATACACTTACTTAATAGTAGGAGGAGATTTTCCAACTCTCACAGCCCCTGAGACTTTCAGCACTGAATCAAATGGAGTTTGGGTACAAATGTCTATTTAGTCTGATAATGACATGCTTTTCAGCTATTGGAGTTTAGAGAGCTATTGGTCTGAGTCACGACAGTGCACATCCACACAACTACAAAGGCTTGTTAAAAATCTATCCATACACAATCCTCCTCGTATATAAAAAGACAGGCAACATGGTTATCATCTTAACTCATTAATCACACTCAAATTTTTAATGACCATTAAACTCTGTTATTCAGGTATGAGCTATTTCCTAGCTTTTTTTTTTTTTTTCTCTACTCCTCAATTAAATTATTTTCCTAACTCCTTTATAAACATATTAAAAAAACATACTGCTTTTGAAGGTGGATTTTCCCCAGTTCCCTTGCACATACACTCTTGTCCACGGTTACTCTGGAAACATATATGCATTAAGAAACGAGCTCCGCAATGAATATTCATATATTCATTCTCAGTTTTCACCATATTCAAGAATACACCTATAAAACAGGGAAACAACATTACACAGTGCTTTTATACACAACTACAGCACAGAGGTACTGAGGACATGAATCATAAAAAGAGCCACTGCGAAATGCAATAAGCCCAGATGTAGTTTTTTACTACCTGGTGTTATTTAGATGCCTAACAATAAGATCCGCACAAGTGAGCTTATTAGTGAAAAGGTGCTATAACCTGAGAGAAACACCAATGACAAAAGTTGCATCCTAAATAACTTCTTTCTCAGAAATTTACCAGGGAAAAGAAATTTTAAACCCTTTTCTGTGTTAACAGCTTAAACAAACCATATTCTGACAAAAAGAAGCAGCAGATGATGGTCCCTGCTGAATGCTCAGTGGATGCATGAGATACAGATTAAGTCACTCTTCTGTTATATGGTGGTTGAATGCTGACCTCCTACCTCTTAAGTGAATGCTGAGAACATCATGATCTTGAAGAAGGACGCTGATCTGTTTTATATAGGATCATTAAATATTCATCTGGCCGAAAAAATGGAGAAGGGAGCAAGGCTAAGAAAGGCTTTCTGGCCTGGTGGTTAAAACATGAGGAAGAGGGTTCAAAAAAGGAGACATCTAAAGCTGCATCTGCAGCATCCTATGTGAGCTTTCTACCTACTTCACTGCAAAATCAAAACCATGTAACCTCTCTTACAGCCACATTTTGCATGGGATATAACTCTGAACCCTGAAAATGTCACTGGCTGGCTTCTGAAAGTACATCTACTTCATGATTTCTGACAGCGCTTAGGCATTAATTGGCATCTAGCTGCTCAACAGTGTAAAGTTCAAATGGTTCTGTGCACAAGCAGATTGGGGACAGGCTTAGGTGACATTTTAGGTACCCGTGAAACGGATTTATAGAAATTTATTTTTTTCCAGTTTCAGACAGGTAATAAGATACTTCTTTGGAATTAGACAAATAAATCTATGTGGAGATCTAACCCTGCATGGCATACTCCAAATCATCTACTGTAGTAGTGCTGAGTCTGATCTGGTTGGGCTCCAGAGATATTGCTCCAATTACCTGGACAAATTTCCAGAAAATGTCCAGAAAATTTTGGTTCAATTTTATAATGTATGCCAGCAACATTTAGGTACCTATACATTAGGGATGCTCAGCATTCTTCAGGAACTTGGTGGTACAGCTCAAGCTATTAAAAGCCACTTGGGATTCAAAGTCTGACCAGGTTTTTCAAAACCGTTCACATGCCCTGCACTTAGTGATATCACGAAACAAACCAAACCCACAAGATGGATATAAAACTCTTTCAGTGCCACATTACCTTTACAAAACTGGCCTGAGAATATGCTCATGAAAAACATTCACTAACAAGATCTTTCAAACAAGTCTAAAACCTCTACTGTTGATGAGAGCAGCACCAACATGATGTACACTGTGCCTGGAAGTAAGTCAACACTGAAATCATGAAACACATTTGCAAAGTGGGCCAGGAGGCTCATGTGGGCTTTACTGTAGGCAATCTGGGTAAGAGTAGCACTGGAAATGAACTGTTAGGATATCCCTGCACAGTAGCTGGTTAGTATCCCAAAGTCCCTTGTTGTCACTGCTGCCATCCCCTTGTGCCACCCAAAGCAAATTGATAAAGGTGACTAAGATATAAAGCATCCAGACTGCAGCACAGGTACTGCTGAACTGCCACAACTTCAGCTCTGTGGTAAATCAGTAGGATGTGGTGGTGCAGTTCTTTTCCCGTATCTTTCCTTTAGATCAGCAGTTCAGAGATCTCTTATTGCTGTGCAATCACCCAAAGAAATGATTCCTTCTTTACAACTTGCCAGTTCAATTATCAGCTTCATATGGAATTTGGAATTTAAGGCACTGATGCCTGGCTGCCATCTTTTGATTCAGGCAGGCAGTCTGACACCTTAGCACATTTCAGGTCATTTATGAAAGATTTTATTCAGAAAGAAACATTAGAATTGGAGGGTTTTTTTATTTTTTACAAAGAAAAGCTGATGTAGGAACTGATTATCCCTTATTTTATGTTGGAGCAATTCCTAGTACAGCAGTGTTTGAATCTGGGTTGTGGCAAATAAAAGCAGAAATTTACATATGATCTGCCACTGCCTCCCCTCCACCAATGCTAGCAGTTCCCCGTCTTATTCACCCACCATTATCACAAATAAAATTCTCTCACACAGTTCTTTTTAATATATCATAGTAAAGCTATTTTTTTTCTACTCAACCAGGGGATTTTTCCTCCCCCTGCTGTATTAGCAGCTGGATGATCTTTTGAAGGCACACGGGATCATCTGCTGTTTGAACAGCAAGGTGCTATGTCTCACTGGATTATGCTCAGTGATTAATATTGGTTTAGGATTTAAAATCTGTGAACAGAGGATTCATTCAGAATCACATGCAAGAGCCATGAAAGAATCCCAGGACTATCAAACATTTGCTGAAAACCGTCTGTCAGTTTGGTTTGTGTTTAGGCATGAGGTGATATGGAGTGAAAACAGCAAGAAAAAATGGATGAATTTGTAGCTACTGAACCAGAGAAGTAGCAAGTGAGGCTGATAATTTGAGCATCTATGTCTGTATCATCTCTTGCAAGATCATAAATTGCAGACTTGAGCACCTGAACCTGCCCTTTGGGTATCTTTCTTATCTGAATTATCTCAAGATGGTTGAAAATATAGATTATTGTTGCCCTGTCACTAAAAGGACAGCAGACATAAAGGGGGCTCAGAGGTAAGTGGTGAAAGTGATTGAAACATGAAAAGTTTTCCACATAGAACTTTAAAGATTTAATCTGCTTAATTTAGAAATGAGACAAATAGGGCATGATAGAGATGTATACAGTAGGTAGGACTATACCAAAGCTAAGTTTTATGTTCCTACTCATTTTTTATCTTCCAGACTGGAGGACAAAAAATGTTAAAAATGGGAAAAGGAAATGCTTTGTAGAATGAGGTGATAAAGTTAGAGCATGTATAGTCACAGGACCTAAAACATGGGGATTGGAGAAGTATTTGACATGCTTGTGAACTCTAAAAACAACCCTTTTTAACAGACTTCAACAAATATGTAAGGTGTGATTGGATAAAACCTACCCTCAAATAGACTGTGACATGATAATCCACCTAAATGTGCGTTTAACCTTTTCATAGCCTCTACTTCTGTCCATTTATATAGAGAGAGGAGGATAGATAGGCTTCTGAGGCAATTTTCTAATGAGAAATGTAGCTACATAATTATCTTACGTTTTGAATAAGTTAGGATACTGTTTTAGATCAGAAAAAAAAAGTAAAATTGACGCTTGCTCTACCAACAGCAATAAACACAGATGGGCATGACTGAGGAGATACTCTCCAGCTGTAGATACTCTGACCTGGGATATTTATGGATTGACTGTTGGGATTCATATTATCCTTTACCAGTTAGAATCTCTATTCCCCAAACATCATGCCAGTCTCAGTGAGATGACAAGCAGTCAAATAATTATTTCAAGTGAAAATCATCAGTTGCGATCAATTGTGTACCAAGATGCAAATGATTAGCTGAAATGACGCCTCCGAGGGCATCTGCAGCATTCTCTGTCAATGACTGGTGCAGATCAGTGTGTCAGGCAGTCGTTGCTGGAGGACCCTTGCCTACTTCATGCTGTTTCCCTCCTCCCTCAAGACTATTTCATAGTTTCACTCATACCTTGAGTGTCATTGATTTATAAATTAATATCCCTTAAGCTTCTTATGAAAATAAAAGGATGATCCTGAGGTCGGTTAACAGAAAACATAGCAGTCTCTTCAGGAGTGCCATCTGAATCAGGTCCAAGGCAGAATTAAAAGGGCTACATTTCTCTCCAGTATCTCCTGAAATGAAACCTGTACAATTTGGACAGCTTTTCCTCTTCCTCTGCTGCAGAGAAGGCTGCCTGGCCTATAAGTTTCCAACCAGCCAGTGCTTGGCTTGTCAGGTTGATATAAAGAATGCTTCTCTACTAATCTGGGAACCACCTGCTTAATTTGCCGGTCACCACGTAACCTGGGGGATGACTCACCAGGCAGCCATTTGGCTTTTCATAAAGAGATCTGACAGAATTACATGTTTGCATTTTTCAGGTCTAGAGAAACTTGACAAAAATGGCTCTTTTGAGGAAAGGTTTCAACCAGCTCTGTTGGGACCACTGTTGATCAAAGGCTGGAGGGATGTCAGGCTCATGTTCCCATAAGATCTTCAATGGTTTCTTACTTAGGAAAAACCTATGGTGTATGGGATAGACGCTGGTCTGGATTGCCCATCTATGCTGTTCCTTACTACAAATAATGAGAAATGATAAGTATTGAGGATTCATTAAATCCAAGGTCGACAGACAGATACACTTACTAATTGGCTGACATGCCATTTAAAGATACTCTAGCATGTGCTGTTCCCCATTCTGCAGATATTTTTAGACTTCCATTTTATGTAGATTTTTTTTTTTCCTAAGGTATGATTTTTATCTGCAGTTGTCTTTGCTGTAGACTTTAAGCCTTATGGGATTCTCTAAACAGAGAATAATTTGTCCTATTTGTGATCAGTGATTTTTTTTCTCTCGGCTTTTGTTAAGCCAGATTCTCACGAACACTTTTCTTATCACTCCAGGCCTTCCTTGGATTACATCTAATTTGCCACATGGAGTTATTTCTGCACACAGAATTAAAGCCCTTAATCATATTTGGTTTAGTGACTCCCATTTGCTTAGCAATCTCGAGACTATTTTGCCTTCTGTTTTGTATTCCTCTAGGGCTGATGACGATTGATTCACACAATTCATCAGTGACTGATTTCTTAGACCAGTTATCTTAGTACAAAATATGACTCGTGTCTGCTTTTAATATTTTGTTTTTGCAGAGCTATAGACAAAAATAGGGGAGAAGAACACTAGATGTCCATGCAAAATATCCATACAAATCCATTTTAATTTTGGCCTGTTGTCGTTCTCATTACCTGCAGTGTCTTTATGAGGAGGTGGCTAGGACATGATTACTTGTCATAAATGAAGAGCTGCCTTGTGCCAGTGAAACCTTGCACTTGTTTCTTCCATGAAAAATTATAAATAGAACTGAGCCTATAAGAAAAAAAAAAGCTCACTGGCTGGAAAGCAACTTTGAAGAAAAATGATGTTCATAGCAATGCAGGCAGTAGCTTGAAAAGCAGCTTTAAGACATATTTAATGTTTACAGTCACTCAGTGGCTGAGAACAGTAATACTTTTAAAATATGTTTAATGTTTAAAACCACTTGGTGGCCAAAAGAACAGCTCTTGCTGAAAAGATGTTTAATGTTCAAAGTCATTTTGTGGTAAGGAAAAAGCTACTTCTTGTTAATTTTTAACATTTACAGCTGATCGGTGGCTACTAAAACAACTAACAATACAACATGTTTTATGTTTAGAGATGCTATGTGCCTATATAAAAACAATTCCTACAATGTCTCGATACTACACTAAAACATGCCAATACCTTCCCCTCAGCAATAGCACCATTGACAAAAAAATAACTCTAATGCAAAGTATCTTCAACGTAAAGATGATTGAGCAAACCTGAAGGCAGTACCAATAATGACAAAGCTTCTCCTTATATACTAAAAGAACTAATAGTCAGACCTATTAAAATGACCAACACATACATTTATATCAAAACCAAACAGTTTAATAATGAAAAAAATAACAGAGTGGTCTGCATCAAAAGATTTGGGTGTGGTGAAATACAAAATGCTATTTGATTTATACTGTGGAGCTGGAGTAAAGTCAGCATGTGGATAAGAATGTAATAGCTTTCTCTCCCGTGATAGGAGTTTTTAGCTTTGCCCACTTCAAGTTAACCACACCAAAGTAGGCCTGGATATACATGAAGTAAGACTCAAATATCAGTGTCAGCACTGACACTGATATTTTGGGACTGTGAAACCAGCTATCAGAAAACATTTATTCAGCATCTCACCTTTTTAACAGCAAAAGCTTCTCAGGCATTTTGCTGTGTGCATAGTTGTAGAGCCCTGCCTGTCACATCTTTCATTTTACACAGATTCTCCCACCTAATAGCATTTGCCAAATCTCCTTGTTTTGCTGACAATTTCCAGCAACCAGGGAGTGTGAAATGAAACTCACAGTGAGTACAATATCCACAATCCTTTAACCAAGCAAGCCTTGATTCTCCGCATTGTTTTCTTCCTCCTTTCTAAAAGGGTTTTTGTCTGTAAGGGTTTTCTTAGTAGTTGAAGCTGTCCAGGTTGCCTAGTGATCTATCATAACGTCAAGAAACGCTCTTGTTTCAAAAGCATTTACTACCTACTTGTAATTTTCTTCCAATATCTCAGTGTGGTATGGGTTGTTTTTGAGGTTTTTGGATTTTTGTGCAATGTCCTTTATACATAGGAAAAAATTCTTGACAAAAGGAGACAAAAGGCTAAGCAGCCATAATCTGCCTTTCCTTTTCTTCCTTTAAAACTCACCCTTCTCTACTGTGGCTATAAAACTTTGTCTGATGACCAGTGCAGTAGCTCTTTCTTTTCATAATTAAAATAATGAATCAAAAAACCAAAACTTGTCATTAACAAAGCACTTTGAAGTGAGAAACCACTGAAATGTCTACTGTGATGGGTAAACTTTCATTTAACGTAGCACCAGGAAGGAGAACTGAAAAGCAGTGATGGGACATCAAGTTTTCTGAGAAGTAGTCTGCATGACCTAGAGCACAAGGTCTGACCCATGAGATGGACAGAATCATAGAATCATAGAATGTGTTGGGTTGGAAAGGACCTTTAAAGGCCATATAGTCCAACCCCCTGCAGTAAGCAGGGACATCTTTACTAGATCAGTTGCTCAGAGCCCCATCAAGCCTGACCTTGAATATCTCCAGGGATGGATGGGGCCTCTACTACCTCTCTGGGCAACCAGTTCCTGTGATCTACCACCCTCGTATTTCTTCTGAATATCCAACATAAATCTACCCTGGTCTAGTTCAAAACCATTACCCCTCATCCTACCACTACATGCCCTTGTGAGCAGTTCTTCCTCAGCGTTCTTATAGGCACCTATGAATTGTAGACTTTGTAATAAAGAACAAAGGGAAGCTGCTCTTCACAAAACCTGTTAAAACTATTGTGTGTATCAAAGGAAAAGAAGGGAAGGGGGAAAGGAAAGGAAAGGAAAGGAAAGGAAAGGAAAGGAAAGGAAAGGAAAGGAAAGGAAAGGAAAGGAAAGGAAAGGAAAGGAAAGGAAAGGAAAGGAAAGGAAAGGAAAGGTAAAAAGAAAGCAACCTTTTCTGAGATACCATCCAAATAAAAAATAGAAATCAAATGGTTGGAATAAATTGTCAGCCTTTATATAAGAGGGGGGTTGCCACTGGCATTTTGCTTGGATCTGAACTCGTAGGTTACCAGTAAAAGAGAATATATAAGCAGATGACAGCTTGACAAAATGAAAGCTTGACTGCAAAGTGTTACAGGGGAATCTTAAGGTAACAAGTAACTGGGGACAGGGGAGTTCACATTGAAAAATACGAAATAAGAGATACAGGGAAAAAAAACCCTTATCAGTACTTTCACAGGGGTGGTTGTTAGCTCAGTTACCTCTTAATTCTTGATCTTGGGATCAGTGTGGAAAACCCTGCAAAGTTTTCATCACAATAGTCAACAGAGGACAAAAAAGGGAAAATGATTGATGTGAATTATTAGACAAGGGAAAGAGAATATACAAGAATATGGGAGATATTTGTATCTTGAATATGACATCTAATTCCCATCATTGTGTCTAAGGACTTGATAACACTAGAAAAAAAGCATGGAGACCAGGGTGGAGCTGGAGGGGCTGCACACCGGGGCTGACAGATCATACTGCGAGTTATCTCTCCATGACCGTGTGTAACACCATTCAAAGATCTCTCTGGCCTCTACAGATTCCCAAAGTGATACCTTCCACAGCAGCATGGGTACACTTTTGGAAGTCCTTAAAAATATATCGCCAGGAGCTAGGAATCTATATCAAGGGAAGGATTGCTCAGTATTTGCTCCATTGCTTTATAGTCCTTCCTTCCCCAGCCACTGGTCAATGTAAGCTTCAGGCTAAACTCAGGCACATGGCACTAAGCTGTGTCCAACCCAAATTCAGCTCCCTACCCACCAGTGCATCAGGTTAGTTTTCTACACACCGTAATAATCCTTTCATGTGAAACTACAGAGATGGATATATTAAGCATATGTTCCATTTGTGAATGTAAACCGTTTTGTCAATGTTTAAATATAAGCCAATGTTTAAATATAAGCCAATTAAAAATTCACTTCAGAATGAAAACTGCTTATAGAGACTATTTTTAGGCTTTCAGTACCATAGGAAGCAAGAATACAACACTCTTCAAGTAGCTGCCTTGCATCAAGGAGGATACCTAGTAAAAATAACTTGATGTCAACTTTCTAGTATCATCGACCATTTTAGTGTTACAACACAGTGCTACAAATTAGGCAGTTTGAAATAGAATATTCAAGACTAATAAGTAATATAGCTATTTAATGCGAGCTTATTCCATTACTCATCAATTAATAACCAAAAAGGCAGAATAATTGGCATGGTGATCTGGAATTTGTAGAGCCCCCTTAGCAATACAGAGTTAATCTAGGGGAAAGGTATGAAATGAAATTGCCTAGGAAAGAACATATGGAATCTATATGTTATGGAATTAATGGGTTTAGTACAGCCCTTGCTAGCCTGTGTGTAAGCATAGAGGAATAATGGAAAGACCTTAGGAGACTGTGACAGTAGGTTATAAATTTGTCATATGTACACATGTGGTCAACTAAAATCAGCATATGCAGTGAAAGATGCCTGAGAAATGCAGGTACATTTCTGTGCACATTTTTATGAATAATTGTATAAAAGTACATAATAAGTTTTTTCCCTGAATGTGTTTAAGACTGGTATGCCCCTACTCTCAGTCATCTGGACTGATAGCTTTAATGAGGGAATAACCTTGGTTTAAACTCACCATATATCTGTATGCTTATATGAGCTATATTGCAGCAGAAGCTGGCACAGTTGCCAGAAGCAGCAACGCAGTTAATTAAACTATACTTTAGGACAACATATGCTAATAGTAACTTGTAAATGGGGAAATAACAACCCCCTTCTCAGTCCTCACACTTAAATTTTCATTTCATTGTAGTTTGTTCTACATTTCAGAACTCTTATTAAATCAAACCACTATTTTCAAATAATAATATTGATAAAACTAATAGAATATCAGAAAAAAAATATATAAGAAGTTCAGCCCTTAAGCTTTTATAAGTCTCTTCTTAGGTGTAGGACATAGACTTCCTCCTTATTACCAAAAGCCTTAAGATAAGCTACCAAATTGAGTAAACCTTGCATGCAAGTGTCATGCAACAATAAAAGATGGTGAATATCTAGCCACAAAAGCTTTTCAGTCTCACAGAAATTACTAGTAAGAGGAAAAAAATGCCATGTTGGTGTGCATTTCCCACGAAAGAAACAGCATGCATGAGTGCAGTTCATCATAAATACTGTTCCAAAAATCTAGTAAGTGAAGTTCAGGATATCTGGGAATTGAAAAATGGTAACTAGAAAATGAAAAAAACCCACCAACAAACCAAAAGGAAAAAAAAAGAAAAAAAAAAAAGGTGAGAAAAGAGGGTTTTTGCCTAAGCCAAGACAACCATATGTTGCACCAGCTAAAAAGTCGAAGTGATTTTCAATGTCAGCCTCAGGCAGTGGTAGGTCTGGGCATCTCTATAGGTGCAACCAAATGGTACTGATGATAGGGTTCAATGGTTTTACATCCTCTGAGAAATCTGTGCTTGCATAACGCAGCAGAAGCATGGATAAGAGAGAGCAAGAGAGTGGAGAGACCTACATTGAAGAAGGTGTCAACCCCTGGCACATCACAGGCAACAGAAGGCATTTCTGGGAATTTTTGCTGCAAGACAACCGGACAGCAAAAATTGCTATCTGCTTTAGTAACCACTAATTGGTGTTTAGGCTTCCATTTAGGGCACTACTTCCTTGCCTGGATTTTTCTGATCAATTTTCTTTCATCTTTTATTTTTCTTATAGAGGAAAATAAAAAACTTAATAATAAATCTGCTAGAGGTAGTGAATATGACTGAATAAAGTGAAGATCAAGAGGACGCATTTTTGCCACAGCATCTCCTGATTTACAAAAAAGAATAAATCGAAGAGCATTCCTTTTAAAATACTGTATGCATGACACAGCGTTTACATGACACAGTTGATGTAAAAGCCACAATGCATGGCACACCTTGAAGAGGGTTTTCCATGAAATAAAACCATCATTTGCATTTTGTCTGCTGCTGTGCATACATATTTAAGAATATAAGAAAGGAAGATGCAGGAAGAGCAACAGAGCAAGAGAATGAATGCATGCACTGCATTTCACTGTGTAAATAGCATCATTCATTATTCTTTTGCTCATTTGTCTCTGATCAAGTCTTAAAACCAATTTAACAACTTACAATACATTCACTGGTGAGAAAATTTTATTCTGAACTTGCTGCAGAAATAGACTTGGAAATACAGCAAATTTTTTTGCATCTATAAATAATGTAACTGTAAGTAACATTAATAGGCATCTCTATAGGGGCAACAACAATAGTGTGCACATATAGTGAACCTACAGATGCACTTCTATAGTGAACTCATCTCTATGCTTCTATGAGACTAACATGGTCTGTGCATGTCTACTCATATTACATTTTATCACATTCTACCACTCTTTATCACAAAATTTACAATACTACCCCATTAATTCCATATAGCAACATGTTTAGATAGGTAGATGCTTCACAGGTTGTCTTTCAAATCATCGCCATCTCAGCTGCATAGCTGAAGGGGCAAAGGGATACCTCTGCACATTTCAGAGGCAGAAAACTTCCCAAACTGTTATCAACTACAAGGGAGTATTCAATGATTAGTACTCACTTGTGAAGTACTGGGAAAAGACATCTTAGTAGAGAAAATGGCAGTAAACTAAAGTTAAAGGCCTCCCAGCCCAGGACAAATTAATTTCTGGTGCCTGTGGGGAAGCCTGAAGTGCCATCTGGCAGAGGACACAAACGGTGTGATGGTGTTGCAAGCACACTGTGCAGGACCACTGCAGAATCAGCCAACAGGCAGAGACTCGAAGGGCCCATTTAGTCTTCTCTCTTGCTTCAAAGCAGGATCAATGCACTTTATGTGTTTCACAGTAAATATCTATCATGGTGTGAAAATTCTTCAATCCTTAATACAGGCCACCTTTATTTGGAAAAAAAATTAGTCTTTCCCCAGTATGCTAGTTTTTTGAAAACTTACAATGTTCCCTGTCAGTCCCTCTTTTTTGACTTAAGAATATAATGCACTCAAGACATTAGGTTTTTGAGTCCTTGGGCCAGTCTTGCTGAGACTCTTTGACTCCCTTTCTTGCATTGTGGAGCCCCAGGTGAGGGCAGTCGTTACCTTCAGCACCCACAGAGTAGCAGGACTCAGATAAAGAGTTTTTCCCTAATCCATAATAGGAGATCACACAAGTGCTGTTGGAGTTTAACTGCCACAGAGACAAATAAATGGCAAGATGCTGTTATATCATCTAATTCTGAACAGCAGTCAACGTAAACGAGGAAGAGAGGGGAACATACCTCAAGATGTGAAATAACAGGTTTGGGGGCACACAAAACCCCTGGAACAGCATACCTGCCTTGACTATCTTGTATTCACAAACTTAAAGTCACAGGCACTCCTTTAGCAGGAGCTTGAGGTTCTAATTAGGCAACAGACTGTAACAAAACCTACAACAGAACTGTAATCTGTACATTTCTAAGCACAGAGTGAGACATTTCTAATAATAAGTTTCAGAACTTATATTTTTATTTCAGCCTTCTTTTTTTTTTTTTTTTTTTCCTCAGCAGGAAATGCACATAATAATATGCAATTCACAGAATCACAGAATTGTAGGGGTTGGAAGGGACCTTGAGAGATCATTAGGTCCAACCCCCGATTAGTTATCATGCGTTTAAAGCTTCTTACTCACCCACTGGAGACATTTCTGGGACACTGGCAACATAAGGCCCATCCAGGAACTTTGGCTCGTTATCATTAATGTCCTGAACTTTAATGATGAACTCTGATTCAGGCTCAAGTGGTTTCTTGGTGTCAACATCCACAGCCTGAGCCCGGAGAGTGTAGAAAGGTTTTTCTTCTCGATCTAGGCTCCTTATGGCATGAATGTCCCCTGTGGTCTCATCAATGGTAAAAACCGTGCCGGCACCATCTCCGGAAAGGGTATACTTAACAGTGCCCACTCCCTTGTCCAAGTCAGAATGAAGCTTGAGAACAAAAAGAAAAAGAAGGGGGGGAAAAAAAAAAAAAAAAAAAAAAGAGGAAGAAAATAGCATTAGTGGCTTTTCTTCTAGGTTGGAAGATAATTACTATTTTTACTTTTTTCTCTTATGTAATAAAAGTCATTAGAGGAACTGATTTCATAAGGCATTAACTGCCCCTAAGTGCATGGAAAAAATGTGGGTAGAGTGTAATCTCATATTTTTACCACCTAGTACCCAGCAGAAAGAACATTTCAAAGTCTATCTGCTTTCTGCCATGAATACTGTTTACTACTAAAAGTGCAATGAAACACAGCTTCAGATTTGTTATAAACTAAAATTTAAGACCAAGGATGGAAAACATGAGATTACATGAAAGAGTATCAAAAACTTTCACAGGCATTTGGCTTTCAGGGATGTAGAAGGGAAGTATCAGATTTATTATTCACGCACAGGAATTGATGGAATGCGGAGCACAAACTCAAACCTGGTTTAAAAAAGACAAGATATATCTATTACTTACAGTAAATGTTAAACAGAACTAAAAATACTATGTTTTACAGAAATTCTTGATTATTTCCTTCCGTCCTTTCTGAAACAGTCAAATGGCAGACAGTGTGAAGCTCAGAGTTCTCTTTCTTATTGGAAGAATACAGAACTAAATAATTTCTGCCTTAATTCAATTATTTCTGCCTTAAATACTAATATACACATTTTCCAGATTACTAGTGTGTTAAATCTCCATTTCTATTTTAGAAAAAAAAAAAACAACCAAAACTTGAATACAAATTTTTGGATGTTTTCATCCATTTGATCAGTGTTTGTAGTACTAAAATGTGTCCTTCACCACTATTTCAAATGCAGGAATATTTAAAATTGGAATACAGTATGATGAACATCTTTCTCAGGTGCCTTTATCTGTCTCATGCTCATCCCTTAAATACATCTAAAAGTTTTGAATAGATACTCAAGGTTACATCACTGATGCTGAAACAGCTTTTAAAATATTCTGCCGCTTGTCCCATCTAACGAGGACTAAAGAGATCTACTATAATGGACACAGGTTGGAATGGAGTTTTCAAGAATGAATTCCCTTAAGCAGTATAGTAAAGCGATTATGGATATAGGCTTTATTTACATGATGTACTGCCCAAGGTGAAACACAATAGAGGAAACATGGGACATGAAAGGAGATTATGTAGAAAATAAATTACTGAGAAACTAAATGGTTTTGGTAATGGGGCAAGAAGCTAAGCTACAGGGAAAGAGGTAAAGGCAATTATTAACATTTATAGCTATTGCCTTGAAATTGAAAATAGGTCCTTGTGACTGTGGAGGAGGTCATGGTTTGTGGGACAGAGCGAACATGAACATAGTCTCTTCTTTGTCTACTTTTTCATCTCATCATTCCTGCTCAGTGAATATACTAGATTCTGATCTTTCATCTAGCTGTTCCCTGCATGCGATTTTAAATTATCTCTCCAGTCTGAAATAGAGCATTTTGCTCCTTGAGCACTGGTTCACTGTGGAAAGATTCAAAGGAAGTTAATTCTTTTCCTCCTGGGGTGTTAAATATTTCCTTGCTTGTAAAATGAAAAGATAATGCAGCCTGAGATAATTAATGTCTCTTTCTTCCTCATCATTTTAATTTAAGTGGCTCACAAGCTTCCTGCTGTTCCATTATACCTTGCTCAGTTAAAGCTTAGTATTTTCCTTCCATTATCATATAGAGGCTTACAAACACACATGGAGCGAGAAAAGAAAAAAAGAAAAAAAAAATATTATGAGAAAGCTCAAATTAAAAATGTGAGAACTTTATAGAGAGAACAAACCATTTTCTTACTCGTGTCCCTGTATTAAATAAAATAGGTCTGGCCTTTAATGTGAAGTTTACCTTATTCCATACAGTAAGACTACCACAGAGCAAAGGACTGTGGTTTCGAAGTAGGGATTTGTAATCAGGGAAGCATGCCAAGAATATTGTCTCTACTCCCCTCTCCTGTCATCAGATTTGGCACTAAAGCCGAGATGGTTGAATGAATTTCTTATTGCCAGCTGAAGGCTTTATGCTCAACTAGTAAGAAATCAGGCTGCATTGCACGCGTCATCCAAGCGCCTGGATTAGAGGGAAATAATGATAGTTGCTTCCCCTAGCTGGAGAATAGGTAATAAGTATAACAAGAAAAAAGCAAAACAAGGGCTCCTAAGAGAAAGTAAGAGTGAAATACAACTGCAAGTACAAACATAGTTTTTTTTCAAATGTATTGGAGCGAAAAAGCTTTATAACTGGCAGCATTAGCAATTCTACAGTTATAGATGTGTTTACTGTGCTTCACAAATATCACTCAGCTAGTATAACCTAGGAACCACTCCACTGATTTACACAGAGCTGTATGCCTTTGCATTAGCTGGTATCTGTCATGTCTTATTTATTCATCAAATCATGCAAATCTGCTGATTTCGATACAGGCTTCCTAGATGCCATTGCTGCATGATGGGCTAATGCATGCTTATTTGTAACCCACATTGAGCTTTACAATTTGTGGTGCAATTAAACATTACAAAGTGTCTAATTACTGTAGGGGAATAGCTGATTTATTTAATTTAACATTAACTGAATTATCCAACAATCAAAGGCATGCAATATTGAGATTCAGACACAAGGATGGAGAGAGAGGAACTAGCATTAGCTGGACTTGCACAACTCTAGAAAATAATCCTGACTTTCAATGCCTGAAATATTCCAGGATGCAGTTTAGGCTAAAGAATAAGTGCCTCATAGTGTGTCTCTGATTTATGTGTTACAAGCTGCATTGCACTGGAAGAAAAGACATTTCTTTTTTTGTCCTGGAAAACATACAGATTTGTAAAAGACTAGTTTTGCTGACACTGTCCAGAGGTAGTATTAGGTTTGTATCCCATTTCTCCTTCTTGCTTGTGGCTATTTTCCAACTCTTGCCCTTCTGCTCTTTAAGCTAAAGGGCAGGGCAAGAGAACTACTGCTCAAATCTTACCTAAAACACCCTCCACCCTCCTCAATGTATTTACATTTCAGAATTACTTGAATTTACTGCACCAGTGTGGTATGAATTCTTATTTTCCCATGGATTTTTCTTACAGTTAGGTTTTGTCTGTAAATTCTGAATATTAAAAACACCACAAAGGCTTGGAAATGTGAGGGATTCATCTTTAGTTTTACTCAAATCTGTGCTGTTATTCTCACTACCTAAGAAACAGTGTCAGATCTTTGGGCAAATCTGCCCCAAGTGTAAAATTAAGGATTTCTTGCAGCAAACTCTGTTAGTGCAGAAAATCACAGATATTTTTTTTGTGATGGCAGATAAAGACATATCATCCCATAATTCTCTTTAATGTGTGCAAACAATAACGCATATGGCAAAGGAAATGACTGAAAATCAAGTATGAGTAAGATGGAGACTATTGTGAAACGCATTGCATAAATCTATGCAGAAACTTTCGCAGTGTTCTTGAATCATATCCAATACCAGATGCCAGACTGAATCAGTCTACAAGTCCATGGGATCTAGCAATCTGCTTCAGCCTATAACTAGCTGAAAGATAGTTAGCTTCAGAGAGGATGAAAAACTTGGTAACAACTCACTACAAGCACATCTGGGAGAAATTATTTATTCAGTTCTTCAGGCAGCTATGTCCAATTCCTAACAAGCAGTATGACTATTTGTATTTTAGCAATAAAGTGAGACCTTAGTGCTTCAATAACTCATGTTATAAACTCGGTGTCAGTTCAAAAATTCATAGACCTGCACACGTTATTTGATATTACATATGAAACAACATAAAAGATCAAGAAATGCATTAGCAAATGCAATTCAAGAACTGCTGCATACTCCTAGCTAAATTAAATGTGTCAGTGGTATGGATCAGAAGTCTTTGTTCCTTGGGGATTTGCTCTTCAGCAAATCCTATATATCTCATCCTCAGCTGTTCATATTTTCTTTTCATAAACACTTCAACAACTTGTATTAATAAACTTACAATGATTGGAAAGTCAAATTTGAAAATTCACAGATACAGGTAAAAAATTAGAAGAAAAAGAAACTTAAACAAACTACATGATAATCTAGCTTTAAAAAGAAGCAATTCCTATACCCTTGGTTTGTTCAGCCTGGAGAAAAGGAGGCTGAGGTCTATGGCTTCATGGTCTATGGCTTCCTGACGAGAGGAGCGAAGGGGCAGCTGCTGATCTCCCTTCTTTAGTGACCAGTGATAGAACCCCAAGGAACAATATGAAGCTGTGACAGGGAAGATTTAGGTTGGATGTTAGGAAAAGGTTCTTTACTGAGAGGGTGGTCTGGCACTGGAACAGGGTCCCCAGGGAAGTGGTCACAGCGCTGAGCTTAAGAAGCATCTAGACAATGCACTCAGTCCCATGCTCTGACTTGGCTGGCCCTGTGTGGAGCCAGGAGTTGGACTCCATGATCCTTATGGGTCCCTTCCAACTCAGGATATTCTGTGATTTTATGATACCCTCACAGAGGATGAGAACCATGGCTATGACTTCCACTAGTATTGCTGTGATCTTAATTTCATAGCAATGCAGACACTGAAAAATCGTTTTATGAATTTCCCATCTGTAAAAATTAAAAAAGTAGAAAAAGAGGAACAAGTAAAAAATTTTTAAATGTCAATAAATGTTTAGCATCCCTAAACAGATATATTCACCCTGTGATATATAGTATGAAATCCTAAGTCTTCTTCCATTGCTGATTTCATAGGCTGAAAACAAACTTCAATGGTCAATTTATTCATTGCTAGTAGATCAATTTAAATGTTCTATTGCAGTGCATATCTGGACTGAAAACACTGCTAAATATTCCAAGGTATTAACCCTTCCTTGCAAGCACAGCAGTATTAGTTATACATCCATATCATGACATTTTTAATTATGGAACATATATTTTAGTACCTTATTCCATTATTTTCTCTGCCTGTATCTACTTCCAAGTACCTCCATTTGCTATGTTGCCACCAGTTCCTACCCCTATCCTTTCCTGGGTAAAATGTGCACTGTCAAAATAACTAATCAGCTCCAATACTTCCTAAAATTGCAAATATGGAACGACATCCTGAACTTAGGAAAGAAAACAAAAGGTCATTGTGGAAAGCATAGATACAAGCAGAGCTATTTTGGCAATCCTCCACTGCAAAAGTCTGTGTGTTGGAACAGGGGTACACACTTACAGGAAAGGAGGGTGTAAATGATCCTAGATAAACCTTTACTAACCACGTACAAAGACCCTATTGGGAATATTGCACTTTAAAAGCATATTTATTTTACACATATTTTCTATTGGCAAGAACTCTATGGTATAGAGAGATTTCATAGTTCTTTCTAAAAACTGAAAATTAGATTTTAGTGTACTTCTTTTTTACAAACGCCTGTAAAAATACATAAAAGCTTAATTTTTTACTGAGGTAAAGGGGAGGTGTCTGTGTTAGAGACTTTAATTCTGGAAATTGAGTAATAAAAACAACAATGAAAATGCTGCTAAGCAAATCCAACAAAATATTCTTTCCTTCCTCCCCTCTATCACACCTTCCCCCATCTCCCTCCAGGGGACACTTAGGGACTAGGCAAAACCTGCTCAAAGCACAATGCAAATGTTTCTTGATCCTAAAAATCTGGACTACCCAGGCCATTTTCTGAACATTCAGTTACTAAACATTGCTCAGACAAGACTGCAGACTAACGCTTGTGTTGGGAGGATTTAGGACACTAACACAAAACAGGTCAGATGGACAGGAATCCACAAGGTAGGCATATGGAAAGAGATAGCTAAAATCATAGAATCATAGAAGACAGCCAAGTCCAACTGAAAAATGATGAAGTTTAAGAAAGATGAAAAAAAAAAAGAAAAGACATTTTTTCAAAGTCATTTGGAAAAGATGCTTTTGTTTCTTTTTAAGACTGAAAATTCTTTTCAGTAGGAAGGGGTGTCCTTATACTGGCTTTCAAGATACCCCCATCCATGACAAGGCTTTCTTAGTGCTATAAGAATTTAAAAAAATAATTAATAACATCAATTAAAGTATGTATGTATAAAGATATACCAAGGATTAAAAAAAAATATATATTATTTGAAGTCGCAAGCTGCATGTATTCTATCACCATGACTAATTTTCTTAGGGATATATTGCTATGGTTTATTTTCCTTTGTTTAGTAAAATACCTACTTCCAAGAAATGGCATTCTTCTAATTTTTACGAAAATGGCAATAGACAACATGGTTCTGCATTTTGAAGTGACTTTTGCACACTGTCCAGATTAGATTAGAATACTTTCTTATTCAAGAGGAATTAAATAGAAAGGTTTTCTACTCTTTTCCTAATGAGTCCTGTTTGGCAAATAAAGCTGAGCTTTATTTAAATTAAAACACCAATTATCCAATTAAATAAAACATTCTCTCCTTCTGTCATGGGAATTTAGTTTAAGCATACTGAGTCAGATAAGACTTTTCCAATAATGAGTGTGGTTGCCAGTAAATATTATGATGGCAAATAAGTCATTAGGTAGGAATAAAAACAGTACCCAACCTGATCAGTTCAAATGAGTCCTCATCCCTATCAATATCACTGAGTTGAAGGGTCAAGGGTTGCTGCTTTTCTAATTCTGCTCTACAACATTTTTGTTGCATTATGTAGAATTTAATAATAACATTTGCAAAAGTACACTCCAAAATAAATATTTTTTTCTTCCATAAATAGTGAGTGCCTATAGACTGGGAAAAAAAAAAAAAAAAAAAGAATTATGCATTAGTAAAATATTAAAAGAATAAAAACATTAAAAGAATAAAAATCTATCGATACTAAGTCATTATACCCTGATTATAAAACCAATTATGTATGTAAATTACAAGCTCCATATATTTCTTAGGATGATCTCTTACATCATGATTTCAGCTGGAGTTGATGCATAGACAAACACTGTGTCCTGCTCCCCTCTCTTAAAATTTAATGTAAGAATCAAAATTGCAAACGATTTTTAAATGAAATTATTATTACTGAGCTCATGTAGCTCCATGTTACGATGTGCTCCGTGTACGCATGTTGATAGGCTTCAGGCCGCAGTTACGAGGAATTCCATCTGAGAGAAATGTTCCGCAGAGTGGTAACAGCTGATGGGGTCATGAATCTGCTGAGGCCGCTCGGTATTACCGTGGTAAAGCAACAATGTAATCACAGGTGCCAACAACAAATTCCAGTATTGACCATTAGACAACAACAGAATACTAAATTTGAGGAAATTCATCAACTTCCAATTTCTTCTTTCTCCAATTCAATTTTATACATCCTGCTGAAGCAATATCATGTACAACGAAGCGTGCAGCTGCTGATGAGAGCTTGGTGGAAAATTATTTCACCATCTCATTAAATTTTTAAAATTTCATAATTTTTCAAAGTATTTAACATGAGCAAAGCGTGGGATTGAATCTGAAACCCGCACAGTGCAAAGACCTTAATGCATCAGATGGGAAAGGTGAGGTTGTGCCATGTATCCTCACACACAGCTGTGGCTTTTTCCTTTCTTTTCACTTGAAACCTGTAGTAAACTATCTTCTGGTTCAAAGGAGTCTGTACAAGACATCACCTGTTACAAATGAATACATTTCAGCTGGCACCAGTAGAGTGGGTTTGATTTACACCTATGAAAGCACTGGAGCCCCTTCTGTACCTCTGCCTGGCTGGGGTCCCAGTGGTTAAGTGGGAGCATAATGCTGATGCCTGAAAATGAGAAATGAGGGAAGGGAATTTGCCAAAAACAGGGGTCTGGAGAAAGAAACATCATAGCTTTCCACAGCAGATACTTGCATTAATTTTCAAGGCAATAGATACATTTTATCTCAAAACAAAATGAACAAAATACAATGTTGCAATGAAATTCTACATTCTTGTTATTTAATTGTGCAAGATCTACAAAACACCCAATGGCATTGCTGAAATTAATGGAAGTGTAGAGGGGTGATTATCTTTTTAGGTAGCATTTCCTTTTTGAAACATGAATCACTGTAAGAATATCAAAAAGTTCTGCATCTCTCCAGATGCCACATACTGACAGTAATTTATTATTTTGCGTTTTGTTCCCTACCGTATCCCTTCTACAACATATATAAAAGATCAATGCATGAAAATATGAATTATGCTGTATGATATAATAAAAATAGATAGTAGAGTCTTAGGAAGCCTTTACATGAAATACACTTAATCTATGATATAATTTGTGAGACAACTATTAGAGGAGAGTTCATAATTTGTCAGGATTGCTTAATTATATTTATGAAGATGACTAGATAACCACTGTTCAAAAAGTTGAGAACAATCAGGAATTTTATATTACAAATTGTCACTGAAATGAAGGTGTTGGTAAGCAGTATTTTCAGTCTAAAATGAGGTGTTTAGGCTCATGAAGTGACAAAATCCGTTTTTTTTTTTTAAAGGTTGTGTGAATGTGATCCATTTTCTATAGAATTATACTGTACAGATGTCTTAAGCTACAGGCTATAAAATCATGTTTTATTTTTCACATTCCATATACGTTAACTACTTGGGCTTTACATGGAAAGTACTATTAGTATCAGAAGACACATGTTCGAATACGAAATCCAACATGATAAAAATGTGAGATTCCTCATCTCATCTAATAATGGGTCACGACATTGTAGACATTTTTTCTTTTGAGAAAAATTAATTAATTTCCCACAGAAGCTATAGCTACAGCTGCTCAGTTGCATGATCTTTTTTTTAATCTCAGAGGAATTGCCCTACTGGTATTGCCAGTGGGAATACCTTTGTGAAGACTGCAGGATTAGCTATGACTATGTCATAGGGAAGACAGTGTCCTGTATGCCACTGTGCTTCTGAAGTGACAACAAAAAGATGGCTGTCAGCTCCTGGGCGCCAAGGCAAACAGGGGTTTTGGAATGATACCCACTAATGAAGAAGATCATGGCTCTGAGCGTCTTCTCACTCCTTCCCTTGGTGACATCCACTTCCTCACCCCAAATGCCTACAGCTAATTGAATTCCCTTGAAGTTTTTATGTCATACTGTCCCATCTGGTTAAAGCAGCTGAATAGTTGGCCTTTGTAAGCCTGGCTCTTCTGATATTAATTATAGAAAACTCAAACTTCCACCATAAATTCCCACACCATAACAGCAAGAAGGAGCAGAAATATAGATCCTACTATATAGTCATAAAGGCATGGTAGACAAGAAGCCATTGCCGCCTACAGCAGTCTGTAACACAAAAAACTGTGGTTAGCTGGTCTCCTTAGAGGTGGTGCACCTGACCACACACAAAGTTAATCCCAAGCCTGAGTCTGACTCCCTGAGTCAGCTCTGAAAAATATCTAGAGACAGCTTCTCCAGAAAGTCAAAGGCTCAGGAGAGCTCCTAGAAGCATGCCCTCCAGAAGACTCCCTACACTAGGTTTGCCCTACATTAGGAAGCCACAATTCTCTGACAAGCAGAGACATAGAATCATAGAATGGTCTGGGTTGGAAGGGACCCCAAGGATCATAGAGCTCCACCCCCCCTGCTACAGGCAGGGCCACCAACCTCCAGGCCTGGATCTACACAAGGTTGCCCAGGGCCCCATCCAACCTGGCCTTGAACACTTCCAGGGACGGGGCATCCACTACTTCTCTGGGCAGCTTGTTCCAGCACCTCACCACTCTTTCTGTAAAAAACTTCCCCCTAATATCTAATCTAAACCTTCCTTCCTTTAGTTTTAATCCATTCCCCCTTGTCCTGACATCATCTGCTCTTTTAAAAAGTTGACACCCCTCCTGCTTATAAGCTCCCTTCAGGTACTGGAAGGCTGCAATGAGGTTCCCCCCCCGCAGCCTTCTCTTCTCCAGAAGAAAGGACGCAGTTCACCGTAGAGTCCTGCTGTGTCACCCTGTGGTCTACCTATGCTGAAATCTTGTCTGTGTGCATATCCCAAAGATGGTAATAATTTTTTTTAAAATCACTGATAAATAGGCTGTGCTTTTGACAGGACCTTTGTCATTAATCCAAAAGAACAGCTTCCCTTACTTAGAGCATGAATAAAAAGACTGGAGCCGTAAGGTCTCCTCATTCTTGTGTAAACACACTGTTGGAAAAGTATGCTGAACGAGTTATCAATTGCATTTGGAGAGGTCAAAGATTCTAAACCGATTATAAAAGCTTATGCTTATTTGACATTGATTGGAACTTTAAGTAGCAAATGAATCTTCTGGTGTTTCATTTTTTATTTATATCTGTATGCTCTTCAATTCCAGTCTGATCTTGGGGCATTTTATAGCAAAGGCCTATTAAATTCTGTTGGTGCTGATTAAACTTTCTTCTTTTTGATCTTTCCCTTAACACTTCTATTTTTTTTCCAATTTCATGTATTTTTCTTCAGTGACTGTATTACTGTATTGCAAATGAATATAAGAACTCGCTTTCTATGTATTTAAATTTAACGTGATGTTAAATAATAATAAAAAAAAATTTCTGTAAATCAAACTTGCTGTAAAGCACTGTCAGTTAAGGTGCCTCTTTTTGTTTGATAATGACACACTAGAACAGGAAGGGAATGACAGGGTAGAAAGATATCACCGTGACAAAGCACACTCTTACAAACTATCTGACCACTTCTCTTTTCTAAATAGGAACAAAAAAAAAATCTTAGTTTTTATCACAGAGGTGAAAAATATTAATTTTAACACAGATATTAGAGGGATAATTTTGAAGGCATTTACAGGAACAGAATTTCCTGAGCAAAACAGAATATCTTCTGAATTTTTAATCTTTTCTGAAATTAAATTTGGTCAAAAACCCCAGGCAAACAAGCACACCAGAACAAAAAAAATCCAAAATAACCCAGCAGTCATAATTGAAAAATGCTTAATGTGTATAAGATCCAGTGCAATGGAATATACAGCAAAGAAGCCGAAAGAATTCTTCTGTGCCCAGATGTTTCAATTCCAAGAAAGCATAATCACATGAATCATGTTCCAGAACAATATTTTAAAAGGCTGTACTAATGAAATCACCTTTTGACACAGCAACTCTTGATTTTCAGAAGAAGCATGGGAAAAGGTCATGTTGTATTTATTTATTTAACTTTGCTGAAACATTCAAAATGCTTTCAGGTTGAATACTCCTTGGTCATGAAACTGTAACTTGCTGTGCTTTTGCTACAGCATTGAGACACAATTCCTGTGACACTGATTGAGGTGCCACATAAATATACATAAATAAACAGCATCTTCTGCACTTTTAAAAAATTACCCATTGAAGCTTATTTCTGGTCTGATCAGCTTACGTTCTTTGTCTCAAGGACCAATGAGAAATTGGTCAGATACAAGCAGTGATTACTTCACAGTAGATAAGAACGTAAGAAATTTTGAGGCCTCGATGTAAGTAGATTCAACAAATTAAAAAGTGAATTACATTAATGAAGAGCTACAACAAAAAGATGAGCAGAAACATGTTTTTGAGGTGGCTGAGTTAATGTAGTCACTCTGCAGGAAAGGGAATGGAAGTGCTTAAGGAGCATATGCTGGGCAGGCCTGCTTGCGTGTCACCTCTGGCATCATCATGTGTACAATGTTAACAGGACACCATTTCATATTGAGAATGCCAACAGTGGAAGTCAGGACATACTGGCAGAGGGAGAAGGCCTACTTGAAATAAAGAATTTATTATTTCCAGAATCCCTTAGAAACAGAACAAAACTATATCAATATAGCTGGAGTATATGAACTTTATTTCAGGATCTTAGAAGGTCATACTTGCAATTTTTTATGCTATTGAATATAATTAGAGTCTTCATGGATAATACCAATCATTTCAACCAATCAGTCATTTCAATAGAACGTATATGAGGTGGTATTCATGAAATGAATATGAAAACGTAGTAAATTAGAGAATATAATAAATAAAACAAGTAAATTGGTACAATAAAGATAAGTGACACAGAGCATAGTTTTAATTTTCTTCTAGATTGACTTGCAGAAAAAAAAATAAAATTGGCTGTTTTGCAAAAGGAAGAAAATTTCCCTTTCAGTGGGGTCTTTTAACTACTGTACCTCTGGATGGGATAAAAGTAGGGTGTTAAGACACAGGTAATGTGCCAGATAGATAGATAGAATTTGTTCTTCAGGCTTGGATTATTTAAAGCAAGCAGCATTTTTATGGCACTATGCAGAACTGATTCAAATCAGAAATTCTGTATATATTTTAAGTTATGGATACATTCATATTTCACATATCATTAAGCTGCAGTGTGTAAGAATATTGGTATGCCTTCTTTTTAATAAAAATGTCACACCTATGTACTAACCAGCAAAAGAAAAATACTTTCCACAGCTCAAGCCTAAATCATTCCTGCTCAAATGGAGCAGTTCAGTCATAAATTTGAATACTGATTGTATCTTCTGAATTGTCACAATTAAAAAACAAAAAAGTGTTGAGTTTGCATGAACTTATAGCCTAGCTATAGAATTTACCTGCAAGATTTACTCATGTTTTTAATGGATAAGGAAAAATTTTCTTAAGAATTGGCAGAAAATACAATATAACAGAAAAAGAAACTGAAGAGGTTTATAACTTGGAACAGAAGTGACTGCACGGTTGTAGTAAGATTTCTGTTTTCTATAGCTGTGACTGCATTTGTGTTTTATACTGATGAGATGAAAGAACAGTCAACTCTGCTGCTGCTGTTGCCAATGGGGATGGAGAAGGAAGTGAAGAACATAGAGTCATTTTATCCAAGACAGGTGATGTCAAGGTTATTGCTAAAGAGACCTCAGGAGAAGGAATAAACAGGAAGCGCGAAGAAGAGCTGTGTCTGACTGAGTTTATATTCCATCCCTTTCTAATAAGAGTTGCTCAATGAAACAACAGAGGTGTTAATTTGTTCCTAATCCCTCTGCATATGGTTCTTCCTGAAGTCCAGGGGGAAAAATAAATTTACAAGGATAAATCTCTCCAGGCTCCAGGGAAGCCCAGTTGTGTTTATAAGGCTTAAACCTTGGCCTCAAGATTTGTCCATTTGCCATTGTCTCCAATCTAATTCAGTAATAATTACAGGCTTGCAAGTAGTATCAGAGTACTGTCCTGCAGAGTACTAGCAAGGTACTCCCCTGAAGAGTGAGAGTTTTTCATTTGTTTCAATTCATACACTTAGGTGAGTTCTCTTTCCACTTCTAAGTTTTAACAGACTAAATATCTCAAAACAGAAACAACAGAAGTCTTTTCTGGTGTAGAAATAATTCTCTATCTCTCTCCGAATTTTCAGAACCTCAAACAATACTATTTGATTGCTTCAAGGCTCAGGAGATGGAATAAACTTGATCAAATAATTATTTTTGCAATTTTAACAATAAGCATTCAGTTCTACATAAAATACTATGAAATCTTTCCATTGGTGCAGGATTTACTTGTTCTCTGACAGGGAGATTATGTATTTTGTAACATTCACAGAAGTAAGGCTTCTTTCCCTGACAAACATTGAAGCTACTGATGGCTAAATTCACCTGGATTTGCAGTAGCTGCTAATTATGATCAAGGCAGTTATATTCACCAAGTGAAGCATTTTTTAGCGATTATCCTAAACAATATATTTATTTGGTAGGATAGATAATTTGCATATGCCCTTTCTGGACATAAGAGCAGGATTGGCTATGTAATAATAATACATTCATTGGCTGGAGACCTCCTATGCATCAAACATCATCTATTTTGTTTGCCATCTGCCTTTAAGGTTTCATGGATTTGCAGCACGTTTCTCAAGTCCATCATCTTACGACACTTGCTCCAAATACAGAAACCAGGACTGAGAAAGATGTCCGTGCCTCTGTAAAAAGACAACATAAACATGACATGATAAAGAACAAATTTTTACTTTGTTCTGACAAACAGTTTTACTCACTGAGTAACAATGTCTTCCGTGAATAGGCACCTTAAGAAAACACACAATGTAGAGACAGATGAATTTTAACTACACCTGAAAGACATAGGCATAGAAAGTAAATTTTTGTTAATGAGATCACAGAAAACTGGTACCTATTTAGAATTAGATCAGTTAATCTTGAACTAATTAGCGACTGTTTGTTAGTGAAAGTCCTACTCCAGCAATATTTGCACCATAAATTGAACTGAATTAAACAATAAAGGATAATGTGGCCTAATTTACATAGGACAATCAGTCAAGTACTGCAAGAATCCAATTCATTCAGGAAGGTAATATATAAACAGAGTGTTTTTGCTTAAAACAACTGAAAGAATGAACAGGTAATTACACTTATTGACTAATGAATTTGCCAAAAATGAGTAAGCCAGAAATCAGTAGTGATTTCTTCTGCTTGTCTTTTTTGAACAGAAAATACTCAAAATACGCAAATTACCGATCCTGTGGAGAGCTTGCATTTCTAATTCTATTAACAAATTGATCATTAAAATACTTCTTTTCAGCAAAAAGTTGTTTGTAAGAAAATCTCATTTCTTTCCAAGATTTCTGACGGTGATTCATCCGCTGCAGAATTGTACTGTATAGAATCAATGCAGTGGAAAGTGCCTTACAAGAGTATTCTCTTACAAGCATTGCTTACAGCACTCGAAGGCTATTGCTCTCTAGTACCGAGTCAAGTTATTTTTTCCTATCTCATTCAGGAAGCAAGATCTACCTCCTGGACACTGATGGTGGTGAACATACGTGAACATAGCAGGGGCAGCCTGTGAAAGCATAGTGTGCAAGGCACCTGTGGGAAGACATGCAATGCTGTACTCTGTAGTATCACACTTTATTTACATATAGGGGATAACACGTAACTATCAAAACCCATATCCACAGCAGGGCACAGGTCTGTCTGTACCAGCCATATGTCCCGTAGAGATTGTTGTATTAAAGGAACAATGAGGAGTTTGACTCAGTAAGAGCAGAAAAAGAAAGAGGCTTTATGCGCAGAGCTTCCTGCTCCTACCTTCCTGCCTTCCACACCTGCACAGGGAAATAGCCATTCTTGTTGAGCTGCTATGAGATCCAATTTAGAGCTACATTTTTTACTCTAAAACTAAGTCTTTTGAGAGGGGTATGAAAAGAATACAGCATTCACTTGTCGTGTGCTTTTTTAAGCTTTCAGAATAGATTCATCCCTCACTGGCATCCAGCTGGCCTTGTTTTGAGTTGCTGCAAAATGTGCTTTGAAAAATCATCTAGCATAGGCAAAAGAAAATATTTAAGCAAAAATGAGCTTCTGACTTACTATATGTGTGCCTTAAAAGTGCATATTTTTCATTTTGACGATACATTTACAGGAAGCATGAATTGGTGTTGTGGGATGCCAAATGCTTGTCACAATGGAATTTCATGCTAGGATATCATGAATAAACTACGTCCCAGCACACATACAACCTTATCAGGATGATGTTCTGTAAGAATTTAAATGAATACTAAATATTATATACATATTATTTTAAAATGGAAAAAAATAGTGAGACACCCTCACTAAAGATTTTTAAATTCATAAATACATTAAGATTTCTTCGCTAATATGTTCATTAACTTAATGACCTAGTTAAACTGGGCTTAGTCAGCATGATTAACAAGGAGTTATAACACCAATCTTCCATAAAATAAAAATAATCATAAAATTAGTTTGGTTTAAACAGTACTTTTAAGTAGTGGAGTTTTCATTACTGGGACAGCTGTTACCTGGAGCAACAGTAATTTACTTCCTAATTTGATATACCAGCTGCAGCTAGTACCAGTGTAGCATTTCAGACTTCCTGAAGCACCTATTTTGTAGTCAATTGTGCCAGTACTCTGTATCCCTGGTGACATTTTTTGGGTTTCTGTGACTCAGCATCATAGAGCTTACTATTGAATATGGGATTCCTTGGGATTCTTCTTTTTATTAGTAGAAACTCTAATACTTACCCCTGTAAAGACAAACCTACATAAATTCATTAAGCGCGAGTTTGAAATGGAATCTGGATTTTAGAAGAGGTAAAGAAGAGGGAGTCTGAAATCCTCTTTTCCTTCAACAAATAATTGTTTCATTTGTACATATGAAAGAATTCTGATTCATGCCCTCTTTACCGAACCCAGTTTGTCCTTGAAAGGAGCTGTTTTCATTTTAAAGAAAGAGCAACCAGAAACATTTTTGGAATACGGGAAATACAGAGTGGGTCTCCAACTTGCCCATGATCTGTGAATGCCACGACTTTGATCAGCAGATGAATAGGTGTTTCAGCCAGGCTGGGCTGTACAAAGCACAGCTAAGAGACACCTGCCCATCCATAAAGAGGTGATAAAGGAGCCTTTACTGTCTCAGCTGGAGGCTGTGGCTGCAGTGCAGTGTCCCAACATGCATCCTTCTTCTGCACAGCAACACAAACACACCAGAAATGCTGAGGGAAGGTTGTAAGGTGCTTCCAGATGACTTGCCAAAAGTGCAGAAGCACCTAAGTTCTCCCACTATTACTGACTACATTTCACTGGCTGATTCTCCTGCTGCACCTATGCCTCTTCCACAGCCACAGTATCTGTGTTGCGCTACATCGGGTCAGCGGATACCTGCTCTTTTTCTACTTTGTCCACAAGAACTCCTACATTTCCTTGCTGATCGGTACTGCCTGCTGTGAAAAGGATGGAAAAGCACTTTTCCCTGTGGACAGGCCAAGTAATGAACTAGTCATGGCAACAGCAAATTAGCAGCACATATCAACACCGCGGGGTGTATATAGAATTTGAGTAGCAACACACTGTCAAAGTCGTGGAGGTATTATGGCCCTTGACACGGGAAAGTTAATGATGTTCAGGTTCTACAAACCCACATTCCTATAAGAGCTACAGATGATAACTGTAAATCAATTTACAGAGGGCATTATCAACCCTACTTAGAGGAAGGGAAACAGACAAAGAAATAAAAGGGTACAAAGTAGCTCAGTGGTACAATTTGTAAACAGAATTCAGTGAAAATATAGTGACTTTAATGGTAGTACTCCATCTTTTAACTGCCTTCCAGCACAATAGCAGCTGTAGATGAGCATTAAGGTTGCTTTTCATTCAAGCCACAGAACCCTAAACAAAGACCAGAGAAGTGAAGCAGAATAATATAACTTTATACAGCTTCAGCTGGGAACATCTAAGAAACGATCAATCCAAGTAACTCTGGATGATTCTGAAGAAGGGCAGAGATGATGATCTCGACAGAGAACGAGAACACCAACTGAAGCAAACACGTCTTCCTTCCATATGAAACCAGGGTAGTTCAATGAAGGTCTAAGGATGAAAACACTAAAGGTCAAGGCAGTGGAAACAGAAGGACTATGAGAAGAAAATTGTATCATTTATCAGCACAAAAGTGAATAATCAAATGAAGTTTCCCCAGCTGCTAGTCTTCCAGACACATAGACCCACATGTTTTCCATATGCTTGTGTTAGAGTAGTTCTTTTCTTGGTAAGACAGGGAAAAGAAGGAAAAAAAAAAAGAGAAAATAAGGAAAAAAAAAAAAAAAGATTAAGCATGTGTAAATCATATGCATTACTAATGGATGTTGCAAAACAGCTAGCAAATGTTTCCAAGAGAAAGGGCAAATGAATTTTACATAGCCAAGTATTTTAAAAATATGCATTTATGAGAATCTTAAAGGAAAAAACAGATGGCATTTTAGAGTACATTCTACATACAAGATTTCTCTATCACAGATTGTGAATAATGTATGCATCCTTTCTCATCTCTTTCATATATAAAAAAGTTTTGAAATATTAATTTTGTAGTTTTGAAAAAAATTACAGTGAATATTTACATGAGCACATATTCAAGAGACAGTAGTGGTCTTCACAGGAATAAATGTACAGTTAAGAGCATAAAATAGTATTTAGAAAATGACTTCATTCTTTGTAAGATCTTTTACCCTTTTTTCACACCAATGCTTTTTTCTTGAAAAAATTATTTTTGAGTGGGACTACTCTAATTTTCTTTCCCTTTATGAAAACTTAACTGTACTTCATGATATCTTTCGCTATTGCAGTGAAAAAAATCTATTTGAATAGACTATATTTACTGAACCAAGTACATCACCAAATAATTTTTAATTTCTCTGTTATGATTCTTTTAACTTTGCATTGCCTGTTTCATGTTTGGTCTTATCAAACAATTAGGAACAAGTCAAAATGTATTAAAATGGAAATGTCTCAGTGACTTCAACATACATCTGATCTGCCTCATCATTTTTATTGTTCTTTTATGGTTTTTTTTCCCTTGAAAAAGTAATAGCTGAGTGTGTTCTAATAAGAATAAGACAGAAAGGTAACCAACAAAGAAGGCATATGGGTAAATACAACTTCAGAGGCTTGATTTTGTAGTCCATCTGTAGAAGTCACATGCAGGTCATCATAGACATTTTTGTGAATATATACATTCATACACACACACACACATATAGATATACTAAATACCATGAATGAAATTTGGGGGCTATTTGCTTAAAAAAGTGATTCAACGGCACAGCAGGACATACACGTGAGGAAGCAATGGAAAATTTTGTTCAGGCATGTCTCCTGCCTCTGTATCTTGGAATCTCATTTCTTCTAACTCAATCCTATATCTCTGCTGTGATTTTGTGCAAAGTATATAAAGGCTTCTTTTCTAGTGCCTAGATTTTTCAAGGACTGTGGACTATGAGAGGTGTACATTACAAGTATTAAAATACAGCATATTTGTGCATATGAATTGTATAAATAAAAACAGAAATATCACAAACAACTAATCCAAAAATGTGATCGTAATCTCCTATTCTACATCATCCTGTGTAATTTCTTCCTCACCTTCAGACACATGACTGTATAAAGCACTTTTGCACAGTGGGAGTGGAAAATTCAACTGAAAGTTGGGGAAAGGGGATTGACCAATGCCACCACTCAACCATGAGTAGGTTCTCCATATCTATTATTATGCACGAGCTGTACCTGTGTTAGCAAGTAATGCAAACCAGTGAGAGTGGATCTCTAGAATGAAGCAGCTGATGCTGAGGTGCGATGCCCGCAATAAATGTACCTTAGTGGTTTTTTTTTTTTGCTGTGGACAAGCAAAAATCCATCTGGTTCAATGGACTAAGTGCCAATTCATGTAGTGCATCCTCTCGGCTTATTTTTATCCAGAAGTGATCTAGTGACCTCTCGTGATGTGAACAAAAGTACAGTAAATCTGAATGGTCAAGACATTTGCTTTGTAAGGGCACTTTAGATGGGAACGAAAACCCTTATGGAGATCTGCCAGCTATCAAGTAATGCACAAATACCACAATTCTGAAACACGGTCAGCACTTCAGTATTTTAAAAGGAGGTTATCTACTTCTTTATTTTCAGAAAATAAAAAAGAATTTTTGAGGAAATATCTAATTTATTTTTTGGACACGGATCAAAATGGAAGTGTTTCTACTGCAAATAAAGGTGGTTTCTTTTGAAGCAAAGATATACAGCTCTCATCAGCTAGTTATAAAATTAGTGGTGGCATAATGTGAACTGGAATTTATCAAGAAAAAAAGGGAAATTCACTTTAAAATTCCTGAATGTGGAGATCAATTTTCTGAAAGGATTTGTGTTTATGAAGTCAGTCAAACTGTGTGGAGCACTGGCAACACGTAGACAAACGCCACTGTTATCTCTCTTTGTAGGCATTATTTTAGGTCTCTGTTCATCTTGTCCTTTAGTTTATAACACTCATGAATATTAAGACTATAAATGACTTGCAGCTATTTAAATTCATTATCATGATATAATGTCAATGGCTTTGCAAAGTCCTTTCATAATTTTACCTGTATTTATTTTTGTAACCTACTTTTTTCCTATAGTTGGAGCTACACTGCTGGAAAGTACCCCTGGAGATGAACTACTGAAGCAAGTAACTTCTGAATATTTATCTAACTCATAGCAAATCAATGCCCATCATTAAACATGGCAATAGATCCCACACAAACACATAGAATGAAAAATCTTTGGTTCCTGTCTTCTCCCCCCCATAACATCATCTTATATTTTCCCTGATAATGCAAAAATATCTGTATAATGCACAAAATGTGATCCAATTAAGTATACATTTCTTATTATCCTGTATAGCCTACAGGAAAAGTAGTGTAAATAGGATAATTACCTGTACCATAATTTTTTTACAAGTTTTTAACTACTGATACTTGGAGATAATTAAAGAAACTGAGCAGCCTTTCAGAATTATTTAATACACTGAGGAAGCCATTACTTCAGAATCAGTTTCTGGGGCTGGGCTCCCCAAAGAAACAAATTAATCTTTTTCCAAGAAACACAAGTGAAGATGCATAAAGCATAATGCAGATTATTATGAGTTTAACAGCCCAATACTTTTGATTGTCTATTTTCTGTTATATTAAGAATTTTGACATCTAATCTGATGTTCCATGAACATAGTAGGCTAGCAAGGAATTGACAGCATTGCCCTTTTCTCCCCTTCCTTCTTTCCCTTGAGTTTACTTCACCTTGCAGTTACAAATTTCACATTATTAATGTCAAGACTAGGAATGGACTTGGAAGCTAACTGTTTAATCTAAAGAGCATTGCAGTGGCTGCATGTAGAGAAATTTAATCAGTAACCCTTTATTTCATTTCCAGGCAGGCAGATCTGCCCAGCTTTCTCAGTTAGTGTGTTGTTCAGACTAGAGAGAACCCCCTACTTATCAATTCAGACAATATCAAAATTATTTTTATAAAAAACCCTACATGTAAAGATTAAAAAAATCAGAAGGACAGACTTTCTAGTCTCGGGTTTCAATATAATTTTGATAATTTCCTGTGCTTCAATCCCCTACTTAAGGAATAGAGCTAATGCTTTCTTGTCTCACAGAACCACTGCAAGGATAACTACTGCAATGTTCAGATGCCTTAGTGATGAGGCCCATATTTATAGAGATAGTAATAAGTGTAGAGGACAGAACTATTCATTTTGTGTAGGATCAATTACCATTCCTTTTAAAAGAAAAAGTTCCTCCAAAACAAAAGAATAGGTTACACATTAATTTATTTTTTTAATTGACAATATATCTAGACAGTATTTTATTAGCCTAGGTAATAAAATTGTGCTATAGTTGCTACCAAGCTCATCTGGCTGAATTTTATACTCAGCTTCCTAAAAAGGAACAATGTAAAAGTGCAATTCAGAACCAGGCCTTATAATGGCTTTCAGACATGGCAAATGAAGCATTGCAATGGACATGTCAAAATAGTAAATAAAGTAAAGAAATCCTGTTTGTGTCTGGCAGGAAAGAACTTATCTTTGGTTCTGTGTTTTGCTATACAAAAAAAGCCACAATCATTGGTTCTAACATAGATAATAAGTGTGTTATTGCCATTTAACTTCTTGATAATACCAGATTAGTCTATCAGCATAGAAATTACTCAAAAGAAGTACTGTACATTTTTTTAAATGCCACAGTAACACATATCTTTACAGAATTAAATTCTCAGTAAATCTGGACAGTGTTTCAAATTTTCAGCATCTTTATTACAGTTCTTAAACTGCACAAATGTTGTCTGTCAGAATTCATTAGGCTTATATGGGAACCTCCTCATTCTGCACTCATCGATTTCTTTTTCGGACTCTACCACTGGCATCAATTTGGGTTAAACTAGAAGCAGTTACCTGCTGTTCAGCTGTTGCAGCTGGATTTGACAGTTATTAATTGCCTGATACGATACTGCTGGAAATGTGGTCTTATATTTTAGAAGATATACATTGCAGTTATAACTTCAATAAGATTTTTTTTCCTTACTCTGACAGTTCATGCTTCACTTCACACGATAAGAAAAAAATGTTGTTAGAGCAATTAGGCTGCTCTGCACCACTTTTTTTAATTGCAATCCTTAATTCACATAAGCCATAATACACAAATATCTATAGGCTGATTTTTTTGTTTTGACACAGTAACTCCTGTTAACCAGCTAAATTTCGATACACAAAATAACACAAGTTTTGAAGCAGTACTCGTTTCAACAGAGTAATTCTATATCATCACCAAGATATTAAATAATGAAAAAAAGAGACTCAGCTGTGATCAATGGCTTACTCAGACACCACTGCTGAAAAGCAACGACACCATAAAAAATTGTATAGAACCACCTCTGTTGAATGGCACAGTGTCATCGCCAGGGACTATGGTTTACTAACTGCAATAGTCAGAGGAAGAAAAGGTTTTAGTAATTAAAACACATTCATTGACATTATTCTCAAAGATACTGGAATAGAAAGTTCTCTCATCTTGCTTCACCTTAAGCTTTTTTAAAGGGCAAGTGGAACTGAGTACCAGGAAACCACTTCCAAAGACCCAGAGAAGTAAAGAAAAATCAAAAAGCTGGTGTGCACACTCCTGACAGGCCTCAACTCTTACTCAACCTGCACACAAAACATCTACTCTCCTTCAATTTAAGTGGTATTCATTTTTTGTATTTTTTTTAGACTGTATGCAAACATATAAAGAACTTTGAAGGCTTTTAAATTTGCAAGATAAACAAGAATTTCTTCAATGAAAATAAAGCAGAAGGTGTAAATGTGTGTGTGTGTGTGTGTGTGTGTGTATATATATGAAGTTTCCTTTCATTTATATTTTGCTTTTCAGCTTACCAGGCATTCAGACTGGTAAGATGACATTATTTCAACTGTCATCCACTTCAACAGGTCATTTTAGTTTCATGAAGCAGACTGAAAAGTATGATTTGAATGACCTATTACATTTTATTTTTTCTATTAAAAAATACAAAAACGTCACAGCAAGAAGACATATGGGAGTGTTTGTGCTTCATATCTGTCTACTGCAGCGATATTTGGGCTTAGGCTTCAGCGCAGGTACCACTGCAGTTCAAGGGTTGTCACACTGGTGTTACATGCAGATGATGAGCTTGCTTGGTAGGATTCACTGCACCTGATCTAGTCCCCTACCATGCTCAAGTTGGCCTGAGCACAGATTAAGATGGTTCCCTTTTGCCTGAGGGCAGAGAGAGAATCACATAGGGTAGCATGGAAAACTAGGTGTGCAGGCAGCAGTATAGGCTCTGTCCCTTACCTAACAGGGCAGTAAGGACAGTTGCAGCCATGAAAGCATAGGTGTGCACCACCTAGGCCAGCTTTTGAGTTAGGGGATCCTCTGAGGGGATTCTGGGAGCCTGAGTTGGATCAGCTCTTCTTGAGTAGGATCAGCTCTTCTTAAGTATCTCTTACAGGAAGATACTCTGCCAGCTGCATGGTAGGTAGTATGAGCACTTGCAAGGTGTAAATATTTTCAACATCATCACACAACTCTTGCTAGCTGGATTTTTTTTTTCAAAATCAGATTAGTATGCTGATGTGCACTACTGTCTTAAACCTTTCTAAACTGGCACAATCAATAATATAACCTCATTCACTAAAGAATTACAGAATCACAGAATTGTAGGGGTTGGAAGGGACCTCCAGAGATCACTGAGTACAACCCCCCTGCCAAAGCATGCTCCCTAGCTCATATTGCACAGACAGGCATCCAGATGGGTCTTGAATATCTCCAGAGAAGGATACTCCACAAGCCCCCTGGGCAGCCTGTCCCAGTGCTCTGTCACCCTCCCTGTGGAAAAGTTCTTCTGCATATTAGTGCAGAACTTCCCGTGCTTCAACTTGTGGCCATTGCCCCTTGTCATGTCCCCACAGAGCATTGAAAAGAAGCTCGCTATTTTCCCTTGTGTCCCACACTTGAGATATTTATAAACATTAATCAGTTCCCCTCTCAGTCTTCTTTTCTCAAGGCTGAGAAAGCACTTTCAGTGCTGCAGATATTTGTATGTTACATATGAGGAGTAATATGTATTATTTTCACAAAAAAAAAAAAAATTTGGTAGGTATATTTTTCTATTTAGAAATTAATTGTTCTTTGATCATATTCCTCCCCATCAAACTGTCCAAATGACTTTCAGCAAAGTTAAATGAGTCACTTTTGGGAACAAGCTCAAAAGAAACACTTCTCATGTGAGATCTCCCATTTACATTTTTTCCTAGGTGGAGGAGAATGTCTGTTATTAACAGTGATCCCCACAGAAGAATAGTGTGCTGTGCTGTGTGCAAGTGGCCGCCAACCCAGAACCTTGTCTCTGGCAATGGCCAAACATTGATACTGGGAGAAAAGCTTTAGGTTGGAGAAAGCACAGATCAACATGTATTTTCCAAGCCTCCAGCAATTTGTGGGGACATTAGTGGTGACTCTAGTTAGTGGCCCTCAGCAGGTGGATTTTTATTAAATTCACACTCTTCTCACACACATGAAAAATTCTAACAGCTACATCACCCTGTTGCAGGGAGCTACTTATTTTGGGTTTATACATTTTGTGAAAAATCGCCTCCTTTTCTTTGCTCTGAATGTGACACCTATTGGGTTCATTTGATGCCCCCATCTTGCATTGGTGAAGGAGGGATTGCTCCTTCTTTAACCTCACCACTCTCTTCTAGCTGTTAACGGAGACCTATTATATTTCCTCCTCTTTGTCTCTTTTCCAGCCAAAGGAATGTCATCTTGCTCACTCATTCCTCACCAAGGAGACAATCCAAAGGCACTAATTTCCTTTGTATCCTTCTCTGTACTTTTCCAAGTTTTTTGGGACATGTGTCCCCTTTGACACCAGGGATAAATAATTTACACGGTGTTGAAGGTACAGGCTGACGAGCAATCTTGATACAAAGCTGTATTAATGACATTTATTTTCTTCTGCCACTGCTGAGAATGCTTAACATCCAATTTGCTTTTTTGGTACTCACAACACCCTGAGCAACTGTGCATACAACTATTACAAAACAAGATCTCCTTTGAGAGAGATTATGGCTGCCTCAGAGAACAACATTTAATTAATGAAGTTAGAATAATCCCCTCCTCCCCTCAAATATGTACCACTTTATATAAAATTTTATCTATTATTTTAATCCTGTCCTTTTCCCATTCCTCCCCTACAGCCTTTGTCTTTACTAACTCAAACAGCTTACTAGGAACTGCAAACACTGTTACCTGGACACACAGCCCCTTTCTCAGGCCATTTATGATCATGTTAAGCAACATAAGCCCCAGGCTAAATCCCTGCTGACACTGAAGATAGCACAAGAATGTCCAGGATGAAACACAGTAATTAACATTTTTGTTCAGTGGTCAATTAAGTATTTCATAATACTAGGAGTGAATAACTACTAGAGGAAACTACATGGTGTATTACCCACTTTGTATATTCTGCCAACTGGCTGGGATCCCTCTCCAGGGAAGTGGTCATTGACAAAGCGATGGGTAAAAAGACACAAACCCTCAGACTCTAGAGGTGACATCTGTCAGGCCTGAGGGAAATTTATCCCTTCAATGAAGATGTTGTGTTTCATTTGGGCAAGTGGATTCCAGTACCTGAGAGAATTAGCCATAGAGGAGATGGTTTATTATGACCTGGAAAACAGAATCCCCACAGATCCAGATGAAGTTGATGATTGTACCCAACCCTTGTGGTGGAGGTTTGTACAGAGTAAGTACATCATTGCTGTATACCAACTCATTGGCAGTACTGTACTGGAAAGGCGAAGAGGTATCAATGGTCAATGAAGTGGCTGGATGACTCTGACAATATGAAAAAGTCTGTACACATCTCAGTTGTGGAGAAACTGCCCTGAAAGGTCTAGCAACTCAAAGACAAGATGTCCCATTACACATCTGTATGGACCAGTATTTCAGCTGTTACGAGTAAATGTTCCTCTGCTCAGGAGAGATGATATGGAGGGCACAAAGGAAGTGGGATTGAAAGCCCACCTTGAACTTCGAAGCATAGGTATGTGAGTTGCAAGGAAAAATAATCACAAAGGGCGATTTTTCCATGAAAAATGCATGTCCAGTTTCCAGTGGGTGATTTTCAAGACAGAGTGGAAGGTCTGATCATACAATCCTCCTGAAGGGACTTCTAAGTCATTTTTGCAAGAACTGAGTAGGGAATATGACAAACAGGATTAGAGGGGCCCTGCCTCCAGCCAGATAGAGGAGAGGGACAAGTGAGTTTATTTGATCCGATGGCCTGATATGTCAGATCCATGACAGTACAAGGTTCTAGTGGACACTGTGCAGTCTACTCTAATGCCATCAAGCCATGGAGGGTCAGAAATCATCTAGAGTGACAGGGAGATCCCAACAGCTAACGGTACTGGAGGCCTAAGTGAGCCTAACCGGGAATGACTGGCAAAAACACCCCACTGTGACTGGCCCAGAGGCTCCATGCATCCTAGGCACAGACTACCTCAGGAGAGGGTACTTCAAAAGGGTACCCAAAATGGCACAGATGGGCTTTTGAAAGAGTTGCCTTTGAGTCAGAGGAGATTAAACAGCTGTCTAACTTGCTTGATCTCTCAGAAGATCCTTCTGCTGTGGAGTTGAAGAACAACAGGTGCCAATTGCAGTGGTGCACCAGCAGCAATAGCACACTGAGACTCCTTCATTCCCATTCCTAAGCTGATTCATTGGAGAGTCAAGGACTGACTGGCAGGACATGCTCACCCTTCAACAATCTATATGCCCAGTGCAGAAGTCCAAAGGAGAGCAGAGGCTGACAGTGGAAAATCATGGCCTGAATGGAGTCACACTGCCCATGAATGCTGCCATGACAGACATGTTGGAACTTTAATAAAAACTGGAGTCAAAGGCAGCCAAGTGGTACACCACAATTTATATTACTAATGCATTCTTCTCAATTCCTCTGGCAGCAGAGTGCCAGCCACAGTTTGTTTTCACTCAGATGGGTGCCCAGTACACCTCAAATCAACTACTCTAGGGGTAGAAACACAGCTCCACCCTCTGCCATGGACTAATCCAGACTGTAATGGAAAAGGGTGAAGCTCCAGAGACCCTGCAATATATTGATGGCATCATTTTATGGGGCAACACAGCAGAAGAAATTTTGATAAAGGGAAGAAAATAGTTCAAATCCTTCTGAAAGCCAGTTTTACTACAAAAGACAGCAAGGTCAAGGAGCATACCTTGATGGGCGTTGTCAGATTCCAATGGATGTCATTAAAAAAATTAAAGCTATATGTCTACCAACCAATGAAAGGGAAACACAAGCTTTCTTAGGCATTGTGGGGTTTGTGAGGATGCATATTCCAAATTACGGTCTGATCATAAACCCTCTCTAATCTGGAAGAAGAATAGTTAGAAATGGGATCCTGAGCAGCTACAAGACTCTGAACAAATTAAACAAGAAATAGTCCATGGACCAGTAGCCCTTTTGCCAGTTTGGGCAGGCCCAGATGTTAAACATGTACTCTACACAGCAGCTGGGGAGAATGGCCCTACCTGGAGTCTTTGGAAGAAGACACCAGGGGAGATTCAAGGTTGACCCCTGGAGTTTTGATGTCAGGGCTGCAGAGGATCTGAGGCCTGTTACACTCCAAGTGAAAAAGAGATATTGGCAGCACACGAAGGGGTTCAAGTTCCTTTGGGGGTGGTTGGTACTGAAGCCCAGTAACCTCATGTTCCTGCTGCAGTGGCAAGAATCGCACCAGATCTAAAAGAACCAGGATCAAGACTGTCTCCACTACTGCTTGTCTACACCTTTATGACTCCAACATTTGAATTTGTATAAAACTATTCTCTCTTTATATCTTATTGCATATTTCTTTAAAACTTGTTTCATGAATTCTGTTTTAACCTGTTTTTCTCTTATCATTTTTGGTATTTTGTCGTGCAGCAAGAACCATCAGGGTGGGATTTCTGCTTACATGGATTTAAGACACAAAACCTTCTTCTAAAGAAAACAGTTTAAGATGGTAGGTAGTAACTAAAACTTTATTAGGTTTACTTTCAGCCTTCATCAATGCTGGTGGATATTTTCTTCACTCATTATTACGTCACACAGCTCTTCTCCCATTTTCACTTTCCATGAGATATCAGCCCTTAGGCTGGGTGCGGGAGGGAAATGCCATCTGGCAGTGTCAACTTCAGTGCCTTTCTCCTTGCTCATCCTCTGTTGCCTATATAGCACTATAACATATATATATATATATCGCTGATATATATCACTGCAGTACAGTGGTCACAGTACATACACTCCTGGAACTGCACAGTGAACAATACCAAGGAATTTATCAGAATTTTAAAATAATCCTGGAAAGAGAAAAGGCAATTTTCAAACAGATTGTTCAATGCTTGAGTTTGTCTTCTACCCTTAGAAGCAGCATAATCCCGGGTTTGTAAATCACTCTACAACATATGTAGATTGAGTAAATGTTCAGGAACAAGTGGCAACAGAGACAACACTGTGCAATGGTGTTCCTATAATAAAATTGCTTTCCACTACTGGGACAGCTGAATATTATTTATTTTTATGTAATATTATTTCCTCAGTTTTAGTATTGTTGCATTACACTTTTCTTACTTGTTAGGAACTTTTTTGACTTTGCATTCACTTTGGGCTTTTTGCAAGTTTTTTTTTTTCCAGGTGAAAAGGAGGTCATGAGGAGTAGTCAGCATGGATTCACCAAGGGGAAATCGTGCTTGACAAATCTCATAGCCTTCTACGATCTCATAACAGGCTGGGTAGATGGAGGGAGAGCAGTGGATGTCATCTACCTTGACTTCAGCAGGGCCTTTGATACTGTCTCCCATGACATCCTGATAGCAAAGCTGAGAAAGCATGGGATAGATGAGTGGACAGTGAGGTGGGTTGAGAATTGGCTGTCAGAACGAGCCCAGAGGGTTGTGATTCGAGGAGCAGAATCTGAATGGAGGCCTGTGACTAGTGGTGTTCCCCAGGGCTCGGTGTTGGGTCCAGTCCTGTTTAATATCTTCATTGACGACCTTGATGAGGGAATAGCATCCACCCTCAGCAAGTGCCAATAATACAAAGCTGGGAGGAGTGGCTGACAC